>JAKTQN010000020.1:0-182743 GCA_030558845.1 Kodamaea laetipori
TGAGAGACTCCTGAGAAACCAAAGAAGAATACTGACTTAATTAGTTGTTTCCGAGGGCTTCCCACAAATTGTCGGGATCTGCCATTACTTAACCTTAGTTAGCAGTTGTAGATGAACTCGTGGTACTAACTTAGTTTCTAGGTATTTATAATGCCCTCATCTATTGCTAATCAATAGTATAGGGGGAATTCTCTCAACTTGTTGGATGACAAGATTTCGTGGGTGTTTCCTTTCTGAGACGACGCTCCATGTTTAACAAGACATGGTGAACTCTCCATGTATGAAAAGCTACGCATGGGCGTCCTCTTATGAGAAATGCTCCATGTAATTTTGACAAGGTTGTTTTGCTATGCTGATGCGGTGTCTCGGCTTTTCTTCAAGCCTATTCACCAGATTTAGATATTCTGGGTTGGTGTCATATTGGCTTGCCTTCAAGAATATCCACCAATTTATGAACCCACGCAGGGTTACCTTGTGGATTCCAGTGAAACGCTCCCGATTGCTGTTCAAAGGTTTTGGAGGCTGTTTGAGCAGTAGAAAGGAAAAACGTCCTGGAATCTGGTTCACAGGATATCTAATAGTGCTTTATAGAGTGTATAGTAGTTCTTCTGGAGTTTGGATGGCTCCAGAGTCAGCAGAAGCACAGCTTCTGAGATTGTAGATCATAATTCTTTAATGTGAGAAGTAAATCGCCCTTTAACAGTTGGCAAGTGCAACCAATTGGAAGGGGGCGGCTGAACTTCGCGCCGGTGGGTATGGGAATTGCACAACCACCGTGTGAAGTAGCCAGACATTTCTCACACTATTAGATTATGATCTAAGTCTGGCTGACACTTCTACTAGTATGCCATAAGTAATAAACATTTTCTTAAACTGTAAGCTCAATTGAGCTAGTAGACCCCATTCAAACACACAGAGCTGCTCGCAGATTCATGAAAATGGCACTATACCCCAAAGTTCAAACTTTAACTGTCGAGACTTCGTTAGCGGCTAACAATCCAACCCGTTTCATGAGCCAATCAGTCGCCTAATTAACAGCCATCAATTTCGAACCCCTCATTCACAGAACGAGAAGTATCCTTTTGTAGGTTTCTAATTGTCACTGGAGGAGCCTTTCATCTTCATTTCAGAATTCAATACTGACCGAAAATAGTTGAGAGATGATTCTTCAATTTCTAAATACAAGTTTCATTTACCTATCATCTGAAAAAACTACTAACCCTTTAAAATCAGTATGCCAGTTAACATTCGTGGAATCAAGAGCTCATACTAAATCTAGACACATCTTTTGTCACGAATAACAATTCAGCCGTGTTTTCAATTTGGAAATTTAAAGTACACCGTCGTAGTAGCAGTTGAATCGATGTGGGGACGCAGAAATTCACAGCCATTTTCAAAACATCAATATGATACTTTCAATCACAGCACCTTCTAGCTTGCTGTGTTGCATAGGATGGCATGATTGTGGCCCTTAGAACAGCTATCTTTTTGGCTGCAAATTTGAAAATGTGAAGAGGGTATATCCTTAGAAGAAATGGGCTACTTTCTACTTGACATCTCATTCTCAGTTTCCCACACGCTCCGTACAGGTACTCACACATCCAAAATGTTAAATCAGTATTTGAACTGCTCAGGGCGGTTTATGATTATACTGTAACATCCCACTATATTTGAAAGTGGATTGACATCTTGTTCATATTAATTTTGGCTTCAGAAACTTCAACAGAAAGCCTGCGTAGCGTAATGGTTAACGCGTTTGACTTCTAATCAAAAGATTCCGGGTTCGACTCCCGGCGTGGGTTTAGTTGCGGTTTTAGCTCAGTTGGGAGAGCGTCAGACTGAAGAGATTCAGTCATAGAAATCTGAAGGTCGTGTGTTCGATCCACACAAATCGCATACTTTTTTTGCATATCAAGAGGGTATGCATTTTGGGGTACCCAGTTTTAAGAAGATGGGTATATCTTCTTAACGAATTTCTTGTTCAATTTTTTTTAGTACCTACAACAGTGAAATTCTCGATTCTATTTTGCAAGAAGTAAACTCGAACGTTATACTATCCCTATATTAAAATAAAGTGCAAAATCTGCTGCCAGAGAAGATTGTCAAATCGATACAGGTATCAGCTTATCAATGTTTGTCTAAAAAAACAATGGACAACAAGGTTCCACATCTTCTAACTGATAATTTATCTAGTTATAAATCGTTAATTTTGCTAATTTTTGCAGCCAAATTCTATAAAAGTACAAGATCTTTAAATTTTGTGAAACGATTCTCTTTCTGAAGATTAAACGACAAAACTCAATTCATGACTCCTAATAAACCGATACACTTATCAAATTAATTTACCTTATTATTAAATTATAAACCGTGAAAACTACTTCATCTTCTTCTTGTAGTCCGCAAAAGACAACTTTTTGACTATCTTAGGCGGCATGCTGGTTGCATTTTCAACCTTTGGTAATGCTGGGATAGCAGCCACACTCGCAGCTGAAGGTTCAATTGGCCCTGCTGCACCAATAGAAGGATCCAATCCAAGCACCGGCGACGCTTTAGCTTCAACAGGCGTGGTTAAATTGGATTGTATAGTTGCGCCTACTGTAACTGCAGAGGCAATTGGAGGAATGGCTTCAGTTGACACAGTCAATTTCTCATCACTCTTTGGCTTTACCTCAACATCCTTCTTGACATCCAATGCTTCTGTTTTGGAAACCACTTCGTTGGGTTTGACCATCTCCTTAATTTCAGCCTCAACAATTGGTTGAAGTGTCTTAGAAATAGACTCTTCAATTTTTACAACAACTTCAGGAACAATTGGGAACATATCCACTTTCTCTTCAGAGTCCTCATCTTCAACTTCCTTCTGTCCATTAATCTCTGAAAGGTGATCTATGCGGCTTAAGAAGTCCTTGCGTCTAGATATTAATTGACGCTTGTAAGGCAACTTAAACATAACCGTGGCCTTGGCCTCTCCATTTACAGCGTCTTCTTGCTTTGAGTCTTCATGCGCAGGTTCAGCTTCAGGTCTTTGGTCATCTTTAGTAACAAGCAAGTCCATTTGAATAATGCTATCTCTCTCCAAGAGCCTATCGTTCCACGACACATATTCCTTCTCTTTCTTCGGGAATATGAGCTCTTCTTTGGATTTCGCCAAGTTGACATTGCTGATAGAAGAAACTTTACGTGTCGACCTGAGCAAGTATGAAGTGGCCTTTTTAACCTTAAATAGGGCACACGAGGAGTTGGAATTAGATGTGGAACATCCACACTCTGCAAAGTGCAAGATATTATCAATGCATGAAATTAAGATGGACTTGTCCAAGTTTGACAAGCTTTCAAACTTCTCCGAGTTGTTATTCTCATACAATTTGAGAATAGGGTGTAAAGGATCCCATTCCCAGGATAACCTCAATTCTTCTTCGGAAGATTCTGTCTTCAACTCTATTGGTTCCGAAGTAACCACTAAAAAGTGAAATGTGTTGGTTTCAGGTACGTAAACCGGTTTGATTCGACAGTTACTAGTGTTCGGGCACAGTTTTCTCAAGAAACGGGATTCGTTACCTACAAACCGAGAATCAAGAACAATATCAAGGCTTTCCAGTAAAGGCAACTTTGTTTTTAACACTTTAGGCTTGGTGGTTCCCCAGCTTGCATATTGGTTTATCTTGTCATCGACGTAGTTTCCAAACAAGTCGACTTCGCCCAAGTACTCTATAATAGGAGTGTCCTTTGGAATAGTGAACGGGGCGTCAGCACCAGGCGACGAAATAAAAAGTGCCAACTTTGAAATACCATTAAACTTTTGTTTCTGGTTGTCACTATATGGCTTCACTTGGATGCTTGTTTTGTTGAATTTGTTCTTCTTCAAGATGTTTATCTTATTATCAGATAAATACTTTTGGTGATTTGGCAAAACAATCTTGCTGAATTTGATTTGCTTGAACTGTTGTTGAGGAATGACCTCAATATCAGGCAGACTTTTTCCATTGGCAAGCTCATCCTTGAACTTGGCACCCAACTTTTCAAAATGCTCTTTGGTCGAGGGTCTCTTGTAGTCGTTGCTTTTCAACTTGAAGTATATAGACTGATACAGCTCTGCTGTGATACCGTCAGTTAACAACTCATTGTCCTTATTTGGAAAAACGTCCTCAATCACTACTGAGGAAGGATGGGACTCAACTGGCGACGCCTCTCTTCTAGTTATGCTATCTATTCTCCTTTTTTTGTCAGGTTTATCAGAACTCAGACGTTTTCGTTTTGGAGGATTAATGTCGGTGTCGGTACCAGTCGACCCATTCCGGGTGTTTCTTTCGCGCTCATCAGACTTGTCGTCCAACCTGTTCATGGTTTGCTCGTGGCAGACTTGAGGGTCGAACTTACCCCATTTGGATTTATCACAGTAGTAACAAGTGTACTCATCTTCCGGCACCTCTTCGCTGGTTTTGAAGCCCATGCACACACAGTGCTGCCACCTGAAACACACATCACACTGGATTGTGAACCCGTCGTCGTCTTCAATTCCACAAATGCATCCAATGAGCCCAGAGTCTGGGTCAACCTGGTACGACTCCAAGGGGGGGACTTTGAATTCAGGTTCAGCAAGTGGGGCCTGAGGAGGTAAAGCTTGAATAGGTTGTGCAACAGGCTGTACAGGTTGTGGAATGGGTTCAGGTACCTGTTCAACGGTGGGCAGCAAAATTGGTTCACCAGAGCTTGGCTCATTAACAGGTAATGGCTGAGGTTCCACTTGAACAGGAACATCTTTCGGAACCAATACCTCCGAAGGAGGCTGAGGAACAAAAGGTACAATAACAGGAACCTTTGGAGCTTCTTCTTTCTCATCTTTTCTCACTTCAGCCTTCTTAATTTTAATTTCTGACTTTTTATCAGTCTTTCTAGCCTTCTTCTCAGTTGGACTCGAAGATTTTGCCTTTCTCTTTCTAGTCTTCTTCTCAGGCTTTACTTCTTCATCAGTTTTCTCATCATCAGTTTTCTCATCAGGTTCAGGCTCAGTCAACTCATCCTCTTTTTTGATTTCCGGAGACTTGGAAGGGGAAACAACCTTGAGTGGAAGCGGGATATCCGCAGCAGCAGCAAGCGCAGCAGCAGCAATCACTGCGTTGTTGCTGTTGCGCTCACCAGTCTCCAAGTTAATTCCTCTCGCCAACCCCTGCGTGGTCACCGGCGACAACTGAGTGTAATTTGCGGGTTTCTGTGTTCTGGCAGCCTCAGGAGTCGATTTGGAACGCTTGTGCGAGACAAAACTGCCCTTTGAAGGCAATGCTGGTGAGCTCGACTTCTCCTTGAGAACCACCAGGTCTTGCAATTTGATTTGTTTATCCTCCGAAGGCTCTGAGTTCATCAACGAGGAGATGGAGCTGCGTGAGGATCGTACGGGAACCGTAGGAGACGCAGTAGGAGGCGAAGCACTCAGTTTCTTCACAACATGTGGCTCTGGAGAAGGTACTGGGGGTTCCAGTTCCGTGTTCATTATCGAGTCCAAGGACGACTTCTTTGGTCTATAGGGTTCCACTTTTATGTGTTGCAGGGCAATTTGGGGCGATTTTTCAGCAGACTGGGGAGATGACAGCTTTTGCAGTGTGGCATTAAGTGACGAGTATATGACTGGGGGAGACTGCAATTTCGCGTACTGGTAAGGGTTGACTCTTGACTGCGGGTGGGGCTGTTCGCTGGCAAACTCCATTGTTTTTGGCGGATTTTCCGCAGCACGATGGATATCTGGTTTTTGGTAGTGGTAGGGGTAAGACGATGAAGGTTGGGCAGTTTGAGGAGGGACCACTGGTGAGTGCAACTGCGGCTGCAGTACCATTAATGGTGAGCGGTGCGGTACTGCGGGCACCACTGTGGGCGACTGTTGTGGGTACGAGTATTTTGGTTGAGCTGGAGCTTGTGCCTGGGCTGGGACCTGCGCAGCCTGCGGAACATGGCCTTGAACTGGGGGGACTTGGCCTGGAACAGGCTGCTGCTGCCTCGCAGCAACGTTGGCGAACATTAGCAACGTCGAGGCGTCCTGTAGAAGCTGTTCCTCTTCTTGATTCGTCATACCAACAATTGGATAAGTTGAATTTTTTGAGGACTATAAACGATCGTATATAGTTGGATTATGTAATCGTAAAGAAGAGAAGGCCCAAGGTACACAGAGATACAATGAATTGTCTGATGTGCTAGCATTAAGAGCGAGCTAAGTCATTGTTGGGTTTGAATTTTGGGCTGAGGTTTTGGATGGGGTTAGTACTGGGGTGTATTTGTGAGAAATCTGTCAGTAGTGCTTTGAGAGTTTAGTGATAGTAGATTGTATTGTAGACTTTACCTATTCATTGTATAGTAGATAACAGTAAGTAGGAAGAGGTATGGGGAGGTTTGAGAATAATTGGTGATTTCTAGATTTGTGGTTTCTGAAGTTGTGATTTTGAGATAGTAAACTATGGAAATAGTGAGTGTTTTGATAATATTATTGGTATAGTGAAAAGAATGAAATATTGTGGAAATCGTAAAATTTGGAATGAAATATTGTGCTAAACGAAATTTAGTATAAAATATTGAAGTATAAAATACTGAGAAAGGAAACCTTTGTACGAAATATTGTGGTAAGGGAATATTTAGGCTAAATGTTGTGCAAATTTTAGAATATTGTGGGAAGGGAATAGCTAACAGTGAATTATCCTAAATGAATGAAAGAGTGGATCTTGATGTGTTTCGATTCGATTCCTACTTACCTAAAGATATTCATTCTAGACTTCTAGTACTTTCCTGATATTTCTAAACATACGTAATTTTTGTTGTTTCTCTCGATTATTGAGTATTCTTCAGTAAATGGACTATTCTTCAGTACTCTTTTTTATGTCTCATAGTTTGATGTTTAGTTAACCTGTAAGACTTAAAGTACTTGGAGATAGATAAAAGTGTTAAGAAGTGATCTTCTGAAGGTGTTTACACAGATTCAATTGTATGTCGTCATCTTCCATTCCTCTCCATAATAAATATCCTATTCATACTATAAAGAATAACCATAATATATTATAGGGTGTAACCTATATATATACTATAAAGTTCAACCATATATACACATATAGGTGAAAACCCTAGTCCCCTACCTAATGGCCCTCATTCTTCTTTCTTCATTCTCAACTAATTTAACCTAGGTCTTTCACTCCACTTCCAACTCTTTAATATGACTCAAGATATCCTATCCTCAGATACCATCTCACACTTCCTCCTTCTCTCCTACATCATAATACCAAAACATGCCTTATCTATATACAATTAAGTCAGCTCGCCCTGTTCCTTCTTCTCCTTCACCTTCTGTAGAAACTCAATCTCCTTCTTCAACGTATCCATCGCATAGTACACCTTACTCTGCAAATAAAACGAGTTACCCTTCTCCTTGGAATTCACATCGAACAAGTAATTATACTTCTCGTCGACCTTGTCCAAGTTCAAGTCCTTTCTGTCCAAGTCCAAGATCTTGAGAGCTTCATCGACTGGTATGCCACCGGTGGAGGACTGTTTTACTGTTGCGCCTGCCGCTCCACCCGCCGCAGATGCTTTGGCTGCCTGCTTGTATGCCTCGGTGAACGCACGTCCAAAGACAGAAGCGCCTGTGAAGATGACGTTGACTATTAATCTGTGTGCCATGGTAGTTGCCTTTGAAAAAATTTGATGAGAAATATTCTAAAGAGTATGAGGAAAGTGAGGTTGGGTGAGTGGGTGGTAAATGTGAGGGAAGGGTGAGAGTGAGTGAAGTAGTGAGGTGGGAGGGTTATTGGGAAGTGTTAGGGTTAGTCTTGAGTGATGGAGAGTGCGTTTAGCGTGGGTATTAGTGGTTTTCTTATAAATTGACTCTTAATCTGATAAGTTTTGTTAGTGATTAGGCCTGATTTTATGAAGATACGACAGGAGAATGGATCTGAACCTGATTGTGAGCTCCTGGTAGAGATATTATTTGCAGGGGCCTACCATCACATTGTAGTCTTACTTTTCTAAGTGCCCTCTTCAGAATCTTTGGAGCAACAGTTTTCACTTCTCAAAGATACAAGACCAGTTCTTATAGCTTCAAAATGCTCCTTGTGAGGTACTGGAATGTGTTGCGTTCAAACAACTGAAGAGTTGAACTAATGGTCAAAAATGAGACAACCTTCGGTTGAAAGAAAAGACAATCACAACGTAGGGTTAAAAAAGAGTATGACATCCTCCAATCACAACCTTCGGTTGTAATTGTACGGTTGTGTTTTCTACAAATGTAGCACCATGCTTCCATCCAATAACACAGCTTCCGCAGTTATCAGAACTTATCAACATATATGCCGTAACTTCGAATAATCTAAAAGACCGAAACGAAACAACACTTGTGGCCAAATTGTTAGTAAGGTCAAGAGCTGTTTAGCTATGGGTGAATCGGACACCACGCCGCGCACAAACGCTACGCCGCGCGTGTACCAATAAAGTCTTTACAAGTAAATAGTTATATTATATAGTATAGTATAACCACTACTGATGATAGCGAGGGAAGAAGGGTGGCAGGGAATCCGCTCCTTATATACTTTTTGAAAAGAGGGTGTTACCCGGACACAAATATTTAGGGCCCCATCGCGGCCTGTATACAAAACTTTTCAGTATACGCAGCATGTCAAGCACACGAGAGAGCAGTGTGGGTCCGCTTTTGGAGTGGCTCGAAGCGAATGCGTACTGGAGTGCCGATCTCGAGGTCAGGCGGTCCAAACACGGACTTGGTGTGTTTTTCCCGGAGGAACAGGTGGAGGAACTCGATGATCCGTTGATTATGAGAATCCCCAAGTCCAACATTCTCTCGCCAAAGAACTCATTCATGTACAACTTGCTCATGGAGTACGAGGGAGAGGATGTCGACTTGCGCACGGGCATGTTCAGCTTAATTGTGTGTGTAATCTATGAAATTTCAAGAGAACTGGAGTCACCGTGGTACCAGTATTTGCAGTCAATTGACTTTGAACAGGCTGAATTGCCTATTTGTCTTTGGGACGATAAGATTAAAGAGGAGTTCAAGGGAACGGATGTTGATTTGTTGAACCTTCTTGATTCGGATGAGTTGGTTGCGGTTTTTGGGGAGTGTGTTCGGTTTGCCAACAAGTATGGTGATTTGGTTGGAGTGCCTGATGTTTTTGTTGGTGATGATAAGAAGAAACTTGAGCAATTTGGAAGATACAGCCAGAGTGTGATTTCGCGTTCGTTCCGGGTGGACGACTTCCACGGTATGGCGATGGTTCCGGGAGCTGATTTGTTTAACCATATTGAGGGAGAGTATGATTGGGAGAATGGGTGTGTTGAGGGTCAAGAAACAATTGTTTTTGAGAGTGAGGAGGTGTGTGGTGAGTGTGGGGAGGTAGAATGTGAGCATGAACAGGAAGGGGATGGATGTGGGTGTGGACATGATCATGATAATGATCATGAGCATGAGCATGAGCATGGTGATGAGCATGAGCATGGAGATGATTGTGATCATGAAATAGAAGATGATGAACATGATCATGAAATTGAAGATGATGAAAGTGATCAAGATGATGAAATTGATGAAGATAAAACAGAAACTCCAATATCAGAAATAACAATGGATTACATCTACAATATGGAACAAGAAATTCATGACGAACAATATCAAGACCTTTCAGACGCAGAAACCGATCCTGATCCAGAAGAAGTTTCTACACTCTCACTCAGTGATGACGAAAACGGTGCTCAAGACGACTTAGCAGCCGAACTCAGTGATTCCTCCAAATGCTGTGATGTCGTCCTCATCCGTAAACCACAAGAAGAATCAAATTACGAAATCTTCAACTCATACGGTGACTTGCCCAATCCGTACTTGTTGCAAAAGTACGGATTTGCAACCAAAAACAACCCCCACGATAACTGCTTGCTCTCAGTCCAGGCATTGCGCTACATCAAAGACCTCAACTCCCGCGAGGTCGACGAGAAGTTGGCCTGGTACGAAGAAGTCGGCTTCGAAATCGTATGCGAACTAGTGCAAAGCAGTGAATGTGCCAATGGGTGCGAGAAAAAAGAAGACAATGACGAAGAATGCAGTGGATGCACCGGAGACCAGCACTTTTACGACTCCTGGCAACTCTCCCCACGCATCACCTACAACGGATCACCAACACCACACACCCATGCCCTTCTCAACCTCGTGCACCTCAAATACGAAGAGTTTGAGGCCATGAGTCACGAGGACGAACCTGCAAAGATGATCCCAGCAGTCGCGGAGTTACTCACACCAAACCCCTCGCACAACACCGTGATTGCACAGTGGTGTAAAAATAGACTCGCCCTCTACGCCACCGATGCCTCGAGCTCCATAGCCTGCACAGTCATTGATCTGGAACGCGCGCTCTTGCAGAGGTTTGTAGATAAATAGCCAATATCCAGGAAAAAATGTTTTAGTAATTGTAATGTCTGACTACGAGAGCGAGCACGAGTACGGGCTAGACAGCGGGTTTGAGGAGGAGGAAGGGTACGAGTTTGAGGATGAGTTGGACAACGACATTGAGTCTTTTGTGTTTGAGTCTGACACAAATGAGGAGGAGGAGGTTATAACTGAAACGAACCCACGCCACCGCCACGAGAACGGAACGTATTACCAACCATGGACAGTTGCCGAGTACATACAAACGCACTTTCTAGACAAGTTTGAGCAGTTGAAGGGATCACAGCTAGGATGCAGCGAGGCCGAGTTGCTAGTGATGTTACAGGTGAAGGGGTGGCTGCCTGATGAGGTGGTGAACTCGTACTTTGAGGATCGCGAAGGGTTGTACAAGAACTGTGGGCTTGTTGTTGGCGGAGAAGGAAAGTTTAGCGAGCGCAATGGCTTTTTCTGTGAGATTTGCTGCGAGAGCTATGAGGAACCGGTACGCACTTATGCATTACTGTGCGGGCACACATTTTGCGTCAGGTGCTGGTATCATTATGCGCACGATGCGGTGACTACGGGTAAGCTTATACACTGTATGATCCCTGGGTGTGGGCTCACTGTGCCGCATGCGGACGTCGAAGAGGTGTTGGACCTGCAGATCCAGCTGTTGCTGACGTTCCGCTTGCAGAAGCTGTTGGTGGATAATCGCTTGTTGCACAGTGCTGCCAGGTTGCAGGTGGATGCGCAAAAGAGGTACAAGTGGTGTCCTGCGACGGACTGTACGAATTTCACTGAACTTCTCAAGTACACGAAACCCAACAGCGCGGAGGAGCTGGGGGTGGAATACACGTTGAGGCAGCAAATGGATGCCGCGAAGCTGGTGGACCTCACCAGAGTGCCTGTCGTAAAGTGTGCGAGCGGACACGAGTTTTGCTTCAACTGCAACTACGAGAACCACTTGCCGTGTCCATGCTGGGTGGTGAAGATGTGGGTTAAAAAGTGCTCTGACGATTCTGAAACCGCCAACTGGATTGACGCAAACACACACCAGTGTCCAGAGTGCGCGCTGCTGATTGAGAAGAATGGCGGTTGCAACCACATGACGTGCAAAAAGTGCGCCTACGAGTTTTGCTGGATCTGCTTGGAGGACTGGAAACTGCACACAAACAACAACTACTACCTGTGTAATAAGTACAAGGCGGAGGTGAAGGATTTGGTATCACGGAAAAAGAAGAGCAGGCAGTCGTTGGACCGTTATATTCATTTTTTCAAGCGTTTCCTGGTTCATGAGACTTCGATGAAGCTTGATAATAAGGTTTTGCAGCAGATAAACAGTGTTGCGATTACCTTTTTGGAGAATAGAAGGGGAGACGAGAGTGCGACGACCAACACTACTACGTGGAGTGATGTGCAGTTTTTGCCGGACGCAATGAGGTCGTTGCACAATGGACGTAAAACACTCAAGTGGACATATACATTTGCATTCTACTTGAGCGACCTGAACTTTCAAGAAATTTTTGAGCAGAATCAGAATTACTTGAACAAGACTGTTGAAGATTTGAGTGGGTTATTTGAGAAGATTATAAACACGTCGAAGATGCGTGATGGAGATGTGAGTCTGTTGGTGCTTGAGAACAAGGGGAAGATTATGGATTTGGCGTCGCTGGTGAATACTAGGAGGAAGAAGTTGATAGAGGGGGCTGATGCGAGTTTGGCGGAGGGTTTGATATCTTTTGAGGAGTAGAGAGTTCCGAACGAGTTCCGAGCGAAGCGAGGATTAGATCATATATGGAGCTTCAAGTGAGTTTTAAGCGAAGTGAGGATTACAATCGTAAATGGAGTTTCGTATCAAAATCATAATGGGAGCTTCAAGCAACCTCGCTAAGGAAATATCACAATGGAGCTTCTCGCACGCTCGAAACTCCCATAGACGATCGCTCGAGCAAGCAACTTAAACATAAAGCGCCCATACATGATTAAAGATGCCACCAAACGAGGAACATAACAAAAGAATAACCCTCGATGAAATAACAAACTGGTTTGTGATTTCCAAACTCGCACTTATATTGTTCTTTCCTATTTTCTTGGACGCAAACATTTTTGAAAACTACAAACATTTCAATTTGGCCATTACACCATTACCACAATACATAATAAAGGAGGTAAATAGAAGACTACGGTCACCTTAAAGACAAGTGATAGAAACCTGTCAAATACACATGCTTGTAAAAAATAGCCATATGATTTTTTTTTAACGAAAATACCAAGAATAAAGTTACAGTCGAAGTGTAAGATACAATTATCTTACACCGATGGCGTTCCAACTGACGTTCTTATTGAAGTTCTATTTACACCCATTTCACTCACCAATCTTCGAGAAGGTCCAATTCGTCCACAAATCGTTCCGTCAGCGTCTTTGTACCACTTGCAGCCTTGCTTAATTACCATTACATAAGCTAATAGATAAGATAAGAAGTTGTTGATTCAACATCATTACCATGAGCGAACACGAGAGACAAGCACGGGCCAAGCACCGTGTGCTGCTGTACTCTCGAGATTCGAGTGTTTCGAGCACTCATTCACAGACAGCCGTGAAACGGGGCAGCACACACTTGCTCTCCCGTGAATCCAGCATGCACAGGATGAAGCAACTGAGCAGAGAATCTTCGGTGAGCCGAACAAGCACCGCTAACTGGGAACACCCCAAGAAAAAGGGACCAAGGCATGGATCTGAGTTACTTCACACGGCGATCACGCAGAATATGCAGCTCCATATGACCAGATCGAAGCTGCTGTTGGAACTCCAAAAGAACATCCCGATGGAGGAAGAGCCGCAAAAACCTGTTTTCAAGCGCTGGAACTCGTACACTGTTAGCAAAACCACTGAGGAAGACGTCAAGAGCAGTGTTTCCCCTTTGACCGTGCTAAAAGACCAGTATAATACACGCAGGCCGGATAAGGTGAGCCTGGGCGAGGTTCCACTTTCCGACAACCTGTTCACGCAGTTAAGTGTCAGTACAGAGGCAACAGATCCGGGAGATGCTCCTAAGGAGGACTCAAAGCTTTTCAGCAGAATCATGAACATTGCTCATAGTTCGATGCATACGCTTGTGCCTATGTTGAATGGCGACAGTGCGGCGACCTCAGGTATACAGAACTTCCAGAGTGAATCTGAGGACGACGAAGATGATGATGAGGAGGAGGAGGATGAAGAAACTGAGCAGGAATCCCAGACAGACACCCAGTACAACCTTGAACAGCAAAACAAGCCTGAGCTGTATCTTGATATTATGAAAGAAATCAATGAGTTCCAACAGACATTTATAGACAAGTTTCCTCAAACAAGCGCAAAGATGAATCGAACGCAGCAGAAGGTGTTGGACTACAAGCAGTTACAGCACGAGGAACCGATCAACAAATTTGTTGGTACCAAGGACGTTTATTCGCATGATGTTAAGATACAGCATGATACTATTGTTGCACAATACACTTCTATTAGGCTCAGATTCTGCAATGACCACTCGAAGAGTGGAGTTTTGGGGTTTGTCAACAGGTTACCGAAGGGCCGAGGAGTTAGAGGAGGAAATGGGGAGGAGGCCAAGAGACTTGTGGATAGTATTTGGGACAAGGAGATGAGTGCGTTTACGACAGAAGATTATGAGGACAGGGATATCTATGGGGGGTCTACGACGATGAATTTGAGTAAGTTGAAATTGGGGACCTACCAGCTGAGTTAAATGTGGGAGTTACTGGGTGGGATCAGCTTGATGAGACTGAAGAAGAATACGAAGAAAGGTAAGCATTTACTGGTCACTTGAGATATCATAATATTCAGAGAACCAGATATATTGCCGCCTCTCATTTAATAGATTATAGACTTTAAGTGATAGTAATATTCATTAAAATAAGAATTTGCAGCCATTATTTACGACCCGTGCCATATTTGTAATTATGAAACATTGCAAGATGTAACTTCTCATGTTTCATATAAAGCGGTCTATTTTTAGTCTATCAATACTATACTAATAGTATTGTAATTACATTCTTGTCATATTTGACGTTTGTCATAGCTATACCAAGATAAATTTTATGTAATACGAGTCCACATAACAAACTTGAAGATTCATTCAATTATATAATTCAATATATAAATATCTATTTACATACTCTGTTCAGTTATTCTTCTACTATTACTTTATAGAATCACTTAAGCAAAAAGTTTACTCTATTCATAATCGTAAGGTTATTGCGGGGCATTTCATTGTCAAAATTTACGAAAGTCGGACTTGCCAATTAGATCATCCAATAACTCCATGTAATTACCCTTGATTCCCCGTTCTAAACCTTATATTCTCCACACTTCTTTTTTTATACTTCCGAGCATCCACCCTTTTATTCTTCCTAACTCCTCCTTTAACCGAACTACCCTAAACCTACAATACTCAAATCATCAATATCCATAACATCCGAAACAAATCTAACTCTAAGCTTTATTCACAGTACTCTTATTCGTGTACTTTGGCTGCTTCTCATAAGCATTAGGACTACTCTTCTTCTTGCTCTTCTTCTTCTTATGTGAGTGGTCACAGCAATCGTGCTTCTCAGGCTCAGCATCAGACTCATCACTAGACCCATCACTCGACTCATCGCTCGACTCATCACTAGACAGCTCCCCAAACTCTCGCTGAGGATGGAATATACAACAGATCTTCGACTTCTTCTTGTTCATGTTCTCGTTATCAACCACATCGTCATTCCACCGCACTCCGGCCTTCTTTTTCTTCTTAGGTTTCGTGGCTTCCTGTGAACTCACCTCCTCATTGCGTAACCTGAGTATCGGTTGCACCGTCTCAGTCGTCGTCGTAGTCGCTGCCGTCGTTCCTTCGTTCATCGTTATTACAAAAATAAATGATTCGATAAAGCAAATCAAACCTTTAAAAAAAAATATAAGCGACACGAGCAGGGTTCGAACCTGCGCGGGAAAATCCCAAAGGAACCTGCATCCTTCGCCTTAACCTCTCGGCCATCGTATCTCTATACCAAAAAATTTCGAAAAACTTACGCTATAGAGGGCGCATTTACTTCACATGACTTCACCACTTTACCAAAAAAGTACAACAAATCAATAAGATACCAATCATGAGTAAACGAGCCAACCTCCCGTATACGATGCAGGACTTGTTTCCGCAGACACAGTCGGTGCGCAATGGCTCAATAACGGGTTCGATTGGATCGTCCTCGTCGCAGACCTTCACTCCTTCGTCCAACTTCAGTTCCTCAACTAGCTTTTCACGCAAGTTGGGCAAGTTCTGGACAATGTTTCGTAGGCTCTTCAAGCCTAGAACCCTCGATTTCGAGACTGCAATGTGGGAAATAGCCTACTTGATAGCCGATCCTAAGAAATTGTACTCGCTGCACTACTACAAGCAACAACAGACCACGAATGCAGGCCGTTTCAGCTACACGAGAGACGACCCGCTGTTTCTCATCTTGCTCACCTTGTTTCTTGTTGTAAGCGCAATTGCATGGGGTCTGACGTACTCCCCCAGTCTAGTCGACATCTTACGTTTAGTGGTGTATATGGTGTTTATCGACTTTTACCTCACTGGAGCCGTGATCGCCACACTCTCGTGGTGCCTTACAAACAGGCTCTTCAACAACTCCTTTGTTTTTGGAAAGAACGCAGGCAGGTACAACATCAACTATATCGAGTGGGGATTCTGCTTTGACATCCACTGCAATTCGTTTTTGGTGGTCTGGTTGCTGCTTTACTTGTTGCAGTACTTGATATTGCCATTGTTGCGTATTAAGTCCATTTTCGCGATATTGTTAGGCAATCTGCTTTACTTTGGGACCATAGGGTACTATTTCGTCTTGACCTTTTACGGGTTCAGTAGTTTGCCTTTTATAAATGCAAATACTGTGGATCGGAGGACGGGATCAAACCCGGCTAAGTTGTTGCAAATGATTGTCTTGGGGGGTGTTCTTCCTGCGTTGGCGATAGGGTGGATAATAACGATAGGCTTCAGGTTTAATGTTGCAGCAACCATGGTGGATACTTATTTTAATTGATGAGAAGTGATACTTACAGTTGACCGGGAAGATATTTTGACCAGAGTGATATTAGGATAGTGCATTTAAGGACATCTCATTGATGGTATGTCACGAATTGAGTTACTTCTGTACATAGGAATACTCTATAATATAGTAAGTCATTGGATGTTGTATGAAATGAGACTTTTTGCAGCCATTTTAAATCGTGTAAATCTTTATTAAACAACTGGAACTTCGAGTAATTTTATGTTGAAAGTTCTCCCTACACAAACTCTCCTCTTATTGACCTCGTGAACGTTCACCAAAATTCCGTTAAACTGGCGGCCTTAATTTTTCTGTTGTACATGTTTTCACTTTATGGCAATTTTGGAAATACAAAATGTTCCAATACATGGAAGTGATTCTCATGTTATGTATTCTCTTATGACTATTTTGGGTATACTTTCAAGTGATTTATATATCAATTCTCATGTATGTATTCACTTTATGACTATTTTAGTTTGAAGCATTCTCATCTTATTCGTATTCTAATTTTATGACTATGGGTATACTACTCCATCAAGTGATCTAATCTATCCATCGCAGCCTTGATTCTCAAGCCCGTTCTGTTACTCAACTCATAATCTCCGTCACCCACCAATTCAGCCTTCTTCAACCATCCCTGACTCTCTGAGATAGCTTGCTTGATATCCACATCACCGCTGCTGGTTCTCAAGGCCCACACAAAATTGGTCTTTTCATGAAGTGCGGTTGGATACAAGTACGGAGAATAGGTCATCTTGTGGAATTTGAACTGTGGGTAGTCACTAATGACGTACTTGTCGATAACCTTTTCGTCCAAGAGTGATAAACCCTCGGATACTTTTCCAAGCTGTCTCAACGCAACAGATTGGAGCAAGTATCTGATCATCAGCTCGTCCATGGTTTCTTCAATCAAGGAGTAGGATGACGATGCTGTGTTTTCGGAGTAGATGGTGCCAGGTTCTCCAGAGTATCCTAGCACCTTGATACTCCATTCCAACTGTTTTGCGGGCATTCTGTTGTAGCCGTTCCAAAAGTAGACCAACTCGTGGATGAGAGAGGTTCCCACACAGTCTACAAAGGCCAAGTTGGGATGCTTTTTCTGGGTCATTTCAATATGCTTCAACTTCCTGAGCAAGAACTTATCAAACGGCATCTGCTTGTTAGCACCGCCAATACCACCCTTCTTAGCATTCGAGCCGTGGCCAGGGACGTAGGTAGGAGCCAAGTCGAGGTACTTTTTGGCCAACTTGGCGTACTTGTCCAAGGCCTCGGCCTTGTCTTCTACCGCTATCAAGTCCATCTTGATCATACGGTATTTGGCCAAGTAACACGATGCAGCCATGAACAAGTAAACAGCCTTCGACCAGGAATTGATGTCAATCAAGTAGATGAAGTCGCGCGCGGCATTGTCGAAATCGTGAGCAAATGCATAGAATGTGGCTCTGTCAAACACAAGCAACGCTTCAATCTGCTGCATCTGGATTTTGTTTTCAGGGTTGTCGGTAAACAGCTGCATCACGTCGATGGCCTCGAGCAACTTGCCCTGTGCGGCCAAAGTTCTACCCTCTTGTAACACCCACAACGCATTGTGTGGAAAAAGACGTCTAGCCTTCATCAAGATTTGTGGTGTGTACAAGGTAGGGTTGGCCAACACCTTCTTGAGCTCTGCGTCCAGAATGGTAGATCTGGCTTCAATGTTGAGCACGTCCTTGATATTCTTATCTTCGTGACCTGGAATATGGAATCCCAAGTCGATAAACTGGATAGGTCCGTCGTAGAAGATCAAAAGGGAAAGGAGAGCCAACTCACCGTGGATGTTTCTACTGGTAATTGCAGTTCTCCACAACATTTTGAGACCCTCCATTTTATCTCCCTTGAAACCAACAATCGACAAAACCTTACCGATTGCAGGGGGAATCAACGAAAGAACCACCTGTAAAATACCAAAACATAACTGGACACCCGAATGGATAAACTCATCAATGGTGGATACGTGCAAGTGACTTTGGGTCTGAACTGGTCTGAGGTTGGTGGAATTGCTTGTAATCAGTGAAACAAGAGAACCGTTATTTGGAACTCCAATATCAGCCTGATGCTCGACGGCATCTGAAAAGTCCTCATATTCAAAGTCAGACTCTCCACCTTCGTCATCAGAAACAAGAGCACTGCTCAAGTTCGAAGGGTTAATGGGTAAATGGTTAACCTTTTGCAAGTACTGATTACTGCTCTTTTTCGACAATTCCAGAGTTTGGTCAAAAACCGCACCAGGTTTCAGAAACTCGTGCTCGTTTTGTTCGTTCACGTTGGTACCCTCTATTCTGGCCTTTCTCATCTGGTACACCTTCTCCAACGACTTCATCAAGTGGATGTCCAGGTTCAAGTTGTCGCTCAACAGTGCCGTTGAAGGGTTGCTTGAGTACAACGAAACCGTATCGTTGTCCATCTTGAACCCCGGCAAGTCTGTCGCGCTCATATTAAGCGCATTTGAGTTTGCTTCCTTCTGTAACTTGGACAAGTTGCGATTAAACAACTCCTCCAGCAGTTTCACCTTGTTGTATATCGTGTCCAACGTCTGGTATGCTCTGCGCAACTTGAATAATGCCTTTGCACTCTCTAACATACTGTTATTCTCGGTGAGCAACATCAACAACGCATTAAGCAATGTCAGTTCCGCATACGTCACCTGGAACTCGGTTCCTGGAGGATAAATGTACGACGTCGTCAAATTATGCTTGACGTTATACTTTGAGTTGTTCAACTGGGCGGTTTCCGAATTCAGGAGTGTTTCATGAGCACGAGCCATAACTTCCGGTTCGAACCCGAGCGTGGCTTCAATAAACTCCATGACCCCAAGGGCTAAGATAAAGATCCCGCTCGGCTGTGCCGTGTGCTTGCCGTCAGTCGATTCCTTGAGCAAGTCGGTTCCTTCGGTATTGCGGTCGTCGAGCAAATAGTCCATGGCCTGTAAAGCAATCTCGAAATCCTTAACCTGGGTGAGCACTTGTTCGTACTTGCTCAGCCCGCCAGCAGAGCCAGAAACAGTAGAATCAACACTGTATAACAGCTGCAGCAGCAGTGCCGGCTGCAGCAACAGCAAAAGCAGCGCCTTCTTACGCAAACTCTTGAACATACTTGAGAAAAGAGTAGTTGGTTCGTGGAAAAATGGTGTCGTGTTGGAAAAGTTGATCTAATCTGGGTGGTCTCACAAAAATATCATTTTACCGCAGTGTCGGCGACCAAAAATTTGCAAGATGGCTTAAGTGATGGCTAGGGCTTAAGTGATGGGCTTGTCTTGTGAGTTATGGCTTGGGAAGGTTTGTTGGGTTTCTGTGTATTTGGACTTCTGAAGTCGACCTTCATATGCTGTTATGTACCTGACAATTTTCGTGTTTTGTCGTCAGACAATTTTGTGGAGATATTATACGACACACGTCTCGATTGACACGCTGGCATGACATCAGAATACTCGACCCTCTCGTGATCTGCAGGACGGGCTGTCTTCCGTTGATCTTTCATCGCATTGTGTTTGGTTGGGATTTGAGTAAACTTCCCTTTTGGGACATTTTCGCTGGCTGCAATTCTTACTTTGGCTGAATGCTTGTTGTTTGGCTTATTTTGACCGGCCGGGGTCCTATTAGGGATTACTGAAATGCAACGCTCGTCCTGAGGAAGACGTTTATTGTTTCCCTGCTTCTCTTTGCGCTAAAACCCATTGTTTTCTGGCTGGACTTGCGTCTGTTTGTCCATCATTTCCCCCAGCGTATATTTCAAGTACGATCCTGGTTGGCCCCGACTGGTGCGACTTGCCTAATGCGACCGAGGTTGCAGATTATTTTCCTGGACAGTGCCAAAAGAAGGTTTTTTAGCAGCCATTAGACAGAGCTGGATATCCCTTCGAGAAAACCTATCTTTGGGATCTTGGTTATAAATACTAAGGGAAGTGGATGTATTGGAAGGTAAGTCAATAATGAAATTGCAAACTCTTATAATACTTTGTTCAACTTTGGTGAGTGCTGCTCCTGTTACGGTGTATGTAACTGCTGCCACAAGTACAAAGTGGGTTACTGCTAATGTTGTTACAGGTACTAAAACTTTGGTGCTGACTGTTAATGGAGAACCTCCTGCTATTTCAACTTCCACAACGGCTCCATTAGGAACAACTATACCTGATGTGATAGTCGATACGAAAACAACTCCAACTACTTCACCAATTACCACATCAACCACTTCAACTTCACCAATTACTACATCAACCACTCCAACTTCAACAACTCCAACTTCAACTCCAACCCCAACAACTCCAACAACTTCTACAACTTCTACAACCCCACCAAAATCCACTCCAACATCCTCTCCAGGCGGATTGAACTTCAACAACGACGAACAATTCAACTCAGACATCCTCAATGAACACAACGCCAAGAGAGCCTTGAACGGCGCTGGCGCCCTTGCCTGGAACGATACCTTGGCCCAGTTCGCCTTAGACTACATGAACAGGGTCTTCACCTGCTCGAACCCACAGTTGGTTCACTCTGGCGGGCCATACGGTGAGAACTTGGCTCTCGGCTACTCTGGCGGAGCTTCTCCAGTAGACGCATGGTACGACGAAATAAGCGATTACAGCTTCAGCAACCCTGGGTTCAGTGAAGCAACAGGTCACTTTACCCAGGTTGTTTGGTTAGCTACTACACAGGTGGGATGTGCACGCACAACCTGCGACAACGAATGGGGCCAGTACACCATTTGCGAATACTCTCCTAGAGGCAATGTCATAGGGACTAATGCACAGGGGCAGAATTTATTTGCGGTGAACGTGTTGCCACCTACAAACTAATATGTATTTTAATGTAATTTGCACCCAAAATGGGTTTAAAAAATGTAATTTAGAGACTAAGAATATTTAGGAATACAATTTGATGGAATATGATGGGATCCAATATGGTGGAATATGATATGATGGAATACGAGATGCTGAATACGAAATGATGGAATACGATATGATCGAATATGATATGATCGAATACAATTTGATCGAATACAAAATCTTGGAATACAAATTCTTGGAATACAAAATCATGGAATACGATATGATGGAAACGATACGATGTAATACGATATAATGATTTCAAAAAGATGGAGAACAAAGATTGCCAATTTTTCACTTCAATGTTGTGAGCAAGGACCATGGTTTTGATAATCGTTACTAAAATCTGTCAAAATGCAACTAGGTTTATCTGAGCCTCATTTTCACGTTTCACTTGAAGTCTCTCGAAGCCACCGTGAACTCCGTCGTCTAAGCCCTCACAAAAGGGGTGTGAAGTTATTGTTGGGCTTGGATTTCAAAATAAGATTAGCATCAAGTTTTACTAACTATAAAATACAATCAGATAGAGGCGTAAAAATAGAAGTTTTAAATCTTTAAGATTTCTCTTGATTATAGCCTGATTGTTATATATATCAGGGCAATATTATACTCATAGACGACGTTGCTCATTAAAGTACGCTACGATTCATGGGCATGGTGCCGTTTTTAACAATGGTGTTGATAACAAGGCGCCTGCAGAGTTCAGTGCGTACTTTATAATTAACAATAGAATGGCCTGCCCGAGAAATTAGATCTTTGTGGTCGTGAGCGTTTGTTGGTTGAGAGCTCTAAAAGAACATCTCTTCGGACCGGGGCTTTCCAAAGCACACCGAATGATACGTTGAACAAAGAACACTGAAAACTAGTTGGGAACACACACTTACAGTTCAGCTAAGGAATGGTACCAACAGGATGTTTATCAATTTTTTGCCGAGGCGGTTGCAACTTAAAGCGTTTCATCTTTATTCTGGGTGTACCCCTTGCATCGAACGTTTATAATTGCAACTATTTCGATTAAAATGCTTCTTTTTCTCATTACTAACTTCTTTTACGCTGTGGACCGGCTTTGTACGTTCTCGTTTGTTTCAGAAATGACATTATAATTATACTTTCCGAGGCTGCTCCTTCATATTGAGGGTATTTTGTGGTAGTTTCTTTTTATTTTGCAGCTTCTTTGCTTTGATATCAGACTAACCAAATGATGGGATTGGCCTTAGAAAGCCTTAGAAAGACTTCTTATATATAGTTGAGCGTAGAACTGTATTTAGTGATACAGGTATAATCCATAATGCAACTCCCGACACTCGTTTTACTCAGTGCTGCTTTAGCCAGCGCACAATTCACTTCAGTAGATATACCCAAGGTGACCATCAAGACTGACTATCCGGACGTAGTTCCTGTCGTGGTCTCTCAGTTGGAAAAAAAGGATGTTGATCCTAATGCTTGGTCTACTCACTGGAGTATTAGTACCGATGGATCGTTTTCTACTGGGTTTTCTTTTGCAACCACTTATGGCGGAGGTAACACTGTTCAAACCACTCAAGCTAACCCTGCAAGTACCAAATCTTCAAGTTCAACTAAAAGTTCTGCTGCGACTGCTGCAACTGTGCTTACCACGGCTCCTTCTGAGTGTGAACCACCAACTACTACATCTCAACCAACTACTACTTCTCAACCAACTACTGAGACACACGCCACAGCAACTCCATCAACTCACTCATTTTTGTCCACAACCTCCTGGTTGACTTCTTTCCAACTCCCAACTTCGAAATGGACTTCGACTTGGACTTACGCTCTTTCTACTTCAACTTGGTATTCAACTTCCTACTGGACTTATGCACTTCCAACAACTACCTGGTACACTACTTCAACTTGGACTTATGCCCTTCCAACTACTACCTGGTACACTACATCTTACTGGACTTATGCTCTTCCTACCACTACTTGGTACAGTACTTCTCACTGGACCTATGCTCTTCCAACAACTACATGGTTCACCACTTTTGAGACTTCATATGTCACAGGTAACCCAACACCTACAACTGCTCCTGCCACAACTGCTCCTGCAACTACTAAACCAGCTTTGACTACATCCAGTTCTTCTGGTGTGAAAACAGGCAGCCCTCAAGGTACTACATGGTACACTTCTTGGTACACTTCTTCGTCGTGGTTCACCACGTATGGTACTCACCCAGTCACATCTGAAACAAGCGTTGAGGTTAGAACTTCAACTACTGAAGGCACTACTGAAACAAGCGTTGAGGTTAGACCTTCAACCACTGAAGACACAACTTCAACTGAAGCCACATCCACTCCAACTCAGAGAACTACTGTGGCTGAAGAGTCGACTTCTATCGAACAACCATCCCCAACCGAGTCTCAAGAATCCACCCCAACCGAGACTGAAGAGCCAACTTCCACCGATTCTGGGTCTACCCCCACCGACGGCTTAAACTTCAACAACGACCTCCAATTCAACACCGAAATCCTTAATACCCACAACTCTAAAAGAGCCCTCCACGGTGTTTCAGACCTCACCTGGGACGCTGAATTAGCTGAATACGCATTGAACTACTCAAACGGCTACTTTAGCTGTAATAATGTTCAGTTGATTCACTCCGACGGCCCATACGGAGAGAACTTGGCAGCAGGTTACCCCGGTGGAGACTCCCCAGTGGAGGCGTGGTACGGTGAAATCAAAGACTACAACTACAACCTCCCTGGTTATTCTCCAATCACTGGCCACTTCACCCAAGTGGTATGGAAGGCAACCAGCAGGCTTGGATGTGCTCGTATCATTTGTGACAACGAATGGCAACAGTACACAATCTGTGAGTATTCTGATGAAAGAGGTAACATTATTGGGTTTAATGATGCGGGGGTTAACTTATTTGCCGTGAATGTCTTGCCATTGGTAGAGTAATTTTTGCACCCAAAATGCAGGCTAAATTTGCATTCTAAATTTGCAGCCAAAAGTAAATACCCATAAATTTTATGCGATTCATAATTATTGTAAAATAAATAGTATCTCATCGTTGAAATGGGACAACTGTCAATTAAATAAGATAACATACACTGCTACCTCAATAAATAAAAAAATATGGTGATAAGAAAAATCATCTACAATAATAAAGACTCTACTCAATTAATAAATACATACTAATCAAATACATCTAGTTCTTCAAGACCTTGGAGAACTGACCCTTAGAAGGTCTAGCACCCTTGGTCTTGGCAACCTTGATGGAGCCCAAGTTCTCAGCAGCAAAGGCCTTGGCGTATGGGTTCAATCTCAACATGACTTGCTTGTTCTTCAATGGGTTCTTCTTCAAGACGTGAGTTCTCTTTTGGGTTGGTTCACCGGCAGCTCTGACAACAGACTGGATTTCAGAAGAGTTGATCAATCTGGAAACGTCAGTGTTAGAGATGATGTTAGCTGGCAAGGTGTAGTTAGACTTGACAGACTTGGTGGCCTCGGAACCGTAGACAGAGTCCAAGGATTCGAAAGCACCCTGGGTCCAGATGACAAATCTACCCAAGTGAGCACCAGGAGCCAATTGCAAGAGACCCAAGTGCTTGACGTCGGAGGTCTCAACACCTGGAATGTTTCTCAAGGCCTTGACAATACCGTTGTCGTTAGCGTAGACAACCAATGGACCTCTTCTTTGGGTGAATCTTCTACCTCTCAACTTACCCTTACCGGCTCTCAACTTCTTGGACTTGATGACCTTGATGACATCCTTGTGGGCACCGACAGCCTTCAAGACAGCGACGGCGTCCTTGGTCTTGGTGACGGATTCAAAGTCGTTGGCGACAACCAATGGCAACTCAGAAACCTCCTCAACCTTGTGACCTCTGGCCAAAACCAAAGAGGTGACAGCGGAAGCAGCAATGGCAGAAGCGGTGGCATAACGCTTTTCGTTATGGTTCACCTTGACGTGCCACTTTCTCCAAGTCTTGGTTGGAGCAAACATACGACCACCACGACACATGTTACCGAAAGCGGCTTGACCAGAACGGTGGGTACCACCACCACCAACTCTTGGAATTCTGGCAACAGCTCTACCGGTACCCCAAGATTCAGCAGAAGTTTGGTGACCAGCCTTCTCAGAAACAGCGTAAGCCTGTCTCTTGTTCTTGTTAATTCTAACAAAGACAGAGTGGACAATGTCTGGTCTGACTGGAGCAGCGAAAACAGCTGGCAATGGCAACTGGGTAGAGGTGGACTCACCCTTGGCGGAAATGACAGAAACTTGTGGTCTGGACATGATTAATGATGATGAGGATTTTAAAAAAAGTGTGAAAAAATGGTTTATATAAATGGAAAATTTTTCAGTGTCGTGTGCAGGGCGAAAAACAAAGCGAGATGATTTGGTTACCCGGATTGCACGTGATGGGTTTCCAAAATATGCGTGCGATAGCACGTGATGATGATAACTGTGATTCTAGTGTATCAGACTAGTGTATCAAGTGTAAAGAGACTATAGTATACTTGATACATGATATACTAGACTCTTCTTCACCCTCCACAATCCAACCCTCTCTACAATCTTAAAAAACTAATATTCTTTGATCATCCAAGTTACAGATTCTAACTAACAACAGCCACCCAGTTGCTGCTGCTGCTGTCTTGCTCTCCCCAAATCAACACCTGCCGATCTTCTGGCACCTCCAGCTTGTTGCCTTTGCTTACTACTAATTACTTCTTCCACAGGTAAAGCTCTGCCAATCTTGTTAAATATCTCCAAGACCCCATCACCAGTCTTAGCAGAACACTCAGCAGTGATAATCACTGTGTTATCGTTCTCATTCTCTTGCTGAACATACGCTTGTACCTCCGACTCGTCCACCTCCCTTTGTTCCAGGGCCAAATCAGACTTGTTCCCGACAAGCGCTATGACGATCCCCTCTGGAGCCTGCTTCTTCAACTCCTTAATCCAGTCCTGCGCCTTCGCAAAGGAGGCCCGGGACGTCAAGTCGTAGACACACAACGCGGCGTGCGCGTTTCTGTAGTACATGGGGGCTAGCGACTTGTACCGTTCCTGGCCGGCTGTGTCCCATATCTCGAACTTAACTGTGGTATTATCAAAGGAGATGGACTGTGTCAAGAAGGCCGCGCCGATGGTCGACTCGCGCATGTCGTCAAAGGTGTTTTTCACGAAACGGTGCACGATGGACGACTTGCCGACGGCAGACTCCCCCAAGAGCACAATCTTGAACTGTGCAAATCTAGACATTGTTGGGTTGTTGGCTGGCTTTTGTTTGCGAATAAATCCTGATTACGGTGCGCTACCAGGCGTTCACGAGAGCCCGTGCTGTTGCTATAGAAGTGTAGGTGCTGGAATGTAGTGGTTATATAGGAGGTATATACAAAGAGATGGTCTTGCTTCTGTTGTGTTTATCTAAAAATTTAGTCGAATATATGTGGTTATTACGAGTAGTGCTAGGAAATTGTCACATTGAATCTTCACCTATTCTTCACAGATCATTACTTCCAAGGATTAGGACATCATTGGGTGCAAAATTATCACATTAATGTACTCGTGCTACGCAATTAAGCAACTTAGGGTTAAGATATAATTCAATTCAATTGTAATCTTCTTTCAATTCAATTGTAATCTTCTTGCATCTCATTAACCAATGCTAAATTCATACAATCAAATAAAAACCAAACTATCACCTACAATACTCTGAGCATTCGTTTATTATATTTACATGAAATTACTCATTCTGACTAAATTACTCAATCTTGGCCAAGATCTCCTTGTCAGTGTACAACAAGTATTCCTCCTCACCAATCTTAATAGGGTTACCTCCGAAAGATGGCAACAAAACCTTGTCACCAGCCTTGACGCTGGTTGGGATGATCTCACCGGTGGTGGTGGTCATACCTGGACCGGAAGCGATAACAGTGGCTTCGTTCAACTTGGTCTGGTTCTTCTCTGGGATGTAGATACCAGAAGCAGTTTGAGCAGCTGGCTTCAATCTTTGGACAAGAACTCTGTCAAACAATGGCTTAAGAGACTGTGCGGATTTCAAAAGAGACTGCGAGGTTAGTATTTGTTATTTGACTCTTGATGGATTTTACTTACCATAATGAAGTGATTAGAATTGGTAGATTTGATAATTCAGATTTGATTTTTTCATGGAGAATTTTATGGAATATGATGGAACGCACGACCAAAATGGGCAAAACCACAAATTTGTATTGACCAGTGTGGGAGAGTTGGTTGTAGGAGGTGATGTTTGGATTATCTGTGTAACGATAGGTTGGAGTTTGGAATTTTCGGGAGTGACGGATGTGAAGGTTGAGTAGGTTGGTTGAGTGAATTGGTGGGAATTTTGTGTAAACAAATTTAAACAATACTTAAGAATTAGATAACATTGACCTTTGTGGGGTTCAGAATAGAGTAGTTTGGGTGATTCATGTTATTTGGATTTTCATATCATTTGGATTTTTACATCATTTGGATTTTCATATATTTGAGTATTTTCATGTATTTTGGAGCTTCATGTAGTTTGAGCACTTCCATGTAATTTTTTTCATCTTTTTGCAACCAAATCTTAAAATGTTCCAAACTTTCAACTTTACAGATCTTCACCAACCTTGACAACTATACAATTCTACATCACACTAATAATAATTAACTTTTATTAACTAATCCAAATACCTATCCAATGGCTCTCCTAAAACATTCTCAATAACACGTACAAGCCCACTTCTAACCTCAGACTCAACCTCTTCATCATCATCCTCCAACAATTCAGCAATGTATGGAATAAATGTAGGCAAGTATGACAACCATTGTTCGCCCATCTTCTGGAAAACAGTCTTCAAGGTTCTGATGGTCCAAATCTTGGTGTTTGGAGTGTTTCCATCGCCCTCATTGGTGATGTACTTGATCAAACCGTGGACCAAAGTTTCGTTATACTCGTCAGAAGACACATTCGTGATGAACGCAGTGATTGTCTTCACCAAGTACTTACCAATGCTGTCCTCGATGTTGCTCAATTGAGACAATAATGGGCCACAAATACTGTCAAATCTAGACTGTTGCGACCAGTAGTCGTCCTGGTCGTACTTAAACGACGAGGTGAGCGAGATGAACACGATTCTTCTCAAGTTGAGGTTGTCCAAATCACCGTTGGCATATCTGCTCAAAATAGAAGACACTGGGTCAATCAAGTAAGAATAGTATGAAGTAATAATACTCTTCAACTTCTCCTGCAACTTGTTGAAGAATCTGAAGAATGCAAGCAATCTTGAAACCTCGGTGTTGTAAGACAAGTTGGATCCTTCACCTTCAATGGCCCATCTAACCAAGTTGGCAAACAATGGTCTGAAGTTCTTGTCGTTCAACTTCATAACGTATGCGATACCACAGTCGTAGAAGGAACTTTCCAAGCGGTGGATAGTATTGTTGTCGAACTTGTGTCCCATGTGTTCAGAATAGTGTCTGAACTCAAAAGACTGGATCAACCATTTCATGAACACAGTCGACTGGTTGGTGGCAGTCTTCTTGTCCAAGTTTCCAATAGTCTGCTCCATGGTGTTCAAGAACAAACCCAAGTTACCGGCACTGTCATTTTCGTAAAACTTCTTGTTGCCCCAGATGTTGCACAAGGACTTCAACACTTGCGACAAGTCCATGTGCTCGACAACCAATCCCAAGACGTTGGATCTAATGCTGCTTTCAATAAGGTCGGAGCATAAAATGGTGGTCAAGATGGAGTCCAAGTTGCTTGACATAAATGCTGGAATCTTCTTCACCAAGCAAGAAAGCAACACCAAAATGGAAGCTTGCAACAACTTGGCAGTTTCCTCATCTTCAGATTCTGGGGTTTTGCTCCAGATTTTCAAAGCAGGAGGAACAATCTTGGGGAAGAAACCAATAGTCTTGACTCCCAAAATGTTGACAACACTGGCAATTGCATTAATAGAAGAGATGATAATTTCAGGCTGGTCGTTCAACAAACCGTTTTCAGCAGTGAAAATAGTCAAACTTTCAATCAAAACCTTGGAGTATTGAGGCTGGCCAAAGAGTTTGGTAGCCAAGCCAAACTTGTTGATAATGATAGAGTAGGTGTCCAAGTAAGCTTGTTGTAACTCCACATCAATATTCTTCTTGATACCACTGATCAAGATTTCCAACAATCTAGCCAAAACACTCTCAGACAAAGTCTCTTCAATGTTCGAGGCATTCAATTCACTTTCAAACTTCTTGCCTGCCAAAATAGCAAAGTTTCTTGCAACCTTTGTAGACAAGTTGTCCGACAACTTCTCAACGTCCAAAGAGTCAATAATCGAGTCGACAAAGTAGTTCAAAGGCAACAAGTTCAAGAAGTTGGACAACAACTCATACAAGCTGAAGGAAATATCCTTGTTGTAGTTAACATTGGTGAAGGTGTCCAAAGACGACAAGATGAAGGAGGTGACGTCTCTGAAACCAGCCAAAACCTCTTGTTTTTCTTGTTCTGGAACTTCTGAGTCCAACAACACAAGCGCAACCTTGATCTTCATAGAAGTAACGTTGGTGTAGTTGCTGTTGTCCTTAGCCAAAACATCACTAATGAACTTCAAACTCTGGGTTTTGAGAGCAGACAAGCCTTCGTTGTCCAACGAGAGAATCGAAGCACCAAAGATCGAACGAGAGTTCAAGCTGTTGTACTCATCGGAGTTTGGTTCCAACTGGGTGGTTGGAATTTGGGTCCACAACTCGCTGAAACCAGTGATACCCACCAACTGCTCGTGTGCCGAGAAGGTCTTGAGGAACGAGTTGGTGAATTCAGCGAGGTTGTCGCACTCAGCCATCTTGTTCTTGTTATAGTTGTTGACGTACTGCTGGCTCATCAAAAATAACAACGAAGGCAAGGACTTTTGGTAGCCCAAGGTTTTAGTCAAGGAGGTGAACAACTTGACACGACGGTGTCTTGGGATATGCTGGAAGGCAGCAACAAAACTAGTCAACAAGAACTCGATTTCGTTATTCAACGAGGAGGAGCCGTTCAATGCCAATGCTGGGATAACCTTGGCAATGGTTTGTTGCAATGCGGAACTGGAGAATTCATCGTCCTGTCTCACAGTGTGGGCACCCATAAAGGTGAAAATTGGCATAACTGAGTGCAAAATAATTTCTGGAGCTAAAGATGCCAATTCTGCGATCACCAACAACAACCTGTTCTGAACCTGTGGAGACTGGGACGATCTAATCGAATTAACAATCAAATCAGCTCTGACAGAATTCGAGTCAAAGTTGAACTTTTCAGGTGAAGACTTCATTTTAACAATGCTCAACAACATACAACTGGCCAAGGTTTCCTGAGCGTAAAGAACTGGCAAGTTACCGTCATTACCCAAGTAGTCCAAATCGGTTAAGATTCTGAACAAAGCTTGTAACAACTTTGGACGAGAGATATCCAATGGAGTTCTCAAGTTCTTTTCCAAGACATCCAAAATAATGGTCAACTTCTTCAAGTGGGTCAGAGCCATGTTGTTAATTTCGTCTCTGGCCATGTTTTGCTTGGTTGAGTTTGAAGATCTTCTTCTTCTCTTTGCGAGCGATTGTTCAGGAACTTGCGAACCCAATTGAACACTGCCCAACACGGCCAAAAACAACTCGTGGTCAAACTCCAAAGACTGCAAGGTCTCCATAGGATCAAAGTCAATCATATTATCATTGGTCAACAACTCAATCAACTTGTTAACAATCTTGATTCTGAGGTCGATCGAGGAAATGGTTGGGAAGATCTTGATCAAGTGCTCGTTTGCTCTAATTTGTAAGTTACCCGATGGGTCTTCCAAAGCCTTCAAGATCCAGTCGACTTCCGAAGCTGCCTTCTGTTCACTAGCTGGAGAAGAACCACCAACCAAGTTGACAATGGACTTTTCAACGTCATCCAAGAATTCAATCTTTGCGGCTCCTGCTTGCTGCATCCACTCTGTTCTCTTACCAAAGTACTCATCCAAGTCGGTTTCAAAGAAGAATCTGTCTTCGGAGGATGGGGAAGAAGTGTTTTGAATACTCACCACCTTCCATGCGTTGGCCTTCAAGACCACTGGCCAGAATGCCAAAGCCCATTGGTTTAAGATAAACACTCTGAAAACCAACTGCCCAATCTTCTTTTGTCCAGATTTCGATGCCTTGAAAACAACCTGGAACAAAATATGGTTCAAACGGGTTTGGTCAAGGATGGTGTCAAGTAAGATATCGTCTTCAAACAACACTTCTAACAAGGTTAAAGCATCCTGTGGTGAAATAATAGCACGTTTGCTAGCTTCAGTGGAACCATAGACCTGGTCCTCCATAAATAAGTTGGTTTTGGTCTTCTTCTTTTTACCTTCGTGCAACTCGGCAGTCTGTTTTCTAACAAACTTCAAAATTTCAACAGAGCCGGTTCTCACAGCCTTGTTTTCGTCACACACACCAAGCAACAAGATAGGGACTAACAAGTAGATGTCCAACAAAATGACCGACTTTTCGGTGGCCAACTTGATCAGTTTTAAAGTGTACTTGAGCGAGGCAAGTCTCACCGAAAGTGGGATAGCATTAGTGTAGCTGACTCTCAAGAAGAAAGAAACCGAAACATCGTATTTGTCACCGAACAATTGGTTTGCAAACTTGTCCAAGTTGGACAAGTTGGTGGAGGTTTGTGCCAAAAATGTAACCAAAGCTTTCAGTAAAGTGGTGAATTCCTCTTCAACAGCGTTGGAAATGAAGGAAGTGGTGGATGTTGGGGTTAATTTGGATACGTCGACGTCGGTAAGGCCTTCATCAACGTTATCTTCTTCACCGGCATCAAATTCTACGGCATCAATATCAACAGTAGAAGCTGAGTCCAAAGTAGTCATTAATCTCATTTCCAAGTCGTCGATCTTCATAGAGTTTTTGGCCAACTCAGCAGTCACAAGCTCTGCGTCTGTCTTCAACAACAGCTCCATAATCTTAATGGTGGTAGAACGCAAGTTTTCATCGGTGTTAACCGAATGCTCAAGAACCTTGTTGAAAATAGCACTGAAGTTCTCTGTAACAGAAAGGTACGAGAATACGGTACCAGCTTCTGCTGATGGGTACTCGCTGAGGAAATAATAAGTCAAAAACTTATTCAACTTGTATCCCTCGGCAACCAAAGAAGGAATCAACTCCTCATCTTCAAGAACCGAAGCAGGCAAGTTTTTAAAGGAGCCTGAGATGCGTGCGAAATCAACACTAGCAGTGGTGTTGTCGTAGAAGTTCCAGATTTGGCCCAAAACAATCAAAGTCTGCTTGACAGTCGCCTGTTCAAGCAGTCTTGGGTCCTGCAAAATGGAGCTAGTGAGCGATTCAGTGAGCTCGTGCGATAATGGAGCAACAGATCCCAAAACCGCAATCAAAGAGTACAGAGTCAACTTGATATCGTACTGAATACTCTTTGAGTAGTTCTTGGAAGATTGCTTCGATGGCAACAACATCACAGCAATAACCTCCAACAACACTGGCATGTAAGTTTCGTTCAAAGTTTCAGCTCTCTTAGCAAGAGAGGCGAGCAATTGAACAGTCACCGTCAAGTAAAACACCAATTGCTCCTTGTAGATGACGTTGTTCTTGATGTGTTCGATCAAGTATAAAGTGTACAACTTGAAGATTTCAAAGTCGTTGTGGAAGGCCTTCAATATTGAGCTGGAAGGAGCAGGTTTCAACAATTCCTTGTAACCTGTGACCCACTCAAAGATCTTAGGGAAGGAAGCGAGAGGGATGACGTTTAATACCTTGACGAAAACCTGTTGGTTGTGGTAAGGCAATGCAGCAAGGAGGAGGAGCTCTGCGTTGTGGATATTAATGTAGAATCTTCTCACAAGCCATTCCAATGCTTTAATTGCTGGAGACAAGTGCATGTATGGGCCAATCAAATCCAAGAAGGCAGCCACGTTTCTGTCCAAAGTAGCCAAAGTTTCTTTGGTCTGGACGTTTCTATCCATGTTCACGGACGCCTCCGAGAACAAGGTGGTGCGAAACTTATTGAATCTTGAGTCTAACTCGGTGATCTCATCCAAGCCTTCGATACCGATTTCGTAGAGGTAATCGTAGTCCTGGGTTGCTGCGATTTTAGGATCGAAAATGAGCGAACGAGAATGGATCTTCGAACGCGACTTTCTGTCCAACGCCACGGAGGCGGTCTTCTCAGAAATCGCCTTTAACTGTTGCGATAAACTGGACATGATGAGTAGTAAAGATGTTTGTCGTGTGGATTTTTTTTCAGTAATGAGATGGGGCTGACTAAGCAGAAAATGTGATGAGATGGAGATTTGTGGAGTGGAATGATTCAGTGATTATGGTGGTATGAGGGTAGAGTGAATGGTGTGAAGTGTTAGGGTGTAATGAGGATTGAGGGTTGGGTGTGAGAGTTGCTTTTAAGCAAGCCTTTTTTTTAGCTGCAAAATGCAAAAATTTGCAACATTTTGAGAAATGTTTGTAAGTTGAGAGGGTAGTATGAGTTGAATAGTTATGATGAACACTTTTTTACTGTTTATTAGGGATGACTTTACCACTTTTAAGGAAAGAGTACACTTAGAGTGTCCGGTATAATTTTAAGATTTTAGATTAGTTTGAACTAATGCTGAAAAATCATAAGAGTAGATAGAATTATGAGATATAGAGGTCAATTAACATTTACAATAATAAAAAATCCAAAGGAAACTCACAAGATCTCAAATTTCACTATTTTAAGACACACAAGCAGATTTAGTATTCTATAATTGACACGGCTGAATAGAACACTCAAAGAAATGGGTCAAAAATTCCATTCACAAACACATATCTTGGAAGCTTTGAACTAACAAACAACTGATTCTTGAACTCCCCCTTTAATGGTGTCACCATAAAAATAGTCCACGCTAAGAAATGTACATTCTTAAATGTAAAACATAACAATTATCCAGTACGGATACCATGGATGTCCATCAATATACATCAATACAAGTACATATCGCTGATTAATCAAAAATCACAATCACAAACTACATTCCACGGAACTTCTATACATCTAAATCATCACACTGGCTGCAAACTTGCCGATCACCGACGCCAGCCTCTCCCATCACAAAAATTAATTTTTCAAAAGGCCTCATACGTACATGAAGGTGCATAAAATCCGAACTGTTATGTGAAAAAACTGGCTGTCTGCCACAATTTGTTCAGGTACTTCATTTGTACCATAATTCTTCATTCGGCTTAAAAAAACTAGCCGACCTATTTGTCAAATAGATTGCGCAATGGAAGGTGTACCCCAGGAGGTGATTAGATAGTCTACTCTTCATTTACAATTGAACAGATGAGGTCAAATATGTGAGACGCACTCTGAATAGACACACTCTGAAAACATCCTCTAACAACCAGGCCGTCAAACATATAATAGAATCCCGTAGAACCCCAACCCAACGCATCTTGACGGTGAACACCATGTCAACATTTAAAAGAAAACGTGCAGCAAAGTTTATCCGGTCAAGATGACTAATGAATGTAACTCAAACTAACAAGTGCATTTTACACTACACCAATTTCTACTCCAATTCAATAGTAACTACCGTAGCTATAAGCTTATCCACTCTAAAACCCAAGATAATAGCTAAACCTCCGCCAATTACCGTCTTCTTAGCCTCCCCACTTTGCCAGCTTCAACGGTTTTTGTGGGGAGAAATCATCACACGGCTTCCTTTAAAGGCATGTCGGTGCGCAAAATACAACTTTTATGCAAAAAGTATAAAAGGGGATCAGAACCCGGTATTTTTGCAACAAGAATAAAAATGACTTCAGCTGTACCTGATACTTTCAAAGGCTTTGGTGTTGACAGCACTGAAAACTGGAACAAGCCTAAGCTTGTTGAATACAAGAGAAGACAGATCAACCCACACGATGTTGTTGTGAAGGTCGTTGCTTGTGGTTTGTGTGGTACTGATTTGCACAACATCCAGGGAGGATGGGGCCCATTGCAGAGAAACGACTTGGTTGTCGGTCACGAAATTGTCGGCCACGTTATCGCTGTAGGTGATAAAGTCTCCTCGGTCAAGATTGGTCAAAGAGTCGGTATTGGTGCCAAAGCGAGTGCATGCAGAGAGTGTAAGTACTGTTTGAACAACAATGAACAGTACTGTGCCACTGCTATCAGTACCTACAACCGTGCGGACCCTCGTGCTGACGGTTACGTCACCCAAGGTGGATACGCATCGCACTCGATCGCCGATGAGCAGTTTGTGTTCCCAATTCCCGATGGCTTGGAGTCAGAAATTGCTGCACCATTGATGTGTGCTGGTTTGACTGTGTTTTCGCCACTTGTCAGAAACTTGGGTTACGACTTAACCGGTAAGACTGTTGGTGTCATTGGTATCGGTGGATTGGGTCACTTGGCTATCCAATTTGCTGCTGCTCTTGGTGCTAAGGTTGTTGCCTTCTCTCGTAGTAACGCTAAAAAGGAAGATGCTTTGAAGATGGGTGCTTCGGAATTGGTGGCCACTGGTCTGGACACTGAGTGGACCACGAAATACGCCAACCAATTCGATCTTATCATTCAAGCTGCATCGGGTACTGACTTTGACTTGACTCCATTCTTTGCTGTCTTGGACGTTGAACGTAAGGTTGTTAACGTGGGTATTCCATCCAAGGGTGAGACCTTTACTCTCGATGCCTTCCAATTCTTTGCTTCCAAGGGTGGTCTTGGAACTTCCTTGTTGGGATCGAAGGAAGAAGCTATTAAGATGTTTGATGTTGCTTTGAAGCACAATGTCAAGCCATGGATTGAGAAGGTCCAGATTGGTGAGGAGGGATGTAACACTGCTTTGACTAGAGCAGAAAAGGGTGATATCAGATACAGATTTGTTTTCACTGGATATGATAAGGTTTTTGATTAGGTAGTTTAATGTATAGGAATGAGGAGGATGATAGAGTAGCAAAAACAAGTGAAAAGTAAACTTTTCACTAAAGATTGAAAATGTAAGTGATCCTAGAGTCATGCTTTAAAGTGTTTGCTGTATCGGCCAGGGTTCACTAAATATAGTGTAGCGCATTTTACAATTTTTGGCTGCAAAAATCTTTTTTGCCGAGTTAATTTTGTAATGCCAAAACATACGCAGAGAATGTATTAATGCCAAAACATATGCTGGGAAAGAAATAATACCAAAACATTGAGGCAAGCCTATTCCAATTATCTCTTCAAAAGTGAAATCTACATTATATCACTATAAATACATTTAATAAAGAATTGAATAATCATGCAAGCCAGAACCAGAACCTCTCAATAATGTTCTTAGGAACGGGATCTGGCTCCAACCTATCCTCCTCCTCAACTAAATCCAACCCTGTAATCACATCAAGTGTTTCAATTGGATTTAACCAGTTCTTTTGTCCATTTACCTTCCAGTCGTAGAGTCTGTGACCAAAGTATAAAGCAAGAACAATAGGCAAGGTGATATAAGCAGCAACAAAGTCACCAGCGCTAAAGTCAAAAAAGACAGCATACCCATTGGTGATGGTGATGAGAGAAATGAAGAAAATCACATAGTATGCACCCCAAGGTTGCAATGGGGAACGGAAAGTCACACGGTTATCCAAGTGGTTAAAGGTAATGGCTCTCTTCCATCTCAAGTATGCAAAAGAAAGCAAGATCCAGGAGATGAAACCTGAAATGGTGGAGATGTTGGAAAACCACTGGAAAGCACTACCTCCCGACTTGGAGCAGTTCAAGTATGACAAGAAACCAAAGATAGACGACACTGCAACAGAATAGTATGGAACACCAAATCTGTTTGTCTTCTTGAAAATGGCAGGAGCCAATCCACGGCACGAGATGGAGAAGAGAACTCTTGATCCAGAGTACAAGAACGAGTTACCAGCGGATGCGGCCGAGGTCAAGATAACTGCATTGATAATGTGGTTCAACACTGGGATACCAGCATTTTGAATACCAATGACAAACGGCGAGGCCTTAGCATCGTCACCCTTGGCCAAACGTGGGTTTTTGGAGTCGACAATGACACCAATGATAAGAACACCCAAGACATAAAAGAAGGCCAATCTGTAGATAAAACGACGGGCAGCCTTGGGGATGTTTCTTCTGGGCTTAACACATTCACCACCTGCAGTTGCAACCAATTCAGGCGAGCAAATAAAGGCAAAACCAGACCTGATCACGGCAGACCAGATAGCCAAAAAGTGACCAGTGGAGCCTTTAACTCCCAATCTCTCTTTGAATGCCTCGTGTTTCCAGTATCTGAAGCCCAACCTGTCGTGGTTTGGTCCACCACCAAAAAATAACACTATTCCCAAGATAATCAACCCCGTTAAACAGATCAATTTAAGCGATGCAAACCAAAACTCTGCCTCTCCAAAAAACTTGACACTCAGCATATTAAGACCAATGATAACAGCCAAGAAAATGGTAATCCAGATGGCAACGTTAACCTTCTCCGTCCAATACTGAACGACAATTGCAGCCGCAGTGACCTCCGAAGCAACCAACATGGAAAATGCATACCAATAATTATACCCAATAGCAAAACCAAAGGACGAACTAAGATAGTCATTGACATAAGACTGCGAACCGTTACCGGGCAACGGCAAAAAGGTGGTCATTTCAGCCAACATCTGCATAACAAAGTAAATGATAGTACTCATAAAAGCGTACGCAAGTAAAAGCGCACCAGGCCCATTCTGGGACAAAATTTGTCCGGACTGAACAAATAAACCAGTACCGATGGCACCACCAATAGCAATCAACTGGACGTGTCTCGACTTGAGACCACGCTCTAACAGGTGCGGATCAAACGTCTCGGCCGTCCCAGACGAATTGGTTGCAGATAATACTTTGCCTTTTTCATCAACCTGGACAATTCTCGAGTTCGAAATAGCCAAGTCCAAGTACGAAGTGTTCCTCGAACGGTAAATGCTCGGGCGAGACCCTACTGGCTTAATATCATCCTTCATTTTTACCTACTTGATTCACTACGACTTTTCACTCCCTTTTATACTTGAAAATTGCGAAGATAAGATATGATGGACTTGTGGGGTATCTTTTTGAGGCGGAGATAGTGCTTCTAGATAGTCTAAGAGGTCTAGGCATAGCGTGTAATGCTGTACAGATATGATGGGTTCATGACATAAAATGCAACTTGCTGTTTCTTTTTAGCTGAAGTCTAAATGGCAGACGAAACGGCGTTGCAAAAACGCCTTAAAGTGCGAGTTTTATAGTGCGGTGATCGGATAATTTGGGGCCCTTAACAGGGTGTTCAAATAATTGAGTGAGATTTGAGCTTGTAGAGATAAATCATTACAGAGTTCTTCAATAGAGCAGGATTCATCCTGAGGGTATGAACTGATCGCATGAAAATTGTAGCTGCCCTGGCCGATTTGACCCTGTTTAAAAGGATGCCGTACACTTTCCACTCAGGGTTTTCTTGGGACCTTGATGAGTGGCCGCAATCTGGTTGCCCCATTGGGCGTTTTGACTTCTTGGAAAGCGGTATGAACCAGCGAGCGAACACAAAAATAAGGTTCCCACTGGCGAGCAAAGGGCATGCTTAGCGATCTCAACTTATCAGTCATAAACTTTAAACGAGTAAAAGTACCGTCTATGCGAGATGGAACACACCTATCATGTCACTTTTTCATTCTAATTAATTAGATATATTAAGAGGATTAGAGATATGAAGAGGGTGTATGAGATAGTGTCCGCGGGACTTTTTTCCCTTGACTTGCTTTGTACGATTCATTCTTATTGTCTCTATTCTGAGATTTGTGCGGAGTAACTGTCACTCTAAGGAAGTCAAAATTGGAAGAGAATTGTTCTGGTCCCGGAACAATTATTTTAAGGTTTGCTCAAAAAAGTAATGAGTGGGGGTTCCACCCATAACCGCGAGATGAGCTAATAATTGATTTGAGAACTAGCAAAAAACAAATGGTCCCTAGCAGGATCGAACTGCTGATCTTGGCGTTATTAGCACCACGCCTTAACCAACTGGGCCAAGGGACCGATTTACGAGTTTTCGAATTATTTGTGTAAATACATGGAGTTTTTGTTAAATATGGCCCCCACTCGACCAGTTTGAGCGTTTGTATGATTTAGGTTAAACCTGGATTTCTTTTGTAGAGTAATCATTCTTTAAGGTGTTGCATATTGAAATTACCCCAGAAATCGTGCCCACATGGGTATTATTTACGAACCTGTGAAGATTAATATTTTAAACTACATCAATTCATAGTTTTTTGCGTTGCAACGTCTCAGTTTCACGATGTAATCACCGTTTACTTGATCGGCGAGTACAAAATTGATTTGATGTACATTATGGATCTACTTTTATTGTCAAAATGTGTAAAACCACTAGAACACAACTCTTTTCATTTATAAAACTTTACATTGGCTCTCGGATTTCGGAGTTCGTTTTATCTGGTAATTTACCAGACTTAAGACTTTTCTGCGGAGTATAGCGGTAAAATCATGTTAATACATTAAACAACTTGTTAAGAACTGGTTAATATGCTACAGATAACCTAAGGGGCTGAGGAGCTTAAATGCCCACTTTTTGTAGTGGTTGCAAATTAACTGTAATTTTTTTTTGCAGCCGCTCCTCAATAAACTTTTCTTGTAAAAATTGGATTGGTGTTCAAGGAAGCACCTTTTGCATTTCATATACAGATATAATAGCTGTCAATTCACAGAAATTCGAAACTAAATATTTATAATACGAAAGATAATAGTTAAAGAGTATATAACTATTTCCTCCCTCCCAGCTGCTGTAAACATTTCTCTCAAACAACGGTGATTAACTTAAAATTGAACTCTTCCGAAAACTTTGAGATATACTTGCAAAACATATCCAAGATTACGTTATAATCATGAATTTTCGAGTAGCTCAGATACACTAACAAAAAATGTGCTCCTAAAACAAGTATTATGAAACAACACAGCTGTCAAACTGATAAACCCAAAATGCGAATCTTTTTGAATTGATCACCTGACCATCAAGGAGTAAACCTCCTGATCTCACTAAATCAACTACACCACAACACTTCAGCATCACCTCCATTCTCATCTCCACTACTTCCTCCACTCTCTACATCATTCAAAAGTCGTTATAGTTATCGTTAAAAAGTATGTATAGTCAGATTACTGCTTCTTAGCAAACAAAGGCTCACCAATATTCTTACCTCTCAACTTAACACCCAAAGCTCTCTCTAACTTACCCAAAAGCTGTTGGTTTGGAATGGCTCTACCAGCTTCGTAGTCGTTGATAACGTTTGGCTTTTCATTCACCTTGGTGGCCAAGTCCTTCTGAGTCAACTTCTTTTCTTGTCTAGCTCTAGAGATGGCCTTACCAACGTTACCGTCAACCTTCTTAACAGCAACAACATCATCGACACCATCCAACTTGGTCAATCTTTGACCTTCTGGGTTGGACTTGACGTTCGAAGTACCGTACTTCTTCTCAGTGTTCAAGACGGCACCAGTTCTTCTGGCAGCGTTCAACTGCGACGAGGTCTTGGCAACCTGGGCCCTTGGACCACCGCCGCCAACTCTGGCTTTTTGACCGATAATAGTAACAGAATCCCAATCAGACATTGTAAGTTAATGATTTAAATTTGATTCAAATTTGATTGTCCACTTTTTTTTGAGTGGCGTCGAATGTAGAATTTTCTGGAAGTGGTGAGGTCGCGTGACACCACGTCACGCGACATTAAACGTGACTGCGATTTTCCACTATATCAATTTGCTTGGGGCAAAATTGATCACCATTTTATCATCTTTTCATCATGGTAAACATTGACGTAAAGTCGCGCTCCAAGTCAATTAAGACGTTTTCGACGGACCTGCTCTCGCCAGAGTCAACCGCTTCAGATTTGGCACAATTGATCGCCAATGCGAACAACAAGTCCATCCACAGAATCAGATTGACTCAGCAGATTGACGGCAAACACATCCCTTTGGTTGCCAACAAACCTTTGCTCGATTACGGCGTCAAGGCCGAAGCCAAGTCGGTCGATTTCTTTGTCAAGGACTTGGGCCCTCAACTTTCCTGGAGATTGGTGTACGTGGTTGAGTACTTGGGACCCTTAATTTTCCATCCGTTGCTCTTTTACGTGTTGACCAACTATGGTCTTGGTCGTGGTGCTTTCAAGCCTTCGCAGTCGCAAACATTCGCAATGTACTTGGCTGTAGCTCACTTTTTGAAGAGAGAGTTGGAAACCGTCTTCTTGCACGTATTCTCCAACGCAACCATGCCAGCAACGTACATTGTGCGTAACTCGGCCCACTACTGGGTTTTGGGCGGGTTGTTCATTGCTTTGTTCTCATACACCGCACCACCTACTTCTTCATCAAACATTTTGGTCAAGTTCTTGTTCCACAGCAGCGACTTCTCGGCTCCCGTCAACTATGCGTTGGCGCTGCTCTGGGCATTTTTCGAAATCTCAAACTTCCTGGCTCACAAGACATTGGCTGACTTGAGACGTAAAGACCCTAAGAAGTACGCTATTCCATACGGCTATGGGTTCAACCAATTGTCCTGTCCAAACTACTTTTTCGAGATTATGTCGTGGGTTGTGTTTTCCGTGCTTATTGGTAACTGGTCGCTGTGGGTTTTCACTATTACTGGTGGCTACACAATGTTTCTCTGGGCAATTCAAAGACATAGAAAGTACTTGAAGACCTTTGGTGATGATTACAAGAAGTTGAAGAGAAAGGTCATTTTCCCTTGTTTATATTAGTGGAATATGGGCATGTGACAAACTAGGTGATGGCCTTTTTATTATCGTATGGCCTATTGAAGACTTTCTTTCAAGTGCTAATTTCAACAGTACACTGGGGAGCACCCAATATTGTAAAGATCGTCAGTCCCTAATCATTTCTCTATTTTTTGGTAACTAGTCAATTATTAGTACAATCTTTATTACTTTATTACGATAATCTTTATTATTATAATCTTTATTACGATAATCTTTCTTACGATAATCTTTATAATCTCAATATTATTTAGTAACTGATCAATCTTTATACCATATTGCTATAATCCTTAATATTACTCGGTATATTTAAGAGAAATACTATTCACACAATGTCTCTCATCCGTAGGAGTCTTATACCCTTCTCCCTTAAATATATGCCCCAAGTGACCATCGCATTTTGAGCATCTCATTTCCTCTCTCACCATACCGAGCAGATCGTCCCTATAAACCTTCACGGCACCCGGAATGGCCTCGTAAAACGCAGGCCATCCGCAGTGAGCCGGGAACTTGGTGTTTGACTTGTACAACGGCTGCAGGCAACCCGCACATTCATAAATACCGTTTTGAGTTGCTGGTTTGTCAGTGTACTCACCAACATAAGGTGCTTCAGTTCCTCCCTGTCTCAATACACGGAACTGTGCTGGGGAAAGCACGGCTTTCCATTCTTGTTCTGATTTACTCATACTGCTGTTGAATCTGATTGATGTGATTGGTTTGGTAATGGGAGATCTTAAGTTGATTCTGGTGGCAATTCGGATACTTTTAGATATCATTATTTTTCGATCTATATTGTAGAAAAGTTTATTATCTGGGGTAGATTATAGAGAACACAGGGAATTTAAGAAGAATAGTTTGAGAGAACCAAAGGGGGAAGAGAGTGGATGCATATAAAGTTTGGCAGCTCATTTATACTCAAAAATGTTCAGATTTAACTGTTTTATGGAAACATCATTGAATGTCAATTAGGGATTTACGTTCTTTTCATAATTATCTAGTCTCAAATTGGGTGCAAATTAAATATTTAGTGCAATAGGTTAACTGTCATATAGATTGACTATTCATGTTCACATTATCATGTTTATGATCGTGCACTAATCTGAACGTTCCTAGAGTTGGATCTTCCAAAGAAACAAACAGTGGGCCAATATAATTCCTCCAAGAGCACACTTCAATCCTTACTAAAATCTGATAACAATTCAATATTCACAATCTACATCATTTAACATATCCATTTAATGCCTAGTTTACTTTTCATAAATCAAATATATGGAGATAAAGTACCAAGATAACTCCTGTACTCCAACTTCTAACTGTTAACACTAACCTACCACTAACTCAAATATATGCAAATTTCACTCAATACTCATATGCCTTTATTCTTCGCCTAAATCTTAACGCATGAAATAATTGTACTTACCATCCTGTTCTCTGGACTTGTCGCCAGAATTGGTCTTGACAGCCCACTCAATCTCAATGTCCAACTCTCTTGGGTTGATGGCGTTTCTTCTGCTGGCAATCTTACCCTTAATCTTGTCACCCTTTCTCAAGTCCAATACCTGGTCCATGTAGAAAATGGTTTGCTTCCAGTGCGTGTACTGAGCCATTGGGCCAGTAGGCAAAACAACAGTCTCATCACCAGGGAAAGTAGCATCCCACCAGACAATGTACGCATGGCACATGTCGTTGTCAATGGCCTCAATCTCAAAGTCACGGTGGAAAGCCAATTCCTCCTTCGTCACAGTGTTGATGTCAAACTCAAAAAACTTGTTTGGAGTAGTGATCAATGAGTTGTTGTCAACAGTGTCAACCAATGGCTCAACCATAGCCACCTTGATGAATGGCGAGTAGTCAAATCCGTAAACATCTTCCCAGTAGTGGATCTTTTCGTCCTTGTACTGACCGTCTTCAATACCAGCAATGTGCATGGTACACTTGTCGGGCAAGATAAGACCATCCTTGGCCAAGTACTTGTCTCTGGCGTACAAAACAGTGTCCAACATGGACTCGTACAACAAGAAGTATCCCATCCACTCCGACACAATAATATCGACCTCCTTGACTGGCAATTCGATGTCTTCCAACTTACCGCGCAACAAGGTGATCTTGTCGTCGAAACCGTTCAAAGTCACAATCTCCTGAGCCTTCTCGATGATGTTGGACATGTCGACAGAGTACACGTGCTTGGCACCGGCCTTAGCGGCAAACATCGAAAGAATACCAGTACCACATCCAACGTCCAAAACAACCTTGTCCTTGAACAAGTGCTTGTTCTTGTACATGGCTGACCTGTAAGACAAGGTACGGGAGGTGTCTTTCAACATCTCCTCGTGGATACCGAAGTGGTCGTACGAGGAGAAGTAGTGCTGCTCGGTAAAGGCGAGCTGGTTCTTGTCTGTAGCAGAATTGGAGCCTGACATTGTTTGATGGTAAAGGTATACTTTTCGATAATTTTGTTTGGATCTCTTGTGCGCGATGAGATAGATGCGATGGAAAAAAAATAAAATGGACGAGTCAGGAATCGAACCCGAGACCTTACCCATGCTAAGGGTACGCGCTACCAACTACGCCACACGCCCAAAATTTTGATTTTTTAATTTTCGCAGCCAATACGAAGTTTTAGGTGAAACGTTCGAGTTTAATAGTTCGCCAGAGGTTCTATCATCGACAGAGTGTGATTCTCCCTATTATAATGTCTTATAACATTGGACTTCATGTAATTGGAAAACAGAATAGCACAAGGATTGTGAAATTTAAACTGGTTTGGTTTATTTAATATTTGTGTGAAAGTGTACGCCTGTAAATCTAATATGGAGAAGTTTCAAACTGTTTATCAGCTCTGTGATTATACTCTCCGATTAAAGTATCTTTGTCTCAATAAAAAGTCGAATTACACTCCCAATTGAAAGAATGTAATATAATAAAATTGTGAATATAGATTCCACTTCTGCGAATAGAGTCTAGAATTATGTCCATTATCCTCAATTCTTGCGATTATGTGCGATTGGTAATTTAATAATAAGTTATAGAGCTTAACTCTGCCTCCTGGTTCTCTAAAACTAACTCTAATTTACAACTCAGCTTATGTTGAGAAAGAATGTACAATAGAACACAATGCTAAATTATCCACATTCAGGACAATCCTTTTTAATATGGCAGTAAAGTCCTATTCGTATAGATCCTCTTCTTTTCTTGATTTTTAATCTCTTTCACTTCCTGGAACCTCCAAGCCCTGATCAAAAGGACATCAACTAATTTTCCAAGTCGTACCCTTCCTTTAAAAATCTAGAAGCTTGGTTGGGAATTTAAAGTCCTCATTTCCATAGTTAGCTATCGGTGTGCTCAGTTTTTAATTAAATACACAAGATATTAGTTAGAAACCCAGGCATTTCAAAAAAGATAGAAAAGAAACAACAGTGGTCGCATTAATAGTGGATTGCTAAAACCATTAAACGGTAGCTGAAAACCAAGATTTTCAATTTTAAGTCTCTTAAGAATTAACACGAGGTCAATATAGCAACTTCTGGAAAGCATATGAACCATATAAGTCGGAATTGTGATTTTGTGAAAAATACCAAGAAAGTTCAGCCGCATATGGCTGCAAAAAAATGCCAATTCGTTTAATCTAAAATTGGCGTGAGGGGTGATACGCCATCGAGAATAGTTTTTGTCGCTCAATAACTATGCACCCTGCTATAAAGTAAGGCAAATAAATGGTTTTTTTGTTTTCCTAGAACTTACTTCGTTAACTTTCTGCTCAGTTGCCACGGTGACCACGTATATGCATTTTCAATATTTATTTAACTGTACTAATGATAAACTTAATTCTCGCTAGTATCGCATTTACATCTACGTTGTCAATTTGTTTGTGTGTGCATAATACGGTATTTCCTAATGACGAACCACACTGTGAAACAAAGGCCCTCTAGACGAATACTCACAAAAACAAACAAGGCTCTGCTGGGTGTTGTATTCATACTCTGGCATTTATACTCATACTTTATCCACCCCATCAGAATAGTAGATATAAAACCGTAAATCCCATAAAGTCTTTCATTCACTAAACGATATACTGAAGGGTCCTAATTTTCTGGTACTGTTCATAAAGATCACTCTTTAGTAAAGAACAAACAATAATAAAAACTACACAGTGAGCATGCCTTAAAACCAAGATCCCAGTTCCAGAACTGCAGACCATGTAATACCACTACGCTTAGTAACAGCATCCACAACTCCAGTTTCATTGAGAGAAACCTTCACCAACAATGGACGAACGGCAGATTCAAAGTCAACACTGCAGTGTCCTCTTGTTCCGTTCACAGCCCATTTAGAATACGAAGAATACGAATTCTCACCGTCAACGACGGTCTGAGCATCAACACCGACAGCACATACGACCTCATCCTGAAGCAAAGCAGTAATTGGGTTCTGCACCAAGTGCTTCAAAGCGTTGAAACTGTGGTACGACCAGCTCAAGCCAACCTCTTCCTCCTCGGACTTTTTAATCTGATTGAGCCAGTGAACAGTCGCCAGGTCAACAAGTCCTGCCTTGATGGCAACGGCATCCTCGATAGTACTTCTCGTGCGGAAAAGCCACTTGAGATCGAACTTTCTCTTTGAGCTCAATTCTTCGACGATGCTTTCAAAAGTGGTATAGTTGAGCTCCAATCCTTGCAACAATTCGAGAGGGGCAGCCTTGATTGTTCCATTTTGGTAGTAGGGGATGAGCTCGGTGTCTGAGATTCTCAACAAAGGAGCGGTAGAAACAACTGCATTAGCGCTGAGAACAGACTCGGCGAAAACAGTGGCAACAAGGGCAAATAGTATAGCAAAATTCATCACGGACTGTAAAACAAAGTTGTCGATTGTGATATGAAAATGTTTTGAAAATACGCGGGTTCAAACTTTTCGACGCGAATAGCCTAAGTAAAAATTTTTGAGCACTTAAAACAAGAGGAGAATATTGTGTCCCACGGTGCCGATCTGTGTTATTACGTGCGTCTACTATAAAATTCTGTGTCGTAGAGTAATAATAGAAATTTGAATCAGGATGGTATGTAGGGATATAATAGGACATAATGGCTAAGGAACATTGGAAAAGGTAGTAGAGTGTTGAGGAAGACGCGTCAGTTGTTGAGTTGTGAAGAAGTATATGGTTGAGACGCGTTTGCAACTGGGGGTTGATAAGTATTGGGTTGGGCTACGGTGTGCAGCTTAAAATTTGGGGTACAGCACGTGAAAAGTTTGTTCATTTTTGCATCAATGAACGTTTTCGAGGAGGGTTATTGTTGGGGGTAAGGTGAGATAAAAGAGGACTGAAGCTTTGAAGAATTGATCTTAATATTAAACAGGTTAAGCTTTTATCTTCTATTACTAGAAATCGTGTGTTATAAAAGGTTCTTTGGGCTTATTAATACAATTTTTCGAAGCTGCGTTTGGAATTTGGGTGCAAAAAACTCGAACTGAACTAAAATGAACACTCGAACATTGGATTCAGCTGCCTCTGATTGGAGGTACATATTTCATGTTGTTCAAGTTAATTTTATAAAGAATGGATAGCGCATTACTGTTGCGTCGTGTGTGCTTGTAGACTAGTTTTCGATTCATACCTTGTTTATTTTCATTGTCATTATGATATCAGCTGATTATCCTACGAAGACTTCCTTCCCAACAGATGTTCTATTATTAGTTAATTGTTTATTACAATGCCATCATACCATTTTTGAATACAATCGTTATCCAAATATACTGGAGTCGTCAGTTGTTTTCCTTTGGGTAGACTTGCTGTATTCTTAGTTTTCCTTCATAACTCAATGAGCTCTTAACGAGAGAAATCTAGTTGCAGTTCTCAATTACTGATTCTTTAAACTCCAGTGTATTTTGATTCTCGTTATACAAATTTCCGAACTTTGTGTGAGTACTAATGGAATTATGGTACTACAATATGACTACCCAAGAAAATTCCCTCTCGTTTACACCCCCAATCTTACACACTCAATCCTGGTGGTAGGCCCGTCACAATTGACATTTCTCAATCCTTACCAAAAAGTGGTGACAGCATACATTAGACTTTCTCCGAACGTAAATTAAAGTTGCAGGGTTTCCGAGCCGCAGAGCTCTTTCAAGACTCAACCCCTCAACACTTGAGCCTAAATAATATTAAAAGCAACGACCTTGTATTGACTTCCGGCAATCGATAGGCAGAAGTACATATGCCCGGTGAGTAAAATTTAAAGTACCAACATTATACTGACGTCTTTTTGAGCCAAATTTTTTAATCTACTACAATCCCACAAATATCCATTCATATCAATTAATTTACCTAAAACCTGAACACAACCTTCTCAGCAGAAGTCTTGTTCTCATAAACCAAAGTTAATGCCTCGTTAGCAGATTCTAAACCCTTGTTTAACACTCTCAAATTTGGAGTCTTTATCTGATCCAAGTACTTTGGCAAGACTTCTCCCCAGAAACGGGAGTGGTACTCCATCAACCCAGGAGCAGGACCCATCACCTGGCCAAGCAAATGGGCAGGTTGACCGTTGATATTATAAACAAGCGAAGTAGTGACGGTAACATTTCTCTCAGGGTCCTTATTCTCAACACCTTCCAAAGTGTCAAAACCCACCGAGGTTATGTGGGTGGTGTTGGTTCCAGCAGTAGCCTCGTAAATCTGTTGAAGAGTGTCTTTAGTTCCAACGGCATCAAATGCATAAGGTATGTTCTTACCTGTTAATTTCTTAATATCCTCAATAACCAGTGGAGAACGGTAGTCAAACAATTCACTTGCACCCAAGGACTTCAAAAACTCGTGGTTCTTTGGCAGGGCAACGGTTACAACCTTCAAGCCAAAAATCAAGCTAAACACTTGGATGGCAGCAATACCAGTGGCAGTAGCACCTCCCCACACAAGAATGTACTTCAGAGCGTTGTTTTCCTTGTTGAAGTCCAAGTCCAAGTTGTGGGCAGCACATCCAACAGTTCCCAAACTCAAGGTCTCAGCAGCAGCAGCTTCAAAAGAGTCAATCTTTCCGCTTGGAACAGTCGAGTTCTCCTTCAAAACTTTCAGCTCTGAGATTTGACCTGCTGGGTACTTAATGGTAGCACTAGGGTCGGCAATCACATACTCGGAAAATGCACCCTTTGCCTTGCTGATACCTCCACGCATGGTAGTAGCTACAACATCGCCAACCTTGAAGCTGGTAACGTTTTTACCAACCTTTGAAACGACACCACTGGCATCGCTTCCAACAATCACATCGTTACTTGGACTCAATCCCCAAGCAGTGTGCTTCCAGTCGGTAGGGTTTGCAGCGAACGCAACAGCCTTGATGAGAATCTGGTCGTCTGAGAACTCGTGCAATTGGGCCTCAACCACCTTGGTGAAGTCGTTGGGCTTGGCAACACCTGTAAACTGAACTTGCTTGATAGTAGTCATCTTATAGTATAGTATAAAAAATTAGTAAAACTAGGAACCTGGACTCTTAAGTACCAGAAAAATTAGGGGACCCCATCATTTTAGCGATACCCTAACCAACAGGTGAGCTATGCTGAGTGATCCTCCCCTTTGTGATCTCTCTATGTATACTATTGAATAGGTAACAAAACATTTCGCTCGGTTTTAATGCACAATTATCCCTCTCTGCATTACATTGCCTTTTTTTTTCCGTCCATTAATATTGGAACCTTGTATAGCTTCAGCAGAGTTGAGTGATCTGAGGTAAGCTTTGCGCAGAGTAGAGCTCAAAATGCGTACAGTGCTCAATTAACTGAAATCTCCCTTCAACAAATGAAGAAAGGGTCTTGTTAATGCTTGTGATTTTCTCAGTCCGGATATACAGATATGTAGCAATGATTGTCGTCAACTCCTATTGATGTAGAGGAGAAATGTTTAGTAATGACGGAGATTCTGAATACCTACTACATTAGGTAGATCAGTTCTAGGAAAAAGAAAGTGCCGATGTATTTTTTGTCAGCGGCCTGCCGCAAAAGAAGAGTTTAGGCATCTTGGTGAACTTTTTCTGGGTCTTGTGGTACAAATGGAACAGAATTCTTCCTTGATAGCCTAACGGTTAGCTCGTACAGTGTTTGGCCGTTTTTAAGATTCCCTGCTACCTTGTGAGCTTCTACGAAACCAATAAAATTAATAAGCATAATATTAGTGCCAGTCGGATCTTGTCACTCTCTCAACCCCCTGAACGGAAAATTAGTGCATCCTTAGTCCTAGTATAGTTTATTTCTTACTCAAAAGTATAGGAACCCAGTATCATAACATTATAAAGCCTAACGTCATACACACTACATGTAATACCGATCCCGAAAAAGTAATAAAATGTAAATGGCTCTTTGGCCGAGTGGTTAAGGCGGTAGACTCAAGTTCTACTATCGTAAAGATGCACGCGTTCGAACCGCGTAGGAGTCATTATTTTTTTGAACTTGTTTCAGTCTGCAAAATCATTGAATCACTCTTACTCACAACCATGTCTATCAAATACATACTACTGAACTAAATTATTTATTTATATGACTATTTATTTAATGTCCTCAACTTGCTCTCCGTCAGCATCCACGGTTCCTGCCTTTTTCGATGCCTCCGGAGTGTTCTCCTTCTCCGTTTCCTTCTTACTTTTATGAGGGGATGGCGAGGTATTTGCTTTTCGCGGTTTGGTGATTCGTATTCTTGACGTCCCTGGTACCTCACTTCTACGTACATTCAAATCGTTGTTCTTACCAAGTGCAAACACCATCGACTGGTGCATCTTTCCTGCCCAGTTGTGTATGCTCGCTCCGCCCGTATTCACGCCGCCAAGCCCGTTGGTCGTTGCGCTGTTTATGCTTATCCTTGATCCTCCCTTGGTAGGCTTGGATATCCTCGTCAGCAGCTTGAAGGCCTGTGGCGAGAGGCTCAATTGCATTCGCGATACCTCATAGTCCTTCTTCGCCTTCACAGGCTTGTTTGCATACACCGCCTCACCACTCGCGGCAACCTGCTGTACACCGGAATTGTGAATATCTATACCTAATTCTGGGGCTACGGCTAATACTGACGTCCCGGGTATTTCTTGCTTTCGTTTGGAACTGCGCTTCTTTTTGTTCACCGTATAACTCTCCTTGTATGAGTTGTGAAACATGCTTGCTGTCTATACTAACATGAACCTGAAAAGAAAGAAAAGTGACAGGCAAACATATTTAAAAAGTCGACTTCAAACAGAATATGGAGAAAATTGACATGTGATTATGTAATATTGGTTGCAACTTGTTATGCTTAGTGTATTCTGACGAGATCACGTATGAATGGATAAGTAGTTTGCTGCCAGTGTGGTTACCTCTGGGTATTAATGGTGATATGTACTTTAACTCATATTCCCTAGAACATCTCAGTATTTATTTTGCCTAACAATCTTTGTATTCCCTAGAACATCTCCTTATATATTTTGCATTCGAACTTACTTGGTAAAAGTAAAAGCCTACAACTCTTGGACATATTAAATTGCATTAAAGGAGTATTATCCCACTATATAGTTTTTATTACACCTCGGTGAATCATCACCTAGGTTTTGTCATCCTCATATCTTGTCTCACCTTATTATCACCCATTATCTTGTTTATCTCATTATCTTGTTTGTCTAACCTTGTCTTTAACCAAATAACAAACACCAGATGCTACAATACTCACTCCCAACATAAGAACAAGCATCATGTTGGAGTCTCTGTACAAACGCTTCTTGTCCTCAGGCCAACCAGAGTATAAGGCATAAGTGGCAGTCACAGACCCCAAGTTACCCAAACCACTCACCAAAGCAGCACTCACGGCAACACCAACGTCACCGTAACGTTGCAGGAAGATCTCAGCAGACCAGGACATACAAATTGGAACAGTAGGACCCAAACCGTAACCAGCAATAAGCAAACCAGCATAACGGTTCCACGAACCATGCGCATATGTAGTTACCAAGAGACCAACAATGATGATCACACAGGCACCGGAGAAGATGACAGGACGCATCTTCTTGTATTTGTCTGCAAATGGAGTGAGGGTAAGAATACCACCCAAGTCAAACAACCAGATAGGAGCATAAAGCAAGGAAACATCGATGGATGACAACTTTGGGTTGTTCACGGAGATGATCGTGGTGCCAAAAACAGCAAGACCGAACCCAGTTCCAACAACTCCAAAGTACATGATGATAATAGGCCAAATACGCAAGTCCGTGATGATCATCACGAGATCCTTCCAGCCCCAAGTGAGCTTCGTGTAGCGGTGTTCAATGTCTTTTCTGTGCAAGGCTCTCTCGGTAGCGTTGAGAGGGTGTGGCAGAGTAAAGTACTTGTTGTAAAATTTCATGAGCTTAGTCTTTGGCTCCTCAGAATCGTCCAACTTGAATGGTCTATCTGGCAACCACCAGACCAACAGGATACCAACGGCAATGGTAACAACACCGTAAATCAAGTACATCCATTGCCATCCACTGTATCCACGGACACCGTCCATTTTTTGAACACCGGCACTGACCAACCCCGCAACAGCAGCAGAGATCTGCGCAGCAGTGAAATAGTATCCAATACGCTTGGTGGATCTGTCGTTGGGGTACCACAAGGACACATAGTAACTCATACCTGGCCAGGTACCAGCACCAACCATACCCGAAATAAATCTGATTGCAATAAGACCTTGACTGTTGTGCAACACATGGTAGCAAGCGTAAACAACACCGACAGTAATAACAATTCTTGCCAACCAGGACTGTGGACTCACACGAGTCATAACCAAGTTCATTGGGACATCAAAGATAATGTAACCAACATAGTACAAGGCAGATGCAGTGGAAGTGTCTTTTGCAGTCAAATGCAATTGCTGGATTAACGAGTGACCTTCGGTTCTATTCATTGTCAAGGTGTTACCATAACAACTTGATCCAAAGGAGGTAAGAAAGTACATACACCACAACGCTGGAATAATCCGTGCGTCCAATTTTCTGTAAATACGATCAAGTTCCTTTGGATTCAATTCTTCAGCGTGGTACATTTCCGCCTCTTCGTCGGCCGACTTGGCCTGGTAGTCTGAGCTGAGCGATGCTGTTCTAGACATTGTTGATTTTTTTGATATAACTCTGCAAAAAGCCTCCTATTTATATATAATTTGTTTTAAAATTGATGGGTACTTGAGAAGAGTTGGGATCTACTTTAATGAAATTAATGGGTGCGGTTTTTTTTTTGCGTCCTTGACTCAAGTTGACTCAAGTTGACTCAAGCTAATAAATTGAAGAAAAAAGTTGACTCCTAGTCATCTTTTTCGAGTACAAATTTGCAAAGAGTAGATTAGAAATCCACAAACCAATGAGAATGTAGATTAGACACTCACAAATTAATCAAACTATTGATTTAAGGTTCACAAACCTATAAAACGGTTGACGATATAAACACAAACCTGTGTTACGGTTAATCAAAAGCTAAGAATAATAGTAAACTGTTGAGAAGTGACTCACGGCGTCAGCCGTAGGTAGAATTTCCCGAGCCCTAACCAGTAATTAACCACGGAGCGTTGTCTCAACGGTTACGCAAAGAAACATATTACTAAAAATATTGCTGGGTGGCTGTTACAATTCCCCGTTAATATGTAGATTGGGTGCACAGTTGTCGTCAGTGGGAATTAGACGAGGTGTCATCGAATTGACGTTTGGAATTTTCTTATACCCAACATAGTTTTGCAGTCGGAATCATTTCATTGAAAATTTGTTGGTGGGTGGTTGAAGTGGTTAAGAAATGTAATTCGAGTGATGTAATTGGGTTTCATTGATTTCGAACTTTGGGAATGAACTGAAAACTTTAAAACCAAGAGGTTTACTATTCAACACTTCTAAATGTAGAAACAAGACAACAATTTTGGGAACATCTTATATTTTCAACAAAGAGCTAAAATCATTACCCTCAAACGTCTCTGATAAATTGTAAAAGTTGGAAATTTTGAAAAATTATGTACAATTTTTGAAAAATTCAATTCCTTTAGTGGTGTTAATAAGCTAGTGCTTTGTTAAATTATTTCATAGAGAGAACATCATGAAACAGCCTTCTCTCGGACTAACGGGGATCATTTGAGCATCTACTTGGCTCTTTAAAAATAATTATTAAATCTGTTTCAGATTTTGCAGCCAAAGTTCTTTGTTTTCTCAGCAAGAACCAAACAGTTTAAACCATTCAAGGTCACATGAAAATAAACACTCTATAGGCTTTAATTGATTCAAGAAACTGAATTTCACTCTTATCCTTAAAGTATATTTTGTAGCTTAATCTATAAATCTAGAGCAGTTGTTGCACAACAAGTGATCTGAAGGATCGAAATAAGGTTTAGCTCATGCAAAAAAAGAGCATAAATACTTAACCTCAATTCTCAATCGAATATTAACAATCCCAAGGCTGAAGCTAAATTCCCCCTGGAAACAACTCCCGAAGCGAATCAATAGTGATCTTTGCAAACTCAACACTCTGATTCACGCAAAAACTATGAGTAATTCCAGTATCATCAACAACAAAGTAAACGTTTGAGTTATTCTCATTTGAATACCTCTCCAAAATCAGGTCACGCAGTATATTGTGCACCCAGTAATCACTTTCAGCATAAAAAGCCCATATAATGCACCCAGTTTTTTCAGGAAACTCCTCAAAATACCAATCGTAAACTCTCTTGTCATCGTTTCCAATCACTTTAAGCTCATCCTTGGCCATTTCCAACGAATGTCTCACTATATTATTATTGCGAAACAAATTGAAGCAGCCACTAACAGAATTGTCCCAACTTTGCTGCAGAATCTCATCTTCAGCAACGGGCCTTTTCACAAACCTCTTCCCAATAATACGTCTAATAACGGTGTCGTCTAAAAGCCACTTTAAGACCGTTGCGAAAATAACCGTTATAGATACCAACCATGGCACTATGTTGAACATTCTGGTGAAACTAACACCCGACGAGGAAACCTTAAGGTCGATAAGTGTAGGACAAATCAACCCAGAGTACTTGAGACGAAACCGGTTCTGCAACTCAGCATCAGCAAGCAACTTCTGGGTAATACGGGGAACAATATACGATCCAAAACTGTGCGACATAAAATACAAGTCGACCAATTTGTTCTGTTTCTTGTTCTTTGTTAAAATCATCTCCTTGAGAATATCAAACTTGTGCTGGGTCTGGTACTCGATATCGTAGTACTTGTATGGTTGTCCTATGAAATCAACAGATGTATCGTATCCAGCATGGCTGACACAGAAAAGTTCAAAGCGAGGGAACAGACGTTGGATCTGTTCCAAGTAGGTGGTGTAGAACTCAACCAAACCCGGGTTTCCGGGGATAAACACTAAAACTGGCACATTATGACTGCGTGGTTCAATCGGTGCTTTTTGATACACTGATGTGGCAGGATAATGCTCCAACCTCTTGATACTCATCTTTGGCACTTAGACCGTTGGGTTTACTTTTTCTCTGGAATTTTTGGCATTCGTTTACAATTAAGGTTTTGTAGGTTTCTACAGCATATGATAAGGTACAAATAGTGTAAATTGTGCTATTTCAAAGTATGGTGCGTGGTTTCGATGCTTTTGTTTAGTTCTTCAGTGTCTGAGTTGTGCAAGTCTCTCTCGTAGTAGTGCAATGTACCTTCCTTGTCAACTAGAATCACTGTCTGTGTCCGAGTTCCGTAGAACTCACCAACAGTATTCTTGAATGTTCCTCTCGGGAACTCCGTCTTGATGGCGGGAATGAACACACTGTTTCGCAACTCTGCAAATTTCTGCTCCCAGGTGCCCTTTTGTGATATTTCTTCACTGTATGTGTTGTGTGACAAGACCTTGAAACAGCCATCTACAAGATCCTCCTGCGACGTTTTTGGTGCTGACACCAAACTGTCAAGCTCTGCCATGCCAATCTCAACCTTCTTCCAAGGATCGTCGTAGAGCGAGTTCGAAATCCCAAAAGTCTCTACAAACTGCTTGTCCTCGTTTGTTGGGTCATGAACCGTTCCTCTGTGTCCTCTGTTACTCACCAACTTCAAGTGTTTTATTTTATTTGTGGCTGGGTCGATTTCAATCGTTCCGTACACTAGTGTGTATCCTCCGATTCTGCCCATATCTACGTTGCGCAGAGTCAAGTCCTGTTGCCACTGAGTGTCGTCTTCATGAGCCAGCTCCAAAAACTCGATAGGCAATATACCCCGCGATACCTCGCTCAATATGTGATCAGTGCCCTGTTCACGGAAGTTGAGTAGAACCGCAATTTTGGGGCCTTGGACCGACCCGTCGGCTCGTTTAATCGATCCTCTTGCCCCAATCCACGTACCGTGCTCAGAACGAGCCATGTCCAAAGGAGTCAACAAATTCCCGCTGCCCTCTTTCAGTCGTCTCAACGTGGCCAATTTGGTAGGTCTCTGGAAGAATTCATCTCTGTTGGAAAGAAGTATGAGTGGATAATCAGGGTGTTTAGTTGTGGTTAGTAAAATGCACATGATCACAATTTTTTTAAGTTGGGGAAGTTCTATGAGTTTTTCTGTGAATGAAATCTGGAGAAATTGCCAAGTTATATATACTGTGAATTTGGATATAGTTAAGTGTAATCATGCTATTACAACAGTTATCACATGTTTAAAGTAATTGAATAAAAGTATAGTATTATAAGTAAAGTTCTTTGAGTGAATCTTTAATAACTTGTAGACGGCTGAATGTTTGACTCAAATTTCAGAGATATCTATACTGGGTTTCCCCACAAAACTCATAAACTTTTGTGAATTTTGGAATATGCCAATTTCGAGTTGATGGTGGTTGTTAAAATTTTGCCATTCATAGTTTAGTTAGCTGATTCATAGAAAATGGGTGGTAATATTGTTCCACTTTCGAACAAGAAATGGCTGCAAATTTTTTCGTCGCGGTCTTTCCTTAGGAGTGAAGAGAGTGACATTGAATTGTAACTTGTAAGATGATATACATCAAGAGAATGCATATGTGTTTAGAGGAGAGTCAAGTTTTAGCTACACACTCAAACAGACAAAAGTATCCAAGTACTCTAAAATTATTAGTTCTCGTATTAGTGTATTTTCACTGACAGCTATAGGTTCATACTAAATAATCAATAGCAGCTATACACGCTACTCACAAATAAACCTATTAAAACAGATGAAACCAATAATATAATTCTTTTCCAACCCTTATCTAAATCATTTCCATTGATTTTAACAATCTTTTATATTAACTTTTATTAATAAATAGCTATATTAACCGGTGATTTCTTGCGTACTAAACGAAAGATCAGCTACCATACCAAGCTCTTCCTCATTTAAATTACGTGGAATCGATGTATCTTTCATCGAATCCATATCTATAAGCTTCCAAACGTATTCACTGCCAACTTTTTCTTCCATAGGCTCGCCCGAACTATCATACTGATTCTCCTTGTTCTTTGAAAACTTAATCCCTTGGGAATTTCCATCAAAATCGTCAAGATCCTCATCAATCGTTTCCTCAAAATCTTCATAGTCGCCATAAAACACACTATCTTCTTTTAATTCGGGTGGAACCTGGTCCAAGTTGGCCACCTCAAATACATTTTCCTTAAACTGATGAATTTTTTTTGCAGCCATGAATTGAGTTGCTGCCGAAGAAGAAACTCCAGTAATAGGGTAGACATTTTCACAAGTTTCAAAAGGTTGCTCATATCCAACTTTTGGTTTGTAACTGCTCAACCTGTCTGGCTCTTTATATTCCATTGCTGCTAGTGTATTCTTGAAGAAAGGTAATGAACACAACACGTCGGCAGTTGGCCGTTCTTCTGGGTCCCATCTAAGACAAGCCTCAACAACTGCAGCCAACTTGGCGTGCGTTGGGTCCGGAAGAATTTCTTGAATCAGAACGCCCAGTTCACTGGGGAACAGAAACCCTAATTTCCCAGCCAATACCAGTGCCTCCTTCCACAATCCTCCCAAGGGCAGAACGAATTCTCCATTATTGGTCTCAATTCCCTCTTCAGGGTTCCCCAAAACCTTCAAAGTGCGCCAAATTTGGTCTAATTCGTTAGAACCGGGGAACAAGGGTGCAAAATTTGCAACTTCGGCCGCAACAGTGCCAAACGCCCAAATATCAATGGGACGCAGGTACCACTGTTGCCGTAACAATATTTCTGGTGACCGATACCAGCGAGTGGAAACATACGCAGTATAATGCTTCAAGTTATGGATGTGGCGGGCCAACCCATAATCCCCCAATTTTACGACAAAATTGTCATTCTTCCGGTGGGCAGGCACCGATTCTTTACTTCCGTAATATTGACTGGTTGGGATAACCAAGATGTTTTCAGGCTTCACGTCTCGGTGAAAGTAATTGTGTCTGTGAATATGCCTGATAGCACAGAGTATCTGGCTTAAAATCGACCGCAACGTAACTGGAGAAAACCTTATATTCTTACGTGCTTTCATTAACTGATACAAATTTTGGTTCATCGTCTCCATTGATATGTGCAATTGGAAATTAACGTCGTCAATGAACATCTCATAGATTTGGACAAGACATGGATGAGAAGGGATAGCCAATATAAACTTGACTTCCTTCACTCGAGTGTAATCGTTGAGAAGTGGTAGTCTTTTCTTCATCGTTTTAATTGCAACCAAGTTGTTACTGTTCCATTGTGAGTCCACTAGCGGGTCCATCAAAGTCCCTTTCTTTTCGTTAGATGCCCTCGACAAGTCTGAAGTGAGTCCTTTGAACTTGACTAGTTCCACTGAACCAAAGCTACCGTTTCCCAAGTTACTGATGCTGTGGTACCTTAGTTGGTACGACTCAACAGGTAAAGTTTTGGGCGGGTTATTATAATCTGGGGGAAATTCGCCTGACATTGAATATGAACTTCTCTTTGTTTACTTATGTTGATCTAATACGTATAATGGAGAGTAATGGCCTAATAAACGCTTTAATTTGTTGTTAAAGGAAAAGTGTAATGGCTGTAAATTTCTGATACAAATAGAAAAATAGAACACTTGAAGGTACTTTGAATAGCGGAAACAAAACTAAGAGGGAGGAAATAGTGAAAAACACTTAAAGTAGGACCACTATTAGAATTATTTTAAGAAGTATAGGTACGTCAGATGTGGACTTCAGATATTGTTGTCAGATCTTGGATACCAGCAAGCGGATACCAACCCCACAAAATTGTACGAATATGTCGTAGAGTGAAGCGCGATAACAGCTGAAGTTGTATTGAGGAGGGAAATTACGAGAATTATCATCTGAGAAGAAGTCGCCTAACATTTGTAGAGAATGTATTAGAGATAGACTTCTCGTTTCAACCAACTCCTAGCTCTTACAAAAGCTAGAAGGGTCTGAAACACAGAAAAAATGTGAAGTGGGAAAAATGGCTGCAAAAATTGTGAACAAAAGCCGTTCAAAATCTTTTGGAGGTTCAACAGGGGATAATTCTGTTCTGAGTGCATAGTTTTTACAAAGCCAGTTAGTCTGAGATCTCAAGTTAAATGATCTTTTGGGTATCTCTCAATTTAGTATTCAGATGCATAGTCTTGCCTAACTAGGTCCCAGCCAGCTTTAAATCTGTAACAAAGAGAGTATTACACTCAAATAGAACCAATTAAAACTATATATACCAAACTATTTGATATCAGCCACTTTTCCATTAATCACAATGGAACTTGGAAGTAGTGACTCAGAATAAAACACAAAGAACGTGAATTTCCATATTACCTGTGCAAATGACAGACTTGATAAGACATTGGTGAATCGGAGTATCAAGCAAAACCAACTAATAATTACGCTCTAGTCTTGGAGGTGGTTAAGCCCAAATTGAAAGATTAGATTTAACCGTATTATCAAATTGGAAGCATTGCGTCACTAAAATTGAATTGGTAAAGTCTCGTCCACATAAGCCCCTTAGCATAAATTGACCCTCCAAAATAGATCTTTAGTTGAATTCAGGGAGAAACAACAACCGTGAGCCAAACACACACCAATACTTCAATTGACGTTGCGGTTCCAGAATTAACTACCCCCACACCAGGTATACCTGAAAATTAAGGTATTGTGTTTACGATTATTCAACCACTGGCACAAGATAGCATATTCGAGTAAACAAGAGCAAGGAAATATTACGAGGAACTCAAATCTAAATTCCTTACAATCCCTGAACCTGGATCTTTCTAAATAATCTGTTCAACAGGAACGCCCACTCTCATGGCTAAGACCTTTCATTTTCTTACACAAACACAATATCTAATCCATCAGCATGCAACTACTATTATTATCATTGCCCATTCTGCTACAACAATTCTCTGGATTTGCCCGTTTGAAAGTGCAATACCTCCCAAATCCTATAAACAAGGCACGTTGTTTCTTTTCTATAACTAATTAAGTTTCGTAGGTTTGTTTGATGGTTGAATAATAGCATTCGAGAAGCGTAACCAATGGGGAAAACAAAATTGAAATGGAGATCTCACCTATCTTCCCTCCCTTGAATTTTACTAGAATACGTAACTCGTATCCTCAAATAGGTAGATTCAAAGGTCATTTCGAGAAATCTAGCCCCTACTCAGCCACCCCATAATTCTCTCATTGATTGATTTAATAATTCTCTCATTGACTGATCTCTTGATTCAATTGATTCAACTGTCAGAAAGTGTCCAACAATACAATTGACACTGCCACGTATTTCTTGGCTATTTTTGCAGCCAGAATGATCAATGCTGTGTTCAAGCATGTCACGATTCTAGAAGAAGCCGCACTTTCGTAATTACGCGTTCCTGCATGTACCCTCCTTTACATGATTTACTGCGGTTTGGTGCTATTTTCGCATTCCAGACCAATCCAGTCACCTCGAGTTAGAGGGTCCTAAAAAGTATTTAAGGGGTATGTATTCCCTTGTTTAAATCTCTCATCAACACTTCTATTCTCAATTACAATGTCTGCTAACGATTTCTACTCTTCCGGTAACCAAGGTAACTACCAAGGCCAACAACAACAAGGTCAACAACAACAGGGTGGCCAGCAGTTGGGTGAGGAAGGTGAGAGAGGTTTCCTTGCCACTGTGGGTGGTGGTGCTGCCGGTGCATTCGGTGGAAACAAGCTTTTCAAGAACCACGGAACTTTGGGTGCTATTGGTGGTGCTCTTGTCGGTGCTCTCGCTGCCAACAAGTTGGAAGACAAGTACGAAGAAAGAAAGGAGAACCACAAAAGAAACTAAATGCAATTGCTGACTCTGGTTTAGTTGGTTTTATTTTTATATTAAATTTGCAACCATTTTTTGTATAAACAATACATTAGTTTTTTGCAGCCACTTTTTGTATAAACAATACGTTAGTTTTATATTTTGCAGCCACTTTTTGTATAAACAATACGTTAGTTTTATATTTTGCAGCCACTAAACAATACATTAGTTATTTATGTGTTTATTACTATAGATGAGGATTAGAGATCCAAAATTACTCGAGGAATTTACTCGAGAAAATCAATGTAATCACTATTCTTTTGAAGCTCATCTAAATCGCTTTCGTCAGAAGAGTCATCGTCTACAATCAAGAACTCAGAGTTCTCGCGGAATGTGTTGGTGACAGTGGGGTCTTGGGGCTCGTCAATGTAAATGTCATATTTTCCGTTCAAAGTTGGAGTGTCAAAGAGGACCAGTGGCTCCACTGTATAACTGCTCACAACGACTTTCTTTTCGGAGTCGTCTTCTACAACAACTTCGTCTCCCTCCTCTTTCACTGGCCTAATATATTTTGTTGCCGGCGTCACCATCAACGCCTGTGTTCTTTTGGTCACTGTATGTGCGAGAGGGCAGCTTCCTCCTAAGGAACATGTGCCGTCCTCCTCAAAGTCTGGGCAGCTGAGAGTATGCAAAAATGGACACTTTTTACCTCTGGCACACCACCCTCCAACAGAAAACGGACGACAAACCCAGATCTCGTAGTTCAACTCGTCGTAATGTGCCGGTTTATGGTGGAGGTACTGACAGTTGTGATTGGAACACTTATTCTCCAAGTAAAACCTACACAACGGAGTATTGAACTCGTTTTTTTCGTGCTGGAACAAGCAGTTGCGTGCGTAACACGCTCCTTTAAGTGCTTGCTTGCAAACTCGTATGTGTGCTGGGTTGTGCTGGTACTTGCAATGTGTTCCTTTTTGACATAAACCTGGGAATTAGTACTTTTTTCAATTCAAAAATGTTTTATACATACCTGTTCTTGTAAAGTAACGACACTGGTCGATTTCAATGCTAAAATGTTAGTATGGGCTGCGAATGCCTTTGTTTGTACGTACTTTTTCACTCTTCCTGCTCGGCATTTTAATATACCATTTGATTTAGGTGTGTACTGTTTGTTATTCCATTGAACATTAACACCACTAGATGTCTTTGGCACACTTATAGGAACAAGTCGGTTACCCTCTCTTGTTACCGCATACTTCACACCCTCAATTTCTATTCGATCACAACAATCTGTCTTTGCTTTGTTTTTGGAAATCCGCTTCTTGAGAAGAATCTGAAGGTGTTTTTGCTTCAAACGGAGTTTTTGAAGTTCTCGTAATTGCTGCAATTCCTCCCATTTCTTTTGGTTCTTCTCATATGTTTGAGAGTTGACAAGCTTCATACTTCCTTGACCGATTTGTGTGACATAAGTAAGGGCGTCTGTTTTAGTTTCCTCATTGCCTTGACCGAAAACTACAGTCATATTTCTGTGTAATCCGCCACGACCAACTCTGGAATATTGTCCTCTAGAGTAAGGTGTTGAATGTCCCCGTCCTCGTACTATTCTTCCGCCTCTACCTCTTGCGGGATAGAAGCCAGTTTTTGCAGGCAAGGGTAAACCCTGATTCTTTGAAACTTCATTACTGGAATCCAAAGCCATTTTGTTATTCTGGTTACTCGTTGTATCTTCATTTTCCTTAGTCGACCCTGAAGTACTTATATTCTCGCTTCCAACTTGCTGTGACGATGATACATCACTGGGACCTGTCTGAGTACTTTCTGGAAGTGATTTTCGCAGCTCAAAATTGGAGTATCCTCCCTTGATGCCCCTCTCCGCTATCGCCTTTCTCAAAGCAGCGATCTCAGCATACTTAGCCTTCACTATCTCACTATCAGCCATACTGGTCTAAATCAAATCCGCTAAACTAAAATTTATTGAGATGCGGGCGCTACCAGATATATACTTGTGAAATCTCTTGATGGCAAATTTAAGAATCAATATGAGTTACACCAAGTTAAAGAGCTATTCTGCCAATGCGATTGGAGAGATCATGCCCTTAGATAGGGAGTCTATTAGGGAACTTGTTGACTATGCTCTCACACTTCCCTCTGATTACGAGATCCAGTCACATTTCCTCAACTTATTTGGAGAATCGAACGCAGCAGTTGCGTTTGTCTCTAAGTTTTTGATTTTGAAGCATGAAGAGGATGAGATTTTGCTGAAGAACAACAAGAAAGAACCTCCTAAGAACAAAGATCCATTGGCGTCGACAACAGCCTGGACTACTGCAGCCCCAGCTCCACAAAAGGGTAATTTCAAGGGAAGACTAGACAAATCTAGCGGGTCCAAAACTACCTCTGAATTGCTCGACTCGAAACCTTCAAACAAGGTGTCGAACCAGCAACAAAAGAAGAATAAGCGAAAGAATATCGACAATCTCAAGGACATTGATGAGATTTTGATGAACTTGGAGTTGTCGAAGGCCGAGGCTTCGGAGGTGAAAAGAGTGTGTAATTGCATGGCCACCAGGCACCCATTGTTTGAGTTAGCGCCAAATTGTTTAAATTGTGGGAAAATCATATGTGTCAAGGAGGGATTGCAGCCGTGTCTGTACTGTGGAGCAGACTTGCTCAGCTTTAAAGACAGAATGGAAATTATAGATATACTCAAGCAAGAGAAGGAAGATATTGGAGAAAAGCAAAGTAATTTGAACAACAAAAAGATTCAAGACAAAAAGACCACTCTTGGTAAAGCTAAAACGAAGATTAGTTACTCATTAAATGCTGGTGAAAATTTATGGGAAGCTCAAGAAAAGGCATTAAAGAAAGCTGATAGTGAAGCTAAAAAACTTGCTGAGAGAAAATTGGAAGAGGAAAGAAAGCAAAAAGAATTGAAGAAGCAGGAGGAAGAACTTAAATTTTACGAGAGAACACACCAAAATGCAGATTTGGTGAAAGCCCAAGAAAGATTGGAGACATTGCTTAATTTCCAGGACACCGGTGCTGAAAGAACTAAAATTATTGATAATGCGGCTGACTTTGAGATGCCCTCTACTGCCAGCAGTGGGAACTTGTGGTTGCTGCCTATAGAGCGTGCGTTACAGCTAAAGAAGCAACAGAAGCAGCACCGCAAGTACGAGCTGGAGCGTCAAGTTAGAACGGGAAGAGGAAAGAAAGTAGTGGAGATGGTTATTAAAGAAGGGAAGGTTGTAATGGTGGAGAAAACAGTGCACGACACACCTGTTGAGGAGGACGAGGATATTAAAGAGTTGGAGGACCAAATTAAGCAAGAGAAGAGCTTGGGTGAAACGGAATTGTCGAAGAACGTTTGGGATTTTGAAAAAGATAAACAGAAGTGGGAGAAGCCTGTTTATATAAGTGGAAGAGAAGGCACCAATGAAGAACCGGTTTCTATTATGAAGAAGAAGGTGCAATTTCTGTATGATCCTGATGAGAATGAGTTATTAGTTGAGATGCCATCTTAGTTTGACACTGAAAACTGAATGCTTTATTAGAAAGTTGTATTTCTGTTTAATGACAGCAATACTATTTTAGACTAAATAATCCTAATATTAGACTACGTCATTTTCATTTTAGTAGAACTTGCTCACCAATTGAACTTTTAGGTCTAGATTGCACAGAGCTAGTCACATAACATATAACCCACATTCAAAATGACTCTAAGTCTAGAAGATCCGTACTGATTACAAATGGTAAAGCCGTATTCCCCTCCGTCTCTACGATCTAGAAAAAGATTTGCTTACAAAAGAGCACGGCTGCAAACCATTAAAACCTTAATTGGGTGCAAAAACGAAGATCGCTCCGCATCGGCGAATAGTATGGTACGCCACCGAACGGCTATGCGCCTTATGACTCCGCACCGGAATTGCTATATAAGTAGTAGCAATTCGTTGATTGTTCTGATAACAACAATGTCTTCATCCAACTCCGACTTAAAGAAAACCGATTCTCTGAATACAGACGCGTATTCGCTTTTGCTGTCTGTGAAGAGCAAGTACACTAAAGAGAAGCCTAAGAAGGACTCTAAGAAGAAAGAGTATCAATCTCAACCTAGCAAGGACATCAACTACCAAAATATTGCTACCTATCTCTCATTGAGATAACTGTGTTTCTGAAGGGCTGGCACCATCATTTTTGTATCATTAAATTCTACAGTTAATATAACATACATTTTTCGATTGTAAGTACTACAGGAATAGAACGAGCATTCCACGAATTCTCGTGGATGTGTATGTGAAGTACTAGCTCAGAATAGACTAGGGGGAAGGAGCCACGGTAATCTAGCTTATGACTAACTCAACATTTATGCAAATTAGAGGGTGGGGCTCTATTAATCTAGTTTTTAACCAGTAATTGCTAAATTATACTGGTGAACGATATGAGAGATGCAAGGTTTAAACTTAAACTACCCCAAAATGACACATTGAAATGTCTATTCAGATGGTATAACTTTGAACGAGCTTGGTGTCAACTACTATAAACTTCACGTCCAATAACATATACAGGATTGAACACAGAAGTATTTTTTATTCAGGCGACACTAAATGAAAAAGATAAGCCTACAATTTGAAGCTTCTCAATTCAAGATGAATGTGCTTTGAGAAGTACAACATCAAGACATTACACGTGCAAGAATATAATCAAATGAACAAGAGATAAGTTTTTATCAATTAAACGGATTTAGAATATGCGGAAAAACACTTTGATTATGCAAATCGGTCTTATCTAAAGGAATCGATAAGACTTATCTACAATTTCGGCCCATTCAAAATGAACTTAAATCGCAATGAGTACACAAAGAAGGATACCCAATGGAGCCCTGCATTTAGTGGGGGAACCTTCCAGTATTTAAAGGTGCTATTGCTCTCTTTTTTAGCTAACAAACTATGGGAAACGAGAAAGATTATTTGCAGAAAGCTGATTCGGTGATTTCAATCTCCAATGGAGATATTGAGAAAAATCACATCACTCAAGTCGTCTCTATAGGCACCGGAGAACAGGTTGAAATTTCCGAAGATGTCGATGAGGCTATGAAATATGTGCTTGGTCAAGAAGAGGTTGGCGAAGTTGATCCAGCTCGCGATCGACAGTTGCTTTGGAAAATAGACTTGTACATGATGCCACTTATGTGCTTGCTTTATTGTTTCCAGTTCATGGACAAATTATCCAACTCTTATGCTTCGATTTTGGGTTTGCGTAAGGACTTGAAAATGGTGGGAAACCAGTACTCCTGGACTGGCTCGGCCTTCTATCTTGGGTACTTGGTATTTGAGTTTCCAGCAGTAAGGCTCTTGCAGCGGTTTCCTGTTGCAAAGACAGTTTCTGTTTTTGTCGTTCTTTGGGGTATGATCTTGTGCTTACATGCAACACCCAACTATGCTGGATTTATTGCCTTGAGAACGATTTTAGGAATGCTCGAGTCGTCAATCACGCCTGCATTTGTGATTATCACTGGGCAGTACTATAAGAAGGAGGAAGTTTTCGTGAGAACTGCCATGTGGTTTTCATCGAACGGTTTAGGAACTATCGTTGGCAGTGGGATTGCGTACGGTTTGGCACAACATGTGGGCGAACACGCTATCGCAAGCTGGAAACTTGTATTTATTATTACTGGCGTTTTGACGATAGCCTTGGGTTTCGCAATCTTTTTGCACTTACCAGACACACCAGCTGGGGCGTGGTTTTTGACAGAGGAGGACAAAAGATTGGTAGTTGCCCGTATCAGAGCTAACCAACAAGGTTTTGGAAACAAAACCTTCAAGTGGAACCAGTTCAAAGAAGCTCTTTTGGACGTCAACACTTGGATATTGGCTTTTTATGCAATTGCACTGAACATTCCTAATGGTGGATCGACAAATTTTGGATCCATTTTACTTAATGAAAGATTTCACTTCTCCACTGCCACTTCGATGCTCTACCAAATGCCAGGAGGAGCAGTTGAGTTTGTTGGCTGCACTTTGTTTGCCTTCATTGCACAGTACTTCAACTCGAAAATCCCAATGGCTATTTTCGCAACAGTTCTAGCAGTTCTCAGTTATGGTTTGCTTGCGTTTGCAAAGACGAACCTGGCCCAATATGGAGGAATGGTTCTTACGCTTATTGCACCATTGGGATTTATTTGCGTGTTATCGTGTGTCTCTTCAAATGTAGCCGGCCACACAAAGAAAATCACAGTCAATGCTATCTTGTTAATTGCATACTGTGTGGGAAACTTGGTGGGACCCCAAACTTTTGTTAGTTCGGAAGCTCCCCGTTATCAAACTGCCACCATCTGTATGGTCCTGTTCCAAGCGGTGGCCTTAGTGACTTTAATTGTTCTCTATTTTCTGTACAAATATTCAAACTCAAGAAGGGATAAGGCTGAGGTTGATACTTCACAGATTGATATGATAGAAAACTTTGAGTTTGCTGACTTAACTGACAAGCAGAATCCATATTTCAGGTATACTACATAGTTAATTAACGTCTCAAGTATTCTGGATTTAATACTTGCATTTGACTATTCCTTCTTTTTGGCATAGTAAGTCTTAATCTCTTGAAAGTATTTTGGGGTCAGATATAACCATCCTGTTTTTGGGACTTTAACTTCATGTGGAAAGTCTTTTCGTCATTAAATAATACATTGCTAATAGCTTGAATAAATTTATCGTCTCATTCGTCTCTTGAAAGCCTTCGTTCTAGGATCATTAATTTTAAGTCTTTGGTAATTGTTACTTATCGGCTTCACCATTCCCGTAGTATTTTTAGGCACCCTACTCTTGAAAATTTCACTCTCTTCTTCCTCTTGTTCCTCCTCCTCTTCAGAATTCATGTATGCTTCCAAAACTTCCTGCTCATCCTTGGTGATCTTGGCAATCTCCTTATGAACATCTTTACTTTTCAACAGATCCTCAGACTCTGGCCTTTCACGAGGCTTGATTTTCCATCTCCTAGTTGTTCTCTTTTGCGTAAATTTACGTTTCCTGTTAACAACAACTTCTTGATTCTCCAATTCCATTTCCATTTCTTCTGCCTCTTGTATATCGGCTGCAAATTCCTCATCCATATCTGGACCTTCTTCCTGGATCGATTTCACCTCGTTGAACACTTCAGTTAATCTTTTCGTGAGAAACCGATGTGGCTTTAGCGGAGATGGTGACTCCAGGAACATCACGTTCGTTTGCTTTGTTGGCGTTACATTAGACAAATCTGGTTTGTAGTTTCTATTGCCCAAATATTGTGGGGTTTGATGAACATCGGACTTTTTCAACGGTGAAGTAGGTTCCGCTAACATGGACAATTTTTGAGATAAATTCTTCCTAACACTGAGAGGACTTTGAAACACTATTGGTTTTATCTTTATCTTCGTTGGGGTTTTGAAAACGTCTTTTGTGGGGGATGACACAGGCTTGGTATCTTCTATGACTGTTTTTCTCTTCAAAGGTGAAGAATCTGGAGGAGTCATTCTGAAATCAAATATCAGAAGCACTTTACCATGGGCTTGTGGAGTTGGCCCTAATTCTGCGTATTTAGAATTGACTTGATGTTCATCATCGCTATTGAATATGCTCACTGAAACTTGTGACAGTTTAACTGGCAGTGGGAGAATTTCAGGTTGAGGTTTAGGTGGTTCTGGTTTCACACTCACTTCTTGTTTAATGTTCACCTTCTCAGAATTTCCAGCTTTAAGCAGACGATATTGTTTATAAAGTTGGTGTATTTTGTTGTTCAGCTTTACATCTTGTTTGGATGGCTGTCTATTGTTGATTCTTTGAAATTCATGTTCCCATTCCTTTATTTGACGTTTGAGTGATGCGACATCGGGAGTTTTGGATGCAGTTTGCATATCTTGTTGTAAGTGAGTTCTTCCTTCGGACTCCATGATCTTCAATTACTATGTAAAAAAAGTATACAGACTTTTAAGTCGCGTCGCGTGAAAGTTCTCTTAACCTGTTAAATTTCAGTTTGCAAGTCTTACCCTAAAATTTAAAAATTGCAATTGAACAATGTCTGGATATCTTGTAATGAGGAGAGTATTGTAGTCGCAAATGAAGTCAAGCTTTGGAGGCTCTGTAAAGTTGGTTGTATCTTAAATTTTAAATATTTGAGTGCTGGTATCATAACGTAACCATTTAACCAATACTTAATATTTGAAGATATAGAAAGAAAGTGGAATAAGTAGAACTTAGAATTTTAGGTACTCCATTGGCTTTTCTTTGCCATACATATGTATAGAACAACTGCGCAAATTATGATGCTTATTCTTGTGTTCATCGTTTCAGCTTACGCGTTTTTTGCACCCAAAGAAATTCTACTATATCAATAAGATCCGAACGAAAAGAGTTAAGACACAATCACCAGATTCTATAAAGTTTTTGCAAATGTCTAGAACTAGTACAGACATTTTGGGCTTTTAACTCAGAATTTTCACTTTAGTATCATTTCTCCACAATTGTAGGTTTATATATTTCAATATTCATACTAGAGAAAATACAATCCTTTCTTATAACCATTTAAATGAACTTCTATTTACAGCTATTTATAAAGTTCATAAGCTTATCACCTTTATCAATTCAATTCATCTATAAACTCAGCAACATCAGTAAATGCAGATTTTTCATCGCCCTGTTGAACATTCTTCAAAATATGCTTCATGGCACGCTTAAAAGCAGCAGTTTCCTCAGGAGAAGCAAACAGGCCACCATTCTTCCTGTAATCTTCCATGAATGTTCTCCCCGATCCCAAAGTTGACCAGTAATTGTAGAGGAAATGTATCAGGGCAGGTCTGTCATTCCGTGCGGCAAGGTATACCACAAGTCTGACCCAGTTAGACACAAGAGACCGCGTGTCCCAGGTTCTGTTGTCTAAAGTGCCGAAAGAATGATCCCATTCACGCCAAAATTGGGTCCATTTACCAGCATTTCCATACAACTGGAGTATTAATTCTTTGTATGCTAAGGTAGGCACACGTTGCATACTCTTGTTGCTGTTCCTGACCAACTCAAGCACATCACGCAATCTATTCGATGCTAAAGATATTACCTTATTTGTCCAGTCTTGAGGAATTGGTGCCTCTTTGTAGATTATATCATTTATCAACAGGGACCCAATGAAGTTTGAATTCTCCAAAAATGAGAGCCTCAAAAGAAGCGGAACAAACTCTGGATGCAGCAAAAGTTCAATAGGAGGCCCAAAACGTGTGAGTCTACTAATAAACTGAGATAATTTATCATAAAGTTCATCTGCCTGGGACCCCACCGAACCTTCTCTTGAAATTTCTGGAGAATCAATAAGTATCTTGGTATAGTTTACAATGTCTTGTGCGATTTCCTTCTCGATATCAGCAGAATCAGCACCCAAAATAACAGGCAAATCGGTGTACTTGTCTATCACGACCTGCTCCAACTCTTCAAAAGTAGCATTTCCGGTTAAATGTAATGCTCTGAAGAATTTATATCTAGAGTTATGGGCCTGTAAAGACATATTAGAACTTTCAAACTCTGACTCAAATTGAGACTTACTTAACGAATCCTTTCTAATCATCTCCTCTAGACTCTGCGTTAATTGCAGAACAACAGGAGAATGATGAATCCTAAAAGCAGTAGATGTATGCATTCTACGCCTGATTCCAATGAAAATATCATCCAGATTGTCAATAAAAGTATCTTCCTTTTGGTATTTTGGCAAATCCTCTTCTGGACAATAAACGGTTTCCAATAGTAACTCTTCTCTCCTCTGTTTAGTCATAAGATGAATATGTGCATTGTCAACCATAGTGTTGAACATGATCCAGCTATTTGGTGCCTTACCATAGTCGTTATCGGTAGCTGCTGGTCCCTTACGTGCACGACGCAACAAACGACGACGTGCGGTTGGCGAAACACCACCAGAAACCATACCTTCCAAAGCTGGCAAAATATCATAATGATGCTTGATGTGATGCCTCAATTCAGTGGCTGCCTTGTACAAGTGTTTTTCGGATTTTCCAGTTGCTATCATTACATAGTCAATAACCTGGTTCCTCAGCGAATATGGATGGTCATCTGGAAGAGTAGTCAAATCAAACAACTCAATGTCTTGAAGTCCATAATCGTGCCCGAGCAACTTAAGAAAGCTCTCTATGGACTCTGGGGCGTGTTCGGGCACTTTTGGAAGTTCAATCAACTTCTTCTCAATGAGCGGTGAAGCTGAGTCGTCACGTAAATACCACGGAACTTCCTCATTTTCATCTTCATTTTTCTCATCTTTTACCACCTCATCATGCTTAATGCTCAAGGATCTCCTTGCAAGGAAAGCTCTGCTTATTATACCTCTGCGCAAGATCGAACGAGAGATCATAGTTGCAGTAAAGTTAATGTCGTTGAAACTGGCCCTGAAAAATTCATCACCACAATGTCGCGGGATCAAATAAGTTTAATGTCGCACTCATCTCATTTTTTTTAAGATACAAGATGGCCAAGTTAGTGCACAACGTCCAGAAGAAACAGCATAAAGAGCGTTCCCAAGTTCTGAGTAGAGCTCGTTTCGGGCTCCTCGAGAAGAAGAAGGACTACAAGTTGAGAGCAGATGATTACCATAAGAAGCAAAGTGCGCTCAAGGCACTCAAGATGAAGGCGCAACAGTATAATCCAGACGAATACTACCATGCGATGACCAGGAGAAAGACGGATGATGATGGTATCTTGTTGCAGCAGAGAAACGGTGTTGAGTTGAACAACGACCAGTTGAGATTGTTGAAAACACAAGATATCAACTATGTGAGGACTTTGAGAATGCAAGAAACCGCAAAGATAAAGAAGGAGAAGGAGGATTTGGATTTGAAGGCTGGAGGAAAGCACACTGTTTTTGTAGATAGTTTGGAAGAGCAGCAGAATTTGAAGCCTGAGGAGTATTTTAAGACGGATGCTAAGTTGTTGGGTAGAAGAGAGAACAGGTTAAGGGTGGACCAATTACAGAGTAACCAGAGATTATTTGCACAACAGGACGACCATGAATTAGTGGATCAGCAGAACAAGGACAAGTTAAATAAGTTGAAGTTGTTGCAGCTGAGGTTGAAGAGAGAGAAGGAGTTGGGAGAAGTTGAGCTGCAATTGGCTTTACAGACTGAATTGATGAAGAAGGGAGGAAGTAGGAAGTTGGTTGATCTGAGTGGAAGAACATATTTCAAGTGGCAGAACACGAGAAAGCGTTAATAAAACTTGAAGGACTGTTAATTAGCAAAGTGCTAACATCGCTAGTATAAATAATAATGATTCACCAACGGCTGAATAATCTGAGCATAACATCTTATGGTACAAGGTGACACACTAGGATAATCATAGATATAAGAGAATTTATTTTTGTATGTTGTATGATTTGTTGTAGAATTGAGAAGATAACGTCCATTTTTATTGAGAGAATGCTACTAATTGGAACTTGCCACCGTTTGTATTGTGAGCATTTGCCAAACTGAACGCATATGCCAATGAGAAACTTAAACGTTTATTCAATCTGAAACCGTTTCCGTTTATGGACAAAAATTTGACAAAAATTTGCAACCAATATTTTATGTTAACGAATAGAGGAAGAGGCTCATTAGTCTATATATAGAAGAGTGTTTGTTGTTAGAAAATGCTGATAATATTATAGTATCTATAAAGCAGAACCACTAGTTTTGAAACATATTAGATGCATGTCGCCAAAGTTTACTGTGTCAGTAAACAATAACAAGATGAGTATCAAATGCTTCTTTGATGATTTGTTCATGTGATTTGCGTTCTATATTCTGTTGCTAGTTGTATGCAAAGGGTAATTGTATGAGAAGCGAATTCAGTTGTATGCAAAGTATAATTGTATGCAAAGTATATTTATATTTTGCATAATTCTATGTTTCGCATTCTATGAGAAGCATAATTCTGTGTTTTACATAGTTCTGTGTTTTGATTAACTATGCTTCGCATATTCACAACTATGCTTTGCATTATAGAATGTTTCTCATATTAATTCTATGCTTCGCATAGTCAATGCTTCGCATATTCAATTTTATGCTTCGCATAGAGCCCCATAACTACTCACTCTCAAAACTCCTGTTCACATAATCAACAAACAAAACCTCAATCCTCTCTACATCAACACTCCTCATCCTATTCAACCCAATGTACGTCCTCCGTATCCTCTGCAATTGCGCAGTACTAACCGAAACAGCAGGCATCTCCACATACAACCCAGGCGAAATCATAACCTCACCTCCAATCAGCTGCAACTGCTGGTGCTGCATAATCTTCCCCACAACGCTCAGAGTCCGTCTATCCAACTCCTGCAAAAAGTCGTTCCCCGACGTTGCCTTCACTATAGTGGCCGCATTCGGAGGCGGCGCTCTCTTCAAAACCAATGCATCCCAAATCTCATCAACAGGCAATTTTTCTTCCAATGATGAAACAACTGTGAACAATGGAGAGTCCCACCGTGTGGTCTCATTAGGCTCCTCATACCTCATGTGTAACTGTTTTATCAATTCGGCAGGCCACACACCTTCACTTCTCGAACCATTCCACTCAAGACTATCCTCTAACAGACTCACAACATGTATCACACAATGTGGAGTAACTACACCTTTGGCTTCGCAAAAGAGCTGGTACCGAAATCCCTTTATATACGCCAAAGAGTCCAAAATGACAAAGTTGGTTCTGCTCAAGTCTCTCTTGACGGCAGACATCTGAGTTCCACGGGCATTCTTCTCCAAATTCGAATCAGTGTACGTATTGTGTGAGATGCCCAATGTTTCATCAGAGTGGTAAATGACGGAGTAATTGTGTCCAGGTCCGTTTTCTACTTGTGATTCCTTGATCTTCTCCTCAAGCTGTGCTTGGAGCTTTTTCGCCAAGGTGGTCTTACCCGAACTTGGAAGCCCGGTAAACGTTATCAAAGGCATGTTAAAATATCTTAAACTTTTTTTCACAAATCATCACTCAAGATGAAGTTCATACCGAGACGGATATTTCCCGAGTATAATCTAACATTACTGAACTTCAAAGGACATCATCAGAAGGCGCTCACACGGTTTGGGCACTTGGCTCCTCAGATCGATATGGTTATCGAGGTGCGCGATTGCCGTGCTCCCTTTTCCACTACAAATGTGCTTATAGACAGGGTTCTAGGCCACAAGCCAAAGTTGATCTTGTACGGGAAGAAAGATTTGCTGGTAATTCGCAAGGATTTGCTAGATAAATGGCACAGTCTGATGTGTGAGGATTATATGCTTGTGGATAGCAGAAACAGGAACGATATTAAGACGATTATCGAAACGATCTCCGCAAAGTATTATGAGATGGTTCCGCCACCACCCTTGGGAATGCGTTTAATGATTGTAGGAATGCCCAACGTGGGTAAATCTACCTTGGTAAACACCTTGAGAGAGGTTGGATATGGTAAAACATTAAAAAATCAAGGTATATCTACCAAGGTGAAGAAGGTTGCTAGAACTGGAGGTCAGCCTGGAGTTACCAGAAATACCAGTGAAATTATACGGTTGAGTAAGAATCCTGATATTTTGGTTTACGATACACCTGGGGTGTTTTTGCCTACCGTAAACAGCATGGAGACGATGATGGCCTTGGGTCTTGTGGGGTGTGTTCACTCGTCATTTATTGACCCTGTGATATTAGCGGACTATCTATTGTTTTTGCTCAATTTGCAGGACCCCAGTGGTGGGAAGTACAGGGAGTACATGGAGAAGCCCACGAATTCGATTGATGAGTTGTTGTACAATATTGCGAAAAGCAGAGGGCAGTTGAGGAATGAGACTTTTGATGAGATGGGGACTGCAGCGCACTGGCTTTCGTTGTGGACGCAGGGTAAGTCGGCCAAGTACCGTGGACTCTTTGATCTTGATGTGATTCTTGAATCGAACACTGAAAAGCTTAGAGAATTGTTTAAGGGGGAAAAGGAGCGTGTTCTGGAAATGAAGGTTAATGAGAGAATTGTAAATAGTTTGGGTGAGGATGGTACTGGGCGTTCTAAGCATAGAAAGAGAACTGCTAAGGATAGAGAATATGATTATAAAAATACTTTGTTTAAGTATTGAAAATATTATATACGTGAATTGTAATATATTTGAGAGTACTTTGTTGTATATAGGGGAATTGTAATATAGATGAGAGTGCTTTTATTGTATTATAGGTGAATTGTTAATAGATGAGTTTACTTTGTATTATTCGTGAATTGTTATAGTTGAAAGTAATTTATTATAGGTAAACTAAACATGAAAAAATACTTTGTAGTGAACTAAAAACTAGAATCGTTTAGTTATTAGATGAACAGAAGAAAGAATTGTAGGTTATTATGTTGGTAACTCGTAACTGCAGTATGGTTAATTTGATTATTAGTTTGTGTTTAGATATTTTAATGACGTTAACTTGAATAGCCGAAGTGATTCGTTGCTAAAAACAAATAGCCTACACTTTCCAATTTGCACCCAAAAAATTTGATGATCGAAACGACTTACTGATCTCTGAAGACAACTTATTAACTCTAAAATGAATAAGTCTAGAAACTGAACACTGATCATATAACTCCGATCCTAACTATAAAATAATCACATATTAAGAACATCCTCAATATCAAAATGCCCAGCAAGCCCTTGCTCTCCATCATTCAAATTTTCACTCTTTACCTTCTTCTTCTTTGGCATCTTAAACTCAATATCCACCTTCTCAACCAATTTTTTCGCTATTTCAATACCTCCCTTATTTATATCCTCCAACCAATTCTTCTCCTTACTCACACTATCATATTGTAAAACATTCTTCAAATTCATTAAATTGTCCCCAGCAAGATCTGCAATTGCACCTTCCCCATTGGTATACTCCGGTAAAGACTTGTGTTTCACCGAATTCTCCAAGAGTTTTTTGAGATAATTGTGGAACTTTGCTATTGCAGGCGAACTAACAGTTAGCCTGTTTTGTGCATTGACATATCGTTTCTTTCGTGGAATATTCACCAACTCACTATGCAACAAGTTCAATTTTTCATTCGAAATGAGCCCATCCTCGCCAGTGTCCATATCTTTGCTCTCTATGAATTGCTCCATCAACTCGTTAATATCCTCGTCCACCTCTTTGAACTGCGGAAACTTGCCTATTTTTTCATCCTCCTTATAGGGTATGCGCATCATGAACAACCCGTACCTAAATGATGTTGGGTCCAGTGTGCTTAGCTCTCCCGGCACCAATACGCAATTGCTGACCTCAGCCAGGTCCAGAGGCACATACCGCACCAACGCATACGCCTCCAAGTCGATCAACGACTTGGTGAACGCTTTATACGAGAGAAGATTCAGCATCGACCGCGTCGTGGGAACCACAAACTGCGACTCGTTCATGAAAAATGTGTACGGAAAGTCAACCTTCTTGATAAACCCCAAAATATCCATGCCAGCACTAGTTGGGAACTTGGCCACTTCAGCCAATTCTTTGGAAAGCGAAATGATATCTCGTTTCAGGTATTTGAATCCGTGAGTGTATCCGTCTACATACTCTTTGGTAAAATTCTGAGCGTCATCTTCAGACTCATCTTCATCTGGTCTTTGGTCGTACCTTTTAATGTAGTATTTTGTATTTCTCTTCACTTGCTGTACTGAGTTGTCGTTGACAATGTAGTCATGACCGTGTATTAGCGACTCCGTTTTCACCGCTGAGAACACCTGTATATCAATTGCCACCAGTGAAGTGTCTTCCAGCAGTTCCAAGTCTCTTCCAAACCATAACTTCCCTGAATGGACTGCTCGCTCCATTGGTTTCTTAAGACAGGAAGATTTGGAGAGATCGAGATTTACAGACGAAACGAACGTATAATCGCTGATTTGAGGGTCGTATGGAGACACCACATAAACATTGATGTTATTGGCCTCAATAAACTGACCGACACTTGACAAGTCGCCCAACTTCTCATTAGTGATGACAATTAAGTTTCGCGTGAACTTAAGATGGACCTTCTCACGGAAGGTATCGACGGCCGAGAGCACGGTGGCAACGCCTGCGGATGGACCAGAAACCAATTGGTTTGAGTATGTTTTGAAATGCGCGTATGTGAACTGTTCATCGCTGTAGTTAACTATATCCTTAAAGGCTAGCGCAATCCTATCCAGCTTTCGATTTTTCAATAGGAGCGAGGTGCAATGGTCGTACCAGATAGACACACCTGGAGTGTCAACTGCTGTTGGATCTACAGCGAATATGGTGAATTCTTTTGACATCTGGTACGCGTTTTGAAGTTTGTAAAAATGAAAAGTTTAAAATATGGGGAAGAAGATTAAGGATGGATTGATTATTTTATGATGATGATTGTGATGATGATGTTGATTATGATGATACGTGATAAGTATATATATATACAAGTAGAAGAAGGTACTCATAGTGGTAAAATGCTTATAGTGAAGAAAATACCCAAGAAAAGGACCAAGGTTAGTTAAACAGCCTCATTAGAAAGAATTGTTGAAAGCACCAAAGGGTTAAAGAATTATTCAATGGTAATTGCCCATGATGTATGTTAAAGAGTCGTAAGTATAGTAATCCATTTAACATGAATGAGAATTCAAATCAAGTATCTTATCACCAGCTTAGAAAACACTTTAATCACTAACTACAATCACTGAACAGATAACACTAGTCACTGAGATGAATGAGATGAAAATAATCACCGAAGTCAATTAATCACTACGAATCAACAACAATTGCACTTCAGTGCAATTGTATCCTAACAATTTTATGTAATTTCGCAGAAATATTTGGCTGCAAATTCCTCGTATATGCCACTGAAAACTCTCATTCCTGGCACCATAAGATCAATGCAACTACAACCTCGCCGAACCACTATTTTCGGCACCAGCGGCTTACGGTTATGAGTCCAACCCTTGAAAATACAATTCACCAAACTCCCTCCAAAGTTGTTATCGCAGCAACCTCTTTTCCCAAGGGTATTCCTCCTAACCATCACCACTCAACAGCTTGGCAACCAGTGAAAATTTCACCGTCTAAAATAAACTATAACCCCGATATCTCCAGCCCCTTCCTTGGGATCCGATAAGGCATTCACCAATCGCAGGTTTGTATCCGAAGGCTCAATGTAGTATAGTTGCTTAACTCCCCCATAGTTTGTCCACCCTGCAACCATGCAAGCTCATAATGGTCAGGGGCTCACTTCGTGAAATTTCGCAGCACCCTCTTAAGTAACTCTCTTGAGACGTGGGACGCCCCAACACAAATCTAGAATTGGTAACCAGGGTGAAGCCCTAATTTCAAACGGCCATTCCAAAGGGGAACTCTCATAACTCTCGAAGCCTGTCATCATTATTCAACTGGGGTTTTGAGAGGCTGCATCTGCATGTTTCGCCTTTTCATCTTGACAGTTTGGGTCTAGTCCAGACAATAGTATTGCTGGTCAGACAATAAGCCTATCAGTGCTAGTACAGACAATAAGCCTACCCAGTGCTCAACAAACAGGTGATAATTAGAATCGCCTGATGATGTTTAAGCGTTTTAGACTGAGCATTGTGTTCGTGATGTCACGATTCCGTATCTGGAATAAGGATTTATAACTAGAATAAAATACAGAGGTTGAACATTACTCTTAACCTTGTCTATTGTCTTTAATGTCTTCTCTTAATTGTCTTCTTTTAATTGTCTTTTCTCGTCTCTCTTTCCACTGCCAACTCACTTGTTGCAACTGATCAAGTTCCGCTTTCTTGCACAAACCCAACCAACAGTATAATCAAACCAAACTTCGCTTCCGCCTTCAATTTTGACACTTGACACAAACTTGCCTGGTCCAAGTGCTAGAACACGGACTGGTATAAATAATTAAACTTTCTGTAACCTGCTAAGTCACTAGGGTGCCCCCACAGGTTCTGATTTTGTGCGTAGCAACGTAAACCTTAATGCTTATTTCTCGAAGTGCTCTCGAGATTCTCAATTGGGAGTATCGCTAGACACATTTCTCAACAATATTTTGTGGAAGGCATCGATAAAGATCTGGTCAATACAAGATTTTAGAGATCCATGGGTATCAAAGTGCGCTATTAAGAGTGCGCTAATAAGATAAAAGGGAAGCTCCACGTTTCAAAGGTGAAACAGATCACTTCTGAGTTGAAACGTATCATGAGCTCCGGCGCTTGACATGTCGCCAGCACTGTCGTATACAATCTAATTTGTCTGGCCAACAATGCCCACTGTCGAGGACCGCCTCGCGGAAAATCAGTGCACACTATTTTGAGCGCTTTTAGCACTTTTAGGGGCTTTAGGGAGAGATTTACCGAGAGAAGATTTTGTTTAGTAGGATATTAGGTTGTGCGTCTGCGCGAGGCCGCCATTGATTTGGCCTGGTCTTCTGGAGGGTTGTATGGTGTGTGATGTTAGGCAACGCTTTGCCCTAGCCAAATTGATCCCACGATAATGGCTCACGAAAAACCATCACCACCCAAAAACTAACAGGAGACCGAAAATTTCCAAAACCACCCAATTATAATTAAACACGTGAAATTGTAATCAACTTGTTGGGATCAGATCACCCCGCCCAGACGCTACATACGGCCACCACAATCACCAAGGCATATTTTTCTCGTTGTCCCAACCAACATTTCCGCTCTCTTAAACTTGTCAATGTAGAAAAAAATGGACAGCAGGGAGAATTGACGGACTATGCGCGTATATATATTTGACTAGATGAGTTTTTTCTAGTTTGTCACTATGATGAACCTCCCGTACAACGTTTACAACTATCTGTATGTGGACCAGCAGCAGGGTCTGCAGGGTCTGCATCCATCGGCCGTGCCCTTTGCACTGCTGGCGGTACTGGTACCCCAGGTGCTTCCGCCAATGCCCATGACTCAACAGCCCCAGATCTCACAACAGCAGTTCCCAGCACAGCTTGTCCAGCCCGCGCCACCAACACAACCGCTGCAACATCTCCATTTCCAGCAGTTCACGCCGTACACTCAGCCCTTCTACCAAGACTGGGAGGACCCTGGTCCGCAGCAGTTCTACCATAGAGAGGATCCGTACGACTACGGAGTCTACCAATACACGCCGTCCTACACTGGGTTCAGGCAACCCCCGGTGAGACCGCAGTTTCCCAACCCCAAGTTCAAGAGCGAGCCGCTACTTTCGCAGGTTTACGAACCAGTAGCATCACCAACTGCAATCAGCCATTTCAAGCCGATCCAGACAAAAAAGAATCTGAGGCCGCGAATCAACAAAATATACAAGAACGACCATAGGGCGAAAAAATTGAACACCCCGTCGTTCGTTGGCGAACTTTCGACGGACGAACTGTTCCGCACTTTTGAGCGTGTGTTGCGTGTGGACGGGCAGGTTCCCCGGTACGCACTTCAGAATGTGTTTGAGGTCGAGTTGTACAACTTGTTTGTCTCGAGAATTGCGCATAATTTGGACCTTTTTGTGGGGCAGGACGTTTTCCAGAAGATTGTAGCCCCATTGGCTCTCAGCGACGAAACAGGCATGTTGATCAATGCCATCTTTGTCTTGAGTGCATTGAGTTACCTGCGGCAAAAACCCAGTCTTGTGCTGCCTTTAAAGTACTATCGTGAGTCCATTAGCTTGATTAATAGCCATGTAGATGATGAGGAAATGGTTCCACGGTGTTTGATTGCAACAGTCTTGTTATGCGTACATGAGTTGTGTTTTGTACAGGGAGAACTGGTTCACGTGCAGCCGGCCATTAAGTTGCTTCAGCAGCTGATGAAGTCGCCTCTGAGCCGCTTCCATCGCCCTCTCATTTGGATTCTCTTTATCTGCGACCAAATTAGTCTGATGCAACAGAATTTGCCAAACTATTATAGTGTTGCGCTGTGGAAAAAGCTCGACCCGGAGTACTTCAAGCTGTTTACGGTGCAGCCACCCACGCAAGCTTATGCCAACAAGGAGTTTACGCTCTGGTGGTACTACAAGCTGCTTATTGACCTCAATCACGCTACTGAATGCTGCTTTACGCCAACAGCACGGTCCGCGGGCGACGAGATGCAAGCACACGAAGAGGTACGCAGGGCCGTACAAGAATTTGAAAATGGGATCCCACTCAGTCTCAAGCCGACGATATACAAGCCTCTGAAGGGCGTGCCCTCCATCTACTTCAAGGACGAAATCGCTGCGTTGATTGCCATAAACGTGAAGATATGCAAGTTGACATTACACGAGGCGAATGTAGTGGTTGATGCCTCGCCCAAGAAGTTGGCTCTGGACATTTTAGGTATATTGAAGACCTATGAGGGGAATGTGAATATGTGGATTGTTAGTTTGCATTTGGTTAGGCGGATCAGCAGATATTTGATTGGGGATGCTGAGGCTTTTGGTGAGTGCAAGGACTTTTATGAAAGGGTATTGGTTAGTTATAATGTGAGATAAAATCTGGAACTTTTAGCAATATGAACACTGGTTTACCATAGTCTTGACGGTTTACCATGGGTATTGGATATTATGTGATAAAATGGATATTGGATATTATGTGATAAAATCATGAGAACTGGGATAGCAATATGAATATTAACTCTGGTTACCATGGATATTGGTGAGTTATTATGTGACAAAATCAACTGGGATTAGCAATATGGAATGGACCTAGCTTTAAAGGTGCACCTTGGATATTGGTGAGTTATAATGTGAAAAATTATGAGCAACTGGGATTAGCAATATGAAGACCCAGCTCTTAAGGTTTACCATTGACAGACTTTACATGGTTACCAACGAAATGACGAGTGCAAAATGCACAATGTGGATTATGGACGATTATAAATGGAGTAATATGGATTCGGAATAATTGTAGAATTGTATTTTGAGTAGTTTTGGCAATGGAGGCTAGATAGAGGTGAGACGATAGTTAATTTGTGGATCTTTCGTATTGCCGCAAAATTATTTAGAGGGATCTAAAAAATAGAAGAGTTTGAATATACTATAGGTTAGTAATATTATGAGACTAGGAGAGTGAAAAATCACTTGTGAACAGTGTGAAATGATGAATTAGACTACGAACACTAATACGAACAGACTGAAAAACATTGTAAACAGAGTGATGATTCTGCCTTGTTGTGTAACTAAAATATTTGAGAGCTTAAATATTTGACATAATCTAAACTCTATATATAAAGAATATTATTACATCTACAAGAACTATACTCAAAACTGACTCAAAAACTCAATCAACTTATACTCAACGTGTCTTCACTCATATCTTAAAATGGTAACATCTCATCAATCTCAAAGTTAAGCCTCACCTAAATCTCATCATTACATTAATAAAGTTTCACAAAGTAAAACAAGAAGGTCCCCATTAGAAACAGTGATGAATGAATGGTTGCAAATGGTGAGAGTAGCGTGAAAAATTATACTCAATACGAACAATAGACTCAGATAATGGTTACCATTACCTCTAATACTTATCCTCTTCTCCTCGAATTCAAAATCGTGTTTATTGTCTTCTGTGCAATCGACACTCAAAAATAGTAGCAACTGCAATAACCTCACTTCAATCCTTCTTTTAATAGATGTCAAGTAAATATCAGCCCATTTGGCAATCCAGTACAGTTATAACATAATCAACTCTTAAACGACGTAAAAGGCCCTAAACCCCTTAAACTCTTAAAGATCTTCTAAATCTACTAAATACAACCAACTCATTATAGTCAACTCATTATAGTTAACTCATTATAGTCAACTCATAATAGTCTAGTCATCATTATTGAAACCCAGCAAACAGTCAATTTCTTGTTTTTCCAAGATTATTTATCATCAGTGCCCCTATGCAAGGAGTATTCAACCCTCAGATCTAGTCATTTTTCAGCCAAAATTTCAACCACTTTACTTATGTCCATTAATATCCAACAGCTCAGGCAACAGTGCCGTGAGACTCCCTTTTGCAACGGAGTCTCCCCCGAATACCTCAAGGAAATAGTAGATGCCTTGCTCAAGCAAAAACGCGATTCCGCTACTTCTAGCGATGAATCTTCAAAGGTCTCATCAGATATAACCAACTTACTCGCTATCATCTCAAACATATTACTCATTAACAGATCCTTACACACGTCGTATTTCACTCCGACGTACTCCGGTGAGGTTTTGGCATTCCTCAACTCGTTCCTCATCAGTCTTGACCCAAAAGAGAGAGAAGACTACAAACTGCTTGTGGCGGTTTTCAGATTAATCTTTCTTATTTTGTTTGATGGAGTTGAAGGGAAAGACGTCGATGATACTATTGTTTCTGTTGGTTCTACTTTGAACGCAGCCTTAAGTCACTGTATTTCCCACATTGATCTTCTGCTGAAAGACACTTTTTACGATATGGTACTTGTTGAAGTCCTCAAAGGTTTGAGTACGTTATACCATAACTACCAACAGTTCTACAAGAAAATACGTGTTGACGAGCTTATTTTCTTGCTCCACACCGTCGACTTGACGAGACATTTTGTCATGTCAAAATACATTGTCAATGTTCTCGTAATGATCTTCACTATTAATATCAACAACGGGCTGCAATCGTGTATTGACGGTTATACTATGGACGACGCGGCGGCCTTCTTTGAGAGTTTGTTGAAACTTTTACTGGTGAAGTTGATTGCAAGAAGCCGTAGTGATGATATTGAGGTGAACGATCTTACCAATATCTATGTTTTATTGAATCATTTGTGTGAACTGGTAATAATGCTGGATAAAGATTACAGTCTACTCAAGGATTTGCTTCTAGACAACATGCTACCGACTGATAAGAGATGTCTGGTCATTTACACAGAGCTGCTTAGGTTAGTTTCTGCGAGAAACGACGAAAGCGATATGCTTGTTTCCGATGTGCACAAGACTGCGCAGTTCCAGAACTTGTTTTTGGAAACTTTGTACAATTTGTGCTTACTCAACGAACTGCCGCAGCCTGTGGTTTCCTTTTTGGAGCTTGTAGGGTATGTTCTTGGGAAGAACTATCTTGAGACGAACAAGTTGGAGATTCCTGCTGGGGTTGATGTGAATGATTACCTTAACCCAAGGTATACAAAGAGCAAAGAGTTTAACTTTAACAGTGCCAGCAAGCTTAATCAGACGCTCAATACGATTATTGAGCTGAACCAGTCAAAAGAGAGAGTGGAGATGTCGACTGAGGAGAAGGAACAAGAGGCTGAAAAGTTATTTGTTCTTTTCGACAGAATGGAGAAGACCGGTGTTTTTCAAAACTTCAAGAATCCTATAAGAGAATGGCAGCAGCTGGGGAAGTTTGAGAATATTAGAGATGAGCTGGGTAGTGATTAGTCTTGACTCTCTGTTGATAATGATTTGAAAGTGTTTGGGTAGTCCGTTAAAGAGATATGTCAATACTTCAACTGCAAGCAAAATGCAGGTTCTAATGCTTAATAATTTCTAGATGTATCTTTAAAAACTTTTTAATTACACCTACTATGTGATAATATGTACTGAAGTGAATGTTGGATGATATCCAAAATTCAACTACTAAAAAATAAGTAACCTAAACGTTTGATTATTAAGTATATATGTCGTAACTATTGTGAATTCAATCAGCGCAATAGTAAGAGGGTACCAATATTGGCCAATAAAGTTCACATCCTAAAAATATATGTTACAGTGACCTCTACAATCATCTCATACCTCTTTATTGCTATAGTTCAAAACACTCCACTCATCGGTTACTTCTTCAGGAACACCAAGGCAGTTCTCAGCGGAATATAAACCATAAGCGAGTTGGCTCTGTTGTTCCACCCATCATTGTTCGTAAAGTACTCAACAGGCTTGCCCTTGTCATCCACATTCAGAACCCTATCATGACCGCAGAACTTCGCATCGTCCAGGTTGAGCACAACCTCGTAGGTTCCAGGAACATCAACACCAACCTTGTAGTCTGGGTAGGAGTTCGATGGGTGGAAGTTGATAACAAAGAGCAATCCAGCACGCTCAAAAACAAGCACCTTGTCGCTTTCATGCTTCAACGAAACATAAGCCTGTGGGGCAGGCAACAAACCGAACTTTTCGTCCAAGTGCTGCATGGCACCGTCAAAAGCATACAAGTACTGGTAACGCAACAAGTCGTCCTGGATCAAATTAAACTGTCTGCGCGCATAGTGGTACGACTCGCCGTTACCGACACGGGGGAAGTCAAGCCATTCAGGGTGGCCAAACTCGTTACCTTCAAAGTTCAAGTAACCTTCACCTCCAAGCGCAAAGGTGGCCAAACGGATCAACTTGTGCAAGGCAATACCACGGTCGACGACCGGGGTCAATGGCGACAAAACACTCATGTTTGTGTACATCTCAGCGTCCATCAACCAGAACGCAATGGTCTTGTCACCAACCAAGGCCTGGTCATGCGATTCACAGTAACTGATACACTTTTCACCGTGTCTTCTGTTGGTCAAGGTGTGCACAATGTTACCAAGGTCCCATTGTTCATCTTGCAAGTGCTTGAGAATCTTGATCCACATATCTGGGATCGCCATCGACAATCTGTAGTCAAAACCAATACCACCTTCCTTGAGTGGAAGACACAAGGTTGGCATACCACTGACATCCTCAGCAATCAGGAGGTAGTGGTAATTAGGTGACATCTCCTCCAAGAGCTTGTGAACCAACATCAAGTAGGTGATTGCGTCATTATCAACCCATTCACCGTTAAAGTACTCATTGTAGTCACCACTGAAACCAAATGAAAGACCGTGGTGCTTGTAGAGCATACTGGTGACACCATCAAATCTGAACCCGTCAAACTTGAATTCGTCAATGTAGTATTTGAGGTTGGAGAGCAAGAAACGCAAAGTTTCGTAGTCAAGATAGTTGAACAAACGCGAGTCCCACAATTCGTGGGTACCCTTGGTGCCTCCGTGGAACAAATAATGGTCAGTACCGTTAAAGTTGTTGAGACCGTCCTCGATGTTCTTGGACGAGTGCGAGTGCACAACGTCAAGCAACACCTTGATACCCAAACCGTGCGCAGTGTCAATCAACTCCTTCAAGTCTTCTGGAGTACCGTATCTCGACAGGGCTGCGAAAAAGTTGGTAACCTGGTACCCAAAACTGGCATAGTACGCATGCTCCATGACAGCCATCAATTGTATAGTGTTGTAACCCAACTTCGCAATCAATGGCAATACATTTTGAGTAAAGTTCTTGTAACTTGCAACCTTAGGGTCAGGACTCGAGATACCAACGTGTGCCTCGTAAATTCTCACACCTTCAACGCTGTTGAAAGTTGGACGCTTGTTCTTAAACTGGTAAACCAGTTCACGTGGAGGGTTCCAGAACCTCCCGTCGTAGGCAGGCACGTCCTTCTCCTGGGTTGCTCTGTGGACCCATGGATCCAACCTGTAAATCACCTCGCCAGAGGGCAAGGTCATAGCAATCTTGTACTTGGTGTCGTGGGGAACAGCAAAGTCGCCCTTGACAGCGGGAATTGTCAAGCTCCACAAGCCAAAGTCGTTCACTTTCTTCAACTTGTGTGCATTGACGTCCCAATTGTTGAATTCACCAACGAGACTGACACCTTCGACATTGGGAACGTACTGCGTGATCGAGACCAGCTTATCCTTCCAGTCAGCGTGCAAACCGTACCTCTCATACGAGTCGGCGAAATTAACAAGTGACTGCTCACTATCAGCAATCTGCTTCTCCCACTTGGCGAGACTCAATTGACGGTCAATTAACGCCTGCGAGTATGGCTCCAACCAAGGATCCAATTGCAATGCTCCTTTGATAAGATCAGATGACATGAGAAAAGAGAATAGTGTATAATGTTTGTTGCAAATGTTGGGGAATAACTACTTTTTATAGGGAAATTGCGGACCCCTCATACAAAATTAGTTTTGCGGGCGGACTTGCAAAAAGTGGTGTAATCTATTCGGAGTAATTGTGTCTTTGGATAAGGAAATGTTGGGTGGTAAAAGAGGATGTTGTTAGAAGTTTGATGTTAACGACACAGTGACTCGTAGTACCGGAGTGTGCTCCTACGTATATGAAACCAGCACCCAACGAGACGAGTGGAGGTGGAAGGTTTTCGGTGGTACAAAACGTATGAAAACGTATGGAATGATACGATTACGAGCGACCTAAACGTGGTGGTGCTAATGGATCGAATTTTGGTGGGGCAGTGGGGATTTTAGCGAGAGATGATGGGACAGGAAGAATATACTCTAGTATTGCTGTTGCTAACAATAAACCGGAAAAATTATTGTTCAGTGTGCCTGTTTTCTCGGACTGCTACTTTCCTTTTATGGTTTTGGTGGTGGGTTGAGTTTCTCCACAAAGTGCTTATTTCACAAAGATTTGAGATGGTGAGACGGGGAGGTAAATTAGATTTACCCCATGTTGAATAAAGGACGTTTGGGGACTCTAGCGTAGGGAGGTTTGTAGATGAGAGTTTTATGGATAGTTTATGAATTGTTCAGTCAATATTGGCGTTCTCTAGTATTTATTTTAAGGTATGGTTCACAATTTAAGTATGGGCTTATCTTCCTTTAGTGCTTAGGGATCGAGATGAAAGTTGAAGATTGGTTATTCGGAGTTTCTTCCCCTCACTATACTTTCTAGATCAGTTTGAGATTGAAATTTCAAAGAGATCTGGTGACGTTTTGAATCAGAAACCAATGGTTGTGGTGAAGTTTTTTATCAGAGGTGTAAATAAGTTCAGACTTTTCACTTCACTAAATTTTGCAACCAACTATAATTAAGCAAGTTTAAGATGTTATCACTAGTCAACGCACTAAGAAGAATACTGAAACCTTTGTCGGATGAAGTTGTTCGGGATTTCGTGATAGGTCGGAGGAAAAGTTGTGGTTTCAATAAGTAAAGGATGAGAGCATTGTAAGTCAAAAGTATAAGGATGGTTTTGTTAAATTTGAGCCTGGAAGAATACTTCAAAAAAGAGGTTTTGCCAGTTTGTATCAAGTGTGCTAAATAGTGTCTTCTTTAGACAGCTTTAGCAAATTCGAGGAAGTCAGAGATTTTGCAGTTACAGAAAGAGTATCACATTAAGTATCTTTTTATTTAGACCTACTCAGGCATATTTCATTACTACCAATTAGAAGCTGCGGTTGAGTTCGAATATAAATGTACCAGAGATCATTTCCATCAACTGCACGTTTGCGAGTATCAGTCATGAAAGAGTAAACTATTGTTATTGTATTAATAGACATTTGAATACAGAGAACAAAACTATTTGATTTGGTATGGCTTCAACATAGTCATGGCTCACCCAATTCGAAATCAAAGTTATCATATTACCATTCCATTCACTTTCTACTCTTTATACTCACCCTCAATTATCACTAGTGAATTATAGTTTGCAAAATAAATTTCGCAGCCAAATTAAAAGATTCTTTTATAGGTAAACTCAATGTATATCACTTAAACATACAATAATTCATTTCCGTTCTTATTATACTACCAGAGACAAATCTCCTCTCATCAACTCAATTAACTATCTAAATCTTTGGTTTAATATTCTCTCAGATCCAGCTTCATTATACTCCTCCTTGCTCACCCACATCTGATGAAACGTACCCAAAGACGCCAACACAGATCCTCCAATCCACGACTGATTCACTCTTTCTAACGCATTTCCTACCGCATGCAATCTGATCTTAAGTCCTGGGTTCGTGTTGCTCAATTCGTTGTACAAACGCTCAGTCAATTGTGGAACCAACGAGATACCTCCCGTCACAATGATATTGTGCGCAACAGAAGCACGCAAGTCAATGTCGATTGTCGCTAAAGTGTGTGTAATCAACTGCGCTACACCACGGCAGTCCGAGTTAGGAGAGTAAGAGGACTCCAACTTCTCATCCACTGCAGGCTCTTCAAGCTTCTTTTCTGGAGGTGGGGTCAGCTGGTTCAGGTCAACTCTTTTCACTCCTCTCTTCAATGGACGGTAATCGTCATAACTGCTTATCAAAGAAAGTTCACCATTATCACGAGCCCAACCCTCACCTGTAAACTTATACGTCAACGGGTCGAAAAGCGTGTCTGCCAAAAGAAAACGGTCCAATCCAAGTGGCAAAGATTGGCCTGTAGGTAACTCAAACAACCTCTTGTGTTCTTCTTGCAGATAAAACTCTCTAACTGTGTTGTTTGGAGTGTTAATTCTCTTGTCTGGAACTTCCAAAACACTCTCCTTGAACTCATGGAGCACCTTCTCCTTCTGGAAATCTTCATAACTCGTTGTCACCGGAGGAATGTTCGAACGCTCGGTGAATTCTGGACCCTCTGGGTAAACCGTAGGCACTTTAGTCTTGATTTTGTATGTTGGTTCAACCTTTATGCTTTTGCTAGACAAATAATCAGCGATTTCAGCACTTAAAAACTTTCCACCGTAGTGGGTTCTCATAGAGTTTTTCAAAAGCGAGATTCCGTCAATCACCGGGGTCACACTGACACTGTCGTGGCCCAAATCTACAACCAAACAGTTCGCTCTACCTTGTTGGAAAGACACACAAGTTGGCGTTTTGGCCAAGTATAATGCTGGAAAGTCGTATTGCTCGTAGAACAGCTCGACCAACTTCTTTCTATAGCTTGGGTCGGACCACACGGGCTCGGTCACGAGAATTGGCTGGTCCTTGAAGTCGACTTTGAGTTGTTTGAAGTAGTGTGCGTACTGTTCCATGGCACCGTCCCAGTCTGTGATTATGGAATTCAGTAAGATTGGGTTCAACGAGTAGCCCTCGCGCGGCACAGTGATTCCTTCACCGAAAATCTTGGGTGTCTGCTCCATGTTCTGATCGTTGTCTGCGTCTGTACTGTCTTTGGTAGCGTAGTAGGAATATGTTGTTACTTTTGGGTAATCATCTCCGGCGTAACCGATTCTGGTCTGGTAGGATCCGGGATCAAGCACTATGGCATTGATCTCATCTCCACCGTAGACATTACCGTTATTTGCTGCTGAAGCCATTGGTGTTGTTTTGGAATGTCAAAACATTTTTCATTTATTTGTCGATCACGTGAGTTAGGTTGCAAATTTGGTAGGGAGTTGTATCATGATTAAACCAGGGGAGTTTAGTCTATGGTTTAAGCCTAGAGAGAGTGTACTTCGATTGATAATTGCTAGTGGTTTGATACTTGAGGGTATTTAGAAATTTGATAGAAAGCAGATGGAAATTATTGCGAACCAGTAATTAGAGGGGGAAACCTATAAGTTTTAGCTGAAGCTTCTCCTTTGAAGTGGGTATGAGGTTGTGTGACGTCTTTAGAGTATCAACTTTGGTTGCAGAGTAGTATACCGATTTGAGATTCTTGGGTAGATAGTATATCTTCACTACACAAAAAGCACTCTCTAAGTTTTACTAACCTACTGAGTACTGAAATAGTCTTTTCCATCAAACCTAAAGATACTACAGAAAATCAACATTCAACTAAAATCTCTAGACTTTAGTTTTCATGGCAAGTTTTAATCTGTTATTTTAATATCTATTACAACACCATCTTTTTCTAGATAAGTATTGGCTGCAAATTTTTAGTACTCATAAAACATTAATTAACACTACTTATGTAAAGATATACAAACTTCGTGCAATCTTTTAACTTTTAATAGGACTTTTATAGTATCACACTAACAAAAGTCCAACTATGCCAGCAAACGCAGCTACACCATATGTTGCTTGATTGGCATTGTTTGCAGTTTCAGATGTCGCACTCGCCGAAATGCTAACAGAAGACGCACCTCCAGACGATACTACCGAAGGAATTGCACTTCCAGTTGTTCTTGTGGTTGCACCATCAGAAGAATCAATGAGAAGTGGGCCAGAAATCAGGGTGGTAGACAGCCTGGTGCTGGAATCAGAAATTTCAGACGTGACACTGGATTCACTGGCACTTGCAGAAGCCGAGATTCCACGAGCAAAGGATGCACTGGATGCACCGGCGCTGATTGCCCTTGAAGCGGATGCACCGGCGCTGCGCGATGTCCTTGAAGCAGATGCGGAATGCGAGGATGTGCCACTATTTACATGCAAGAAAGTAGAACGAGCGGCCGCAGTACTTGTTTCCCAGGCCAACGCTGTAGCCGAAGCACGGGCAGTTGATGTAGCAAAATAATTGAAAATTGAAGTAGTCGAAGAGCGTGCAGTTGCAATTCTAGTCGTGCCTGTTGCTTGAGATCCACCCGTAGTCCTTGTAACCACAACAGAAAACCCAGTAGCCGTTTGGTCTACAGAAGTACCATCGTATGCCCCAGCAGCCACGAACCCAGTGACCACTATATCGCCTAACAAATCATTAAAATCACGAGCAAATGACTTTTCATTTGGAGGAGCAACGCAAATCTCATCGCCGGCTTTTATGGACCCACAACCATAAAAGTCTTCATTTCTCGAATTGTAATACACAATCTCTTTTGCAGTTATAGAGTGCAATTTAGCAATTGTATCACAGTTTTCATTTTCTTTTGCAACATAAAATTTGCAGTAATCTTGAATGTCTAAATTGCTACCTCCGCTCTCAAATTTTTTGACACCGGCTTGCACAGCAGCCGATGTCCACAACACCAGCGTCAATTTCGTTAACTTCATTGAATAGTTTACGTCAAAAGATGCCGGTTTATGCTGTTCCTTTATACTTTTGACAAACAAGGAAGGCATATTGTAATTTAAGGTACCGTCGCCTATTTAGGCATTATTACGTATGAGGCGAGGCAATTCTTGGCGGAGAAAAGATGAAACAGTATTTGAAACTCTATGTATTTTTAGTGAAAGCATATTTAATTGTTTTCGCAGCCATTAATTTAGAAACTTGTATTTCCATATGTTTTGTCTATGTAAACAGAGATTCAGCGTACTGAAACATTAAATACCTATGGGCAAACGCCCTCTCCCGATTATAAAATCCTTGATTCGGCCTCAATCACATTCAACAAAAACTCAACCTCCAATCTCTTTCTGCCCTCAACAACCCAATCATCGGCCAACTTTCTGGTCCAACCCTTCAAGTGAGTAACCTCTTCAACAGCAACATCCAACTCTCCTCTCACCAACGATGACTCCACACGTGCAATCACAGACTCGATGTCCTTACCGTCTGGCTTAGAACCCTTGACTGGTATTAACAACTTAGAGAAGACTATCGAAGCCAAGTGTCCTAACAAACCAGCATTTGGAGGCAAGAGTGCAGCAGATCTCAATTCTGGAACCAATTGTTCCCAACGAGAGAGCAACTGAGCGTTTGTCAAGATCGACTCGGTCGATTCTTTAGCAACCAAAGGTGTCAAGTTCAGCAAAGCCAAACCAATCAACTCGTCATTGTCACCGGTGGCCTTGGCCAATTCATCAACCAATGGACCCACTGGCTTTGGAGCACCAGTCTTCTCAGAGTTAAGTAAAGCAGCCTTCAACTTGACAACTTGTTGGTGTACAGCTTGCTTGTTGTGGTTAGCCACTAATTGTTCCTCTAAGGAAGTAGCAAAACCCTCGAGTTCGCTCAATCTGTCGTTTAACTTGTCCAAGTTGGCCAATCTTCCTTCTCTTTCAGTGTTGATTCTGTCCACCACCAATTCCTCAAACTTCTTGGTTTGTTCTACTCTGACCAAAGAAACTGCATTGGCAGCTGCTTGAGATAATGCCTCCTTGGTGGCCTCAACCTCGGTGACCAATCTGTCATTCAACTTCTTTTCCAATCTGGCCTTTTCACTGTTGAACTGGTCCAAGAATTCTTGGGTCAATTCCAACTCTTTCTTTGTCAAAGCAGACAAATGTTCAGTTTGGCTGTCTTTTAATTTGGAGTTGACTTCATCATTAAACTTGTCAGTCAATGCGTTCAATTTAGTAGCCAACTTGGCAACAGAATCGTTGATGGTCTTGATCAAAGGAGCAGAAGCACCGTTAAGGTTGCTTGCGTCTATCGATTTGATCAAGTCGTTGAATGCACTTACAGTGGCCTTAACAGTGGCATCTACGTTGGAACTAGCAAGGTCAATCAAAGGTAACTTTTCAATTTCCTTTTGAATGCTCTCGATTTCAACAGGTTTCTGCAACTGTTCGGCGGGAGTCAAGTTTGCACCCAACTTCTCCTTCAATTCGTCGCCAGTCTTCTCCAATTTGCTGGTTAATTCGTCGATTTGAGTCTTGGAAGTGGCCAGGATACTGGTGACCTTCTTTTGCAATTCATCAAACTTGCTCTTGACATCATCAATACTACCATTCTCAATGAGATCGATTAATTCTTCATAGTATGGTAATTGGTTGTCGATGACAAAATCCATGACCTTCTCATTCTTGGTAGCAGTAAAGAGAACACCACCATAGACAAGAGAAGCCAATAAGGTTGTTTTCCACAAGAAGCCGAACAAGGAGAACTTTTTCTTAGGTGGTTCGTTTTGCTCTATGACAGTCTCAATTTTGACGGTTGGAGGGACCGGAGGCTGGGAAATCTTCTGGTTTCTCAACGCCGCTGAATAGACAAACGAGCGGGCAGGCTGCTTGGTTGCAACGGAAGCAATGGCTCTACGAGTAACGGCTGCTTTAATCATGGTGTTGGTTGGCCAATGGTAGTGAATTTTTTGTTTTGGAGGAAATCGCATATGGAAAGTCAGGTGTGAGTGCACGTGATTGAAAAGTTGCTATCTACTCTAAGAATCTGGTCTTGTGAATTTAATAGCCTATAGACTGAGCTAGTTGTCTTTAAGACTGAATTCTTTCACTTGTCTTGTTTAATGTAAGTTGTTTTACTAACCTTTGCTCAAATATTTTTATACTAGTTTTATAGACTGAATTTTTACTAGTCTTAGTGAACTTCCTTATACCAGTCATGTAGGCAGTTCTTTATACAGTCTTGTAAACCCATTGGTTTGGTTGTGATTAATTGAATCTAAGATTTGTAGACAGTTACGTGGCGTTGTTGCAAAGGGTTGTTTTGGTGTAGTCCTATTCTAATTCTACTACTTTTAGTCTAACCTTACTATACATTAAGTCAAATCTTAAGTGTATCGATTTTATTTCACGTGCCACATCACATGACTCGATCTACCAATATGAAACATTGACCAAATATTCAATAACCACCAACATGACTATCACTCCTAAATCTTTATATCCCCCACATCCATCTACCACTAGAGGGCAATCGGTACACCTCTCGTACGATCCCATCCATGACAGAATTGCTTATGCCAATGGCAAATCTATCATAGTCAGACCATTGGACCCAGACTCCAAGGTTCCCGCCAGACAGTTCACCAAGCACACGCATCCAACAACTGTTGCCTCTTTCGCACCTTCCGGTAACTACATTGCGTCCGGTGACGAGTCCGGTCAAGTGAAAATCTGGGACACCGCTGTGGTTGCCGATAGCGAACCATTTGCACAGCCCAATGTCAAGAGTGAGTTTCAAATTTTGGCAGGCCCCATCAAATCGATTGCATGGGACGCGGATAACGCGCGTGTGATTGCTGTTGGTCAAGGAAAAGACCAATTTGGCCACTGTTTCACATGGGACTCCGGTAACTCGATCGGTGAGATCCAAGGCCACTCGAGCACTATCAACGCTGTGGCTATTAAGCCACAAAGACCTTACAGGGCCGCCACCGTGAGTGACGACAAAGCTCTTGTTTTCTTCAACGGACCTCCGTTCAAGTTTGACAAGAGTGTCAGAGGTAACCACACAAATACCATTAGAGACGTCAAGTTCTCGCCAGATGGAAAGTGGCTTGTGAGCGCAGGCTCCGACAGAATTATCGTCTTGTACGATGGTAAAACAGGAGAATATGTCACTAAATTGGAGAATGCACACAAGGGTGGTGTGTTTGCAATTTCGTGGTTCAAGGACTCGAGTGCCTTTGTGACTGCCTCAGCTGACGGAACTCTCAAGTCGTGGAGTCCTGCTGAAGATGGTATCTCCGAGATCGACACTTATGTTGTAGACCCTGAGGCGAGTGTAGCCAACCAGCAAGTTGGTGTTGTTGTTGCTAACGAATTCATTGTTTCACTTTCGTACAATGGCAACTTGAACTATTTCGTGTCTGGAGAGAGCAAACCAAGTAAAGTTTTGAGTGGACATCAAACTGCATTGACCACGGCTAGTTTGGTTGGTACTGAATTGTACACTGGTGGGACCGACGGTTCGATTTTCAGCTGGAAAAAGTCTCTGGAGGTTGAAAAAGTGCCTACCAAGTTGGAAAATGCGCACACCAATTATGTTGTCAGTATTATTTCAGACGGGTCCAATTTGGTAACTGCTGGTTGGGACGATAAACTTAAGGTCGATTCCAAGGTAATTGAATTGGATGGCCAGCCAAAGAAGATTTTACACTCTGGTAAATCGACAATTGTTCTTTTTGAGAACAAGATTGAAGTATATCAAGGTGGATCCAAGACACTGGACATTTCTTTAGCGTTTTCTTCAAGTGATGGTGATGTTTATGACGGTAAATTGCTTGTCACCAATAGCACTGCAAACACCATTGAGGAGTATTTGATCGGTGGAGGTGCCGAAATTTCCAAGCTGACTATTAAGTATCCGCTGTTGCGTGCTCCACCAACATTGGTGCGTATTTCGCCTGACGGCAAATATGCTGCAGTCAGCGACAGCGCTGGTAAGTACACCGTGTACAACACTGCGGATGCAACTGTTGTGACCACGCGTTGGGCATTCCACACAAGTAAGGTTTACGATGCGAAGTGGACCTCTGACTCGCAATTCTTGTTGAGTGCTGGCTTGGACAGTGGGTTATTTGTGTACTCTGTAGCTAGACCTGCCAAGGTGCTCAAATTCCCATTGGCTCACCAGATTGGTGTTTCTGGAGTTGAATGGTTGGGATATGGTGAAAAGAAGGGAACTTTTGCAACCACTGGTTTGGATGGAGTTTTGAAGACCTGGGACGTTGATTTTAGTGCTTATTAGATATTAGAAAATTTAAGGCTTTGAAGTGATCTTTGTATTATAGAGTATTTGAGACTCTCAACTCGTAGAGGTTGAAAGTCCAAGATTGGGATCAGTTTATCTGCCAATGGGTTCAAAATGCACCTGAAATTATTGTCTAATTGTTGAATTTTTCGCAGCCATTTACAAATTATAGGCTGCAAAAAATCAAGAATCTTGAAATCTACACTAAAATACTCAAAGTTGTATTCATAAACAATCATACATCATAAACTTTTACATTACTTCTTTTCAATCTTGGCTCTCTCACCATAAGCCTTGGTAGCGTAATGACCATCAATGACAATCAAATCTTGAGGTCTGTAGTCATGCTTACCAGTAAAGTAAGACTCCAAGATGTTCTTAGTACCATCAGCGTATCTCTTCTGGGCATCAAGAGAGGTACCAGAAACATGAGGAGTCATGGCGTTACCACCACCGTATGGGTTCTTCATGGATCTCCATGGGTGGTCCTTTGGAGCTGGTTGTGGGTTCCAGACATCACCACCGTAACCGCTAATCTGGCCGGATTTCAAAGCTTCAGCAACGTCATCCTCAACACAAATAGCACCTCTGGCAGTGTTGACCAAAATGGCACCCTTCTTCATCTTAGAAAGCAAGGCCTTGTTGAACAAACCTCTGCTCTGCTCGTGCAATGGACAGTTGATGGTGACAATGTCAGCTTGACCAACCATGTCTTCCAATTCAGCGACTCTGTGGACAATGTCGTCCTTGTCGTTAAGCAACTTGGAAACATCGTTCAACTTCTTGACAGCAGCCTCTGGCAAGTCCTGGTAGTCGTAGTAAAGCAACTTCTTTGGGTTGAATGCAATCAATCTCTCCAACACACGGTAACCGATTCTACCGGCACCAACGGTGGCAATGACCTTGTCTTCCAAGTCGTATTCCTGCTTGGCAGCGCCAGCAATGTCCCAGGTCTTGTCGACAACGGCTTGTTGGTGGGCTGGGACAAAGTTTCTGACCAAAACCAAAATGGTCATAAGAACGTGCTCAGCAACGGAAACAACGTTGGAACCAGTGACTTCGGCAACAGTGACATTGTGCTCGTTGGCAGCGTTCAAGTCAATGTGGTCAGAACCGATACCAGCGGTAACTGCAAGCTTCAACTTCTTAGCCTTCTCGAAACGAGACTTGGTCAAGTAAGCTGGGAAGAATGGAGTGGTGATCAAGATCTCAGTGTCTGGCAAGTGCTTGTCAAAAGTGGAAGTTCCCTCTGGGTCCTTGTCAGAAGTGGTAACCAATTCGTAACCGTGGTCCTCAATGAACTTACGGATACCCAATTCGTTCTCGGTTGTTCCCAACAATGCTGGGACTTGCTTAGCGTGTTCACCACCTTCGTAAAGAACGAGCAAAACCTTTCCTTTAGCCATTTTTAATTTGTTTGATTTGATTGTTGTTTTATCAATTGAATTGATACTGATGATAGAAAGATAGTAAGGACAATTTCACCCTTTATATACCAGGGTTGAGTTGATTGCAAATCGGTACTGTATATGAATAGCCATTAAAAATATCCGGTATATCAACCTTGAGTTCCCCTGTGCTTAGCTTCGCCCAAACATATTACTTTGTTTCACTCACCCACTTACTATGTTCGAATAGCCATTAATCTGGTTCCGAGAGATTTAACTTCTCCGTGGCGGCAAAGTCTTGGGCGTTGCAGCCCAGACTTTGTGCCCTTCCCCATAACTTTAAAGTTGCTGAACTTTTTTTTACCCCACAAAACTGAAATGTATATGTCAACGGTGGAGGTTTTGTGTTCGGTAGCAATCACTTAACAATAGCTAGTATGTTTTATTGGTAAGAGGAGCGGGTGATGGCTGAAGAGAAGTAAGAGTACAAGACTGGTAAGGGTGGGGTCTTCCGGTGGAATCGTGACTCGGAATTGGATTTGCCTGGGCTTTAAGTTGCAAACTAGAGGTATTTTCGATTATGCTAGATTAGCACAGCGTTTTCATGGAAAGGGTTCTTTGGTTAGTTTGGCGACGGAATGATTTTGTTGGGGTTAGCGAGACTCAATGGTTTGCCTGTGAGTAGGTGCAGGGTCTTGTTTGGTTGCCAATGCTATATTTGAATTTTTCTTCAATGGGGTACAGAAACTGGTCTAACTGTAGAGGTTTGGGAGAAGGAATCCCTGGGTTTAGTGTCTTGGCGAATTTTGTCGTGGAAGGTTCTACAACGACGCGGGTTCTTCATGTTCCGTGGAGATTGGAGCTTGCAGTTGATTGGGTGACCAGGAGCGGGTTTAAATGCTAGTTATAACACGGGCACGGAAAGTTACATTATACATTCCAAGATCACAAAGGTTGTTCAATGGAACCTTGAAGAATATGTAGGAGAGTGTGAGCGGGGGGAGGGGCAGTCGGTAGTAGTGAAAATGGCTTAGTGACTGTCAGTTCAACAATATAGAAGTCTACAAGAGTACAAAAAGGCCCGGAAAGCAATATTATGGATACTTTGAACAAATCAGGCAAAATGTTGCTAAGCTTGTTGTCTCTAATTATGTAGTAAAGCTGCATAGGAGTGTGCTATTGGATTCACATTGAAGAGGTAAACGAAATGTACTTTGGTGAATTGGTATTATTGGGTGAATTTTATCTGAAGTGCTGTAGCATTTGTAATTGTCCGCAAATGCACAAGTTTGAAAATATAATAGTGATTAACTGGTTAGAGTAAATAGCTGGTTCTCAGTTGAATAGCCATTTAATTGCGCGATTAGCTAACTGATTTCATTTTACTTCTCAAGTTCAAGTAGTCTATTCCTACATTTCCGAGATAGAACCGGATAATTCCATCCGAGCCAATTCTCCGGAACTTTTGTATTTATCTTTAATATCGTTTCTAGAAAGTTCACTTTGGAGTACCAACCAAATTCTACCGAAGTTTATGAAGTAGTTGACCCAGATCACACCACAACACTTTGATATTAGAAAATTCAGCTATTTTCCAGTATTTTACAGTTATTCATACCATTTCTTAAAAAACACATTTACCCTCTTTGAGATATATATTGATTATTCTAATTACCACATCCTAGTGCGACCTAAACTTAACAAACTCCACTTCCCCAGACATTAACTTTAAATACAGATTCCTTCCCAACAAATTGAATTGCAAATTTCACCTACGTGACGGATTAAGAGCAAATCAAAAAAATCAGACCAGATGAAAGGACAATGAAGAACAAGGGTCTAAATTCCAAGCGACTCAGCCACCATCATATAGTACCTTCCTCAGACTACTGCAAAGAAGATCTACTAACAAGCGAGAACTTAGCAAAGGCTTAGTCATCTCAATTGATTTTACAGGATATGAACTAGACTGCAAAGTCTCGGACGATGCCAGTTCTCCATGATAAGATCTTCGATTCTCAACTCCTCACACCACACTACTACACTAATCTAAACATTAATATTTCAATTTCCTCAAATTATATTGGGTGCAAATTTCAAGCCACAATTAGCATTTTACAAAATGTCCAATCCACTATACGGCTACAATATCTCAGATATCATAGATCCAAAGGGATTTCACACTAGTATCGTTACAGTCACACTAATGTTGGTGCACCAAACTAAACATTCCCAAACTTTTACTTCAACTTTGTAGTATCCAATCTGACCTTGTGACCCAACCATAAAGCCCCGGTGGTATGGTCCACCAATTCACCATCACCACTATGTGGGTGGATCAACACTGATAACTTGCCGTGGTTCACTTGGAAGTAAGGTACAACAGCCGTGAAGATCTCAGGGCTCTTAAAGTCCAATTCCCACATATTCACAGGGTGAGGACCAATTGGCTTTTCCCAGAATTTATGAACTCTGATTTCCCCAGCTTCGATCTCCTCAGAAAAGTCCTTCAAGACCTTCTCCCTCAAGTTCCAAGCAGCCTCACGCTCGACTGGGTTGTTGTCGTTCCAGTAAGTGTGAACGTCGTAGGAAGTAATTGTACCGTAGAATTTAGATGGAGACATGATGATAATAATAAAATTGTGTCCGAAAGTTTGGATTTTATAGTGCTGATTGGAAAGATTAGAAAGGTACGAGGAATGTAGTACGAAATTGCACAATTCAAGTCAAGGCTACATAACGCGTGAATCTCAAATAAATCTTACTAACTCTTACACATAGGGATGACAAATCAGTTCAAATCACTTAGCTGTACGTAGACGTAGTCAGGAGGCACGTCAGCAGGCGCAGCAGTCCGCTCCGACTGATGGATAGGTGTGTATTGCCTGTGTCTTCTGTGCCACAGCTGCGCAAAAACACTGATTGTAAATCCTAGTACGCTGCCTGCAACGTTGTAGTATATATCAACAATGTCAAATACACGGGAGGGATTGACCAAGTGCTGGACCATTTCCAGCAGAATACTAGCTCCGCAAGTACATATGACGAGTGTAAACATGCGAACCACGCGTGTGGCCTGGGTATCAAATATGAAGTAGAACTCTGCGGTGAGCACGGCAAATGTGGAAAAGTGAATGAGCTTGTCGTGGTTCAATTGAATGGATGCAAAGCCTAGGTAGCATGCCCCAGCGAGCGTGAGAACAAAAACTAGACGTTTAGTACAATATCAGTAAGCTGGTGGGGGAATACTTACGAATCAAAACCGGGATCCTTATTGCAGTCATCGGTAAAGTTTTTCTACTGATTTTTGGCACAGAACAATGATCTGGAGGCTGTTTAGAAGGTATGGATCGACGGATTATCTCACTAGTGCGGTTACTTTAGTGAATCCGGTCAAGAGTGTGAAACCAAAACCCAAACCACGAGATAAATATGCGTTTGTTGGTGAAATTATCACGCCTATCAAATTGGCTCAGATATTTAGACATGGGCATCTTCTGAAACCAAGCAAGGAATTGCTTACCAAGACACAAGGTTTGTTTAATAGAGCTACTACCACGTTAGAATGGACGCATTTAAACTATGGGGAGATCCCAGATGTCAAGTATCTTCGATTGCGGAGAGAACAGGAGGATGATAAAAAGACCACCTTTGGGATTAAGCCAGAACTACTCAAGGTGTTACCTGAGGTTGTATTTTTGGGTCATACTAATGCCGGCAAGTCGTCGATAATCAACAATTTATTGATAAGCAAGGCGGAAGCGTTGACTGGGACTGCTCAGACGGAGCATGCGTTTGTTTCCAAGCGTGCTGGGTTCACCAAGACCTTGAATTGTTATAATATTGCCAACAAATTGAGGCTTGTGGATAGTCCTGGGTATGGAGAAAAGGGTGAGATCAAGCAGGGTGAAGTGGTGTTGGAATATCTTGAGAATAGGCATCAATTGAAGAGGGCATATGTTTTGATTGATAGTATGGAAGGGTTTAAAGATGTTGATTTGCAGCTTTTAGACCATTTGATTGAGTATGGAGTGATTTTTGATATTATATTTACTAAAGTGGATTCGGTTATAACGAGGTACATGAAGGGTGTTGAAAAGAAGATAGGAAAAGAGCAGGTGAAGGGTGTTAAAGAAGGAAATAAGAGGATTATTGAACATTATGAGAGGGTAATTGGAGGAATGACTGAGAGACAAAGAAATTATACTCCTTCTTACTTGTTTAATAATGCTAAAGTTAACAAGTTGGTTGGAAAGAGATGGGGATATAAAGAGGTTAGATGTGGGATCGTTGAGGCGTGTGGGTTGGTATAAAAGTTTTAGTCGAAATTTAGATGGCTATAGTTTAGTAAAACAATTTAAATCTAAGGTGTTGTAAACTATAAGACTTTTAATACTTTAATAATATTGGAAGTATTTTAACTTGAACAGATATTCTTGTCCATGTACTTCACATTACAAAGTATAGGCAAGATATGATTTGCAAGTACACCAATATTACAATATCAGCTTTTGGCTTGATATCGGTGAATATTGGATCTGAATCGAAAATATATATAATGGCTTTGCTTGAATTGCGAATCTAGAGTTAGCAACTAATTTAGTATTTTCTAACCACCTTCTGGTCTCCCTTAAATATTGTTTGTAGATTACTTTAGAGATAATGCAAATACTATACAAATTCCAAAAAAGGAAAGTAAAATTTGCACCCAATTTTCCATTATAACATTGGTTTCCAAGATAATTATTACTGGTTCCCCATCTCGAATGACATTATAATCGGTTCAACCTTCAAGCAGTATGTAAATATTTTTATTCGTATTCTTCTCAGCATTGCGAATTACAATTCAAAATCTGTAGTCATAACAATTCAATCTCCAGCCAATACAATACAATCTCCAGTCAAGTCAATTCAAAATTCATCTTAGCCACTACAATACATTTCTCAACTCAAATTGATTGATGAAACTATAAAAATCAAAACTAACATATCAATTCATTCTCTCTGAACCTTTTAATTGCAACTTCATTATCATCGTGTGATGTTCTCATATAATGCACTCCCCATTTCTTCACCTTTTCATCCTTTCATGCAAAACTGTCCAATCACTCTCACTTCTCTACACACACCCATGCACTCGATTAAAGTTTATACAATATTTCACACTAGAAACGGCCACCTCTTCCACCTCTGGCACCGCCTCTGCCTCCAAATCCACCTCTGGAACCACCGCGAGCACCGCCAAATCCACCACGGCCTCCGCCAAAGCCACCACGGGATCCACCACCGAATCCACCACGGGCACCACCGCGGCCGCCAAATCCACCACGGGCACCACCACGGCCTCCAAAGCCGCCTCTGCCACCTCTGCCAGCACCGCCAGCACCACCAGACTTCTTCTTTGGCTTAGGACCCACGGCCTTTGGCTTGGGCAAGAATCTTTCCAATGGTAACAACTTGTCACCACCAATATAGAACTTGTCACCTTCGCTGAAAGAGTCGGCCTTGACACCTTCACTGGTCTTGATGGTGAAAAACACCTCGTTCAAAGGTCCCAAAATCTCGTCCACCTTACCAATCTGTGTTTTGTTCTCCAAGTAGATTGGGGCGTTGAAGTAAGGAATCTTAACGTTTATAGAACGACAAACAATGTCACCTTCGCAAGCTTGCATAAAAGAACCCATTTCGAAGACGGTATCTGGGGGGCCCTGTTGGAACTGCGATGGGCCTGTTCTGCCACCGCCGAATCCACCACGACTTCCCCCTCTAAATCCACCTCTGCCTCTGTTCATGTTTGATGTGTGTAGTGAGAATGATTATGGTTTTTGCGTGGTGAAAAAATTTGGCTCATCGGATGGGTGCGCGACATGGAAAATACGACATGCGACATTGAGCGATGAGTGGTGGGAGAATGTGAGAGATGAAGGGTTTCTGTAGGGTGGAGAAGTAAGGCTAGGAAAAACATGTATTTGTAGTTTGGAAGAGGTGATGGTGATTGTATTGCAATGTTGAATGTGCTAGGAAACTGATGAAATGATGAATTTGAATATGGAGCAGCTGCTGGAATAAGAACAGTCAAACGGAAGGGTGTTGAAATTGTTAATTAGAGAAAGAGTTGCTAGAGTAGTAGTTATATTGTAAATACTTCCAACTATGTCCCCTGTTATAGAGTTCCTTATGATTTTTGAAAATTTCACTTAAAATCTGGCAAAACCATAAAAAATAGAATTGAAAATACCAGGCTCAGCATTTTCAGTTATTTTGGTTTAGATGATTAAACTCGGTTTTCTTTAACTTTGTATGAATAGCTTCGCTATGAATCTTCAATTAGCACCTAATTGACTCGAACGCTAAAGATTGAGTACACTCCTATCTTACAGATGTCTCCCAATACGTTGCAAGGACGACATTTTTACGACATAATTGCAGCCATCCCGATCAGGTGTGCCAGTACCCTGATTCTACCATCGCGGGCTTTCAATGTTTACCACAAAACAGTCACTATAATCCCTTGCTCTTTAAAAATCACAGCCTGGAGGGCGAAAACACGGAGTTTTCCCGGATTGTTTTTGTTATCTCCTACGATAGAGTTTGTCATCAAGGAACAATAGAACGGTGCCGAAGTTACCTATACCCTTTAAAATTTGTCACCCCTGGAGTTAACAAGACCCTGGGATATTATCCCCATTCATCGCTTGAACTTTCGGCTTTAGAAATTTTTTGAGCGATGAAAGTAAAAGCTCCGTGGCAAGCTCCGTGAAAGTCACCACCTTAAAAGTATAATCGTTTGCAATCAAAAAGTAGTCCAACAGAAGCTCTGAAGGAGTTTTTCTATCTTGCCTACAACTTTCCTTGCCATGTGGAGAAACCAAAGAGCTCTTTCACTCCTGATATGTTTTGATACAAGTCCCAATTCAATAGTTGTTAGAAAACCTAGGTAGAATGAAACATTTCAAAAGTGTCTTGTTAGATAACCTAACTGGCTTTAATGACAAAGACCATCAAATATTGTTTAACATTATAATCATTTTATTAAATTTTCATTTCTCTAATATTAAATATCTATTATTATATACATTAACCCATACCAGCATACTTCGATCTAGCTCTCAAACGTGGACCGTTCATGAAAAACAACACCGGAATCAGGATTGCAGCTACGCAAATGAATCCCAAAATTGCAGAACCCCAACCAACTGGGAATTTCTTTGTAGCCAAGTTGTTGAACATGATCTTACCAAACAAAGGAAACACACCAGCAATCACCGATCTGAAAAGCGCATTACCTGCAAACACAGACGCCAAGTATCTGTAGAATGACATTCCCAAGTAGTTGAATAACGACTGGAAAATCAAGAAAGCACCGGCTGCAAAAAGACCAGCACCAACCATAGGCACAGCCCAATGGACCGACTTTGTGGATGTGAAGGAGAAAATGAAAACACCAATAGGCATCAATACACTACCAGCAATAGCGATTGGAATGAACACCTCTGGCACCACTTCCTTTCCAGCCAACAACTTGTCTGTAAATAAACGTTTAATGAGGATAACGTAAAATGCACATGCAGAAGCAATACCAATCATAATGGAGACATAAGACACACCCAACTCAACCAAGGTAAACTTGTAAATGTCGAGGAACACAATTGGGAAAGCTTCAAACCAAAGATACATGATGGAGTACACCAAAGCAATGTAGAGATTGATGAGTAAAATAACAGGCTCCACAATCGACACTTCAATTGGTCTCCATAAAGTCTCAAAAGCAATCTCACTGATTGAGGTTTTAGCGTAGTCAAGTTCATCTTGAGTGGTAATGTTTGGGTTACCAGTGATTGCTCTCAAACGCTTAGCTCTTCTCAACAAAATTGTCTTACCGTAAGTTTCTGGCAAAAAGAATACCAAACTGAGGAAACAAGTTCCACTGGTAATGGCAAGGAACCAGAATGGCCATCTCCAGCCACCTGCAACGGTGACTGCTGCACCAATCAAGGGACCAAGACTAGGACCACACACAGCAGCCATCAGCCACGTAGCAATACCAACTGGCGTATAAGGCATTGACAAAATGTCACCAATACTGGCTCCACCTGTTGCCAAACATGGAGATGCAAAAAAACCAGCCAAAAATCTCAAAACACACAATCCTGCAATGTTCTTGGATAATGCCGTTGGAATCTGAAGAATGAAGAAAATGAAGAGGGTCGCAAGGTAAATATTAGTACGACCAAGTGCATAATGTTCACTGAATGGCGACCATACCATTGGTCCTAAACCATACCCAATGACAAACAATGAAAGAGGCAAAGTCCCCACAACCTCTGAAACATTAAGATCCCTCATAATCTCCTCCAACCCAGGAGTGTAAATCGCAGCACCCATGTAAACTGAGGTGGTTAAAATTGCAATCTGTGAAATCATGAAAATCTTGTACTTGAGAGGCCAGTTATATGGGTTCTCTTCATCGTCTTCTTCAAAAGTCACCAAAATCTTTCCATCGTCCTCCTTTGCCAAAGTTGAAACAGACGAGGCCCCTGATTCCCCCAACTCATCTATAGCTTGATTCACAGCAACATCAAGATCGAGATGACTTGCACTGTCTATGTGATGATCTACTTTTTCTTCTTGAAATTCTTTTCCTAGATAGCGATCAGGTATAATATAATCTGGGTGGTCTTCATCAAAGTTGAAGTACTTGTGGTTAGAAAGGCGATACACCGTTCTACCAAAAAAACTGTGTCTAACAAATCTAGTTAATCCCATTGCTGATGAGGTGAAATCATGTTCAAAGCGCTTCGCTTTATACTACAATTTCAAAAGGGTTGGTAGACGCCGTTTAAGAGCTTTTGCAACCAGACACAAAAAGTTGCCCTTTTGAGATCGCGCATATTAACCGAAAGAAGTAGGTGAGGCTGCTATCTCCTGTATGATTATTCCGATGAGTAGCACAGACTGCAGGGTGGCGACAATAGCTATACGGGTTTTGAAGTACTAACCCGTCCATTAGTAATTAGAACCTTATAGAATAAGAATAAGTGGCGGCGATAGATTGTACACAGTTCCGAAGCTGTGAATAAGCGAGCATGTACTCTTTTTTCATGAATCATGGTTTTATGAAGGACGGAGTTTATAATTTTCCATTGTTCAACGTTTGAAGCTCCAATTACTCATCAAGAACTTCATATCTACATTACTTTATCATACGGGACTTTAGCCAAACTAGCGTTGACGGGTTTACCGGGCGGGCTTGAAGTCACGAAGCCTAAGGCGCCGTCTAGTACTGTTTAGGTGCCTAGACCATCATTTGCACGTGATTTGAAAACCCTCTGAACGAAAAAGCGGGTTTGTGTTCAAGTTTCAATGTTAACATGGTTATGTACAGGATTTGATATCATCATTGAAGATGCATCGCTAAGGGATGGTGGGCTGGACCAGTAGCGATTGCCTTGTTTGACGAATTTCTGAGATCATTCACCTCGAGCCTTGACCAGACAATTAACCACACCTTGAAGTGCTACTAATTCATCGACTGCAATTTTTTTAACTACGGTAGAGACGGGACGTATGGAAGAGATGGAAGGAAATAAGAAAATTTTAAGACGTAGAATAGCTTGTTGGTTTTGTGGTGTAGGAGATCCTTTAATTTGGTTCAGCCGGCTCAACATTCTCAATATACTCCTGGGTGGGGAACTTCTCATTTGGCATCCAACATACGGCGATGACTCTTCAGTTTTCTCAATTTCAATTAGCTTATGGAACTTACATGTACTAGGCGATACTCTGTGTACCCAAAGTGTGCAATTTCTTAAAACTTGATGAGCTGAACTTTATTTTCGGGAGTGGTCCTTCCAACTATCAAATCGATTCTGGAAGTGTACTACTATTCAATTGTCGGTTCATTGGTGCTTGTGACTGAATAGAAGCTAGGAATCATTCTTCATCGTCTTACTAGTGAGAGTATAGACCTCCAAAGTTAATTGACAATTTAGTCAAATCAATTTGGGAAGTAGGCTGTCAAAGATGACAGAACAAGATCTGTCATTGATTGGTTACACTGACAAATTCTGACTCTCCAAACACTTAAAGCTGATTTACAACTGGGAATGAAGCTCAAGAGTAGGTTGAAACTACTGTCAATTTAAAATTGTAATTGAAATTGTTTTTGGTGTAAAGATGAACATAAACACCGCCATTTCTAGCTGTCTCAGCGTATTTAACAGAGTTTTTTGACCACATACATTAAGTTGTGTTTGAAAAGAACTCAACATTGAAGACTGAGACTCACGTTTGGCAGCATTTAAATTACCAATTGTGAACTCTGTTCAAAAATCTATCGAGATCATAAAAGTGCATCAGTCTTTTGATGGAACAGATAACGCGTAAATTCGCATATTGTGCAAACGTACCCACAATTCAGCTATCAATACGGTAACATTTACTGTCGTGATCCATAACAATTACCTCTGTAACTGAAACCAACTCAGTGCAAATATTTTCAAACATGCTAATCTGAAGCCGTATGTCAAAGTACGCTAAGAACGTTCGAAGTTGAGAGAGTAATAGAAGCTTAGTTCATCAAAGGGTGGTGTCATAAATTGAAACAGAGTATTCTTATGACCAGAGTTTGCAGTATAGAAATTTTGATTATACCTATAACCAGAGTTCACAGTCTACAGAATGATAATTCAAACGAAATCACAGTAAACGAATCTGAAAATAATACATTTTGTGTCATTCGCTACTAAAATACGAGATTTTTCTATTTTATCAGATACGAATTCGTTATCGTAGCAAAAATTAGACCCATTCGAACGTTCTTCTTCTGCTAACAATGTCAGAAGCACCACCTCCATATATCCAAACAGGCGATGAATTTCTTGAAAAGAAAGAGAAAGGAGAGCAGGTGGAACCTGAATTTGTGCAGATTCTCCGCTTAGCTAATGATGATCTCTATTTCAGTAACATATACAGAAATAGACTATATGTTGCAAACAATATTGTAACTCTGAATGTTGATCAAATTGCACACATGAAGCTCCTCAAAGCATTTCTGGTGATGAAACTGAAGGTTCTTGGAGATTCGAAAGATAACGAGTTCAATGATAAGAAATGGCTAGTTTTTGTTACTTTTGCTATACGCCGTTTCATTATATTCATCACAAGTTTGCGAGGCAGGTTGCAAGTATTGTATGACAATAATGTGAGTGAATTGGTACAACAGAATAAACGGAGAGAAGGTAAGAATAAAGTTGTCTCAGCGCTCGAACTGATGCTACCACCATTGGATGTTGTAATGGTTTGGCATGCATTCATGCTCAAACCAAAATCTTACTACGATACCTTCACTAGGATGGGGTTCGTCAAGTTTGCTTTTCACCCATTACCATTGTTTGAAATAAACAACGCAATTGATAACTACACTTTTGAATATAATCCTAGAGAATCCTTAAAGAAAGGATACTTTGAAATTATACGAAAGTTTTTGGTGGAATCTGAGCTCAGATCTAGTCTACATCGCTTCGATGTGGCAACAGATTTCTCCATGTTTGAGTACTTGGTTAATGTACGGTGTCCAATATGTAAAACAGAGATATTGGTTAATGTACCCTACACTAATGACACCAATACAGGGTTTGTTGATGAGAACTTTTCGTATTACTCTAGGGACTGCCGTTGCGGATTCAATCCTACAATCACTCACGACGAATTGAGGAAAAGACAGTTTGTAGCAGATTTCCAGCAGGACCATCAATTGATACCTAAAATTTACCAATACTACTCGCCATGGATCACCACCAGGAAGGGTAACCTTGAGACAGTTGAAGCTCGGGCAAAAGCTCACTTCAAGAAAAGTGTTGTTCCAAATATGAAAATGATTTCCATTTCAGAGGCTGTGGAAAGCGAACTGGACAAAACTCGCTGGTTCATTAAACAATATCTTTCTATGAATTTGATTCATTTAACAGTAAATTTACCACAGATACTACCAACTTCTAAGTCTACTAGGTCAAAGTTCAAGTTGAAATTTAGTGACGCTGATAACCTGGATGAGCAGTTGGAAATATTTGAAATCCATGAAGATTTAGTCAAGTGTATTCGGAAACAGGATCTACTTGTTAAACTGATGGAAATATCAGAATGGTTACTCCGCCCCAAAATAATTGAATCTTTAGATGTTGCCTCAAATCTGTATCTTCAATTGAAAAACCTGTTTACAGGAAATGGTAAACCAGGACCCCATGATTTGTACACTGATTTCGCTTGGTGCACTGATATGTTGTCTGGTGAAAATTACATTGGATTCTTTCAAAAACGGTATGACGTGGTTGACCGTGACGAATATTTGTCGCAGGCTAGGTTGACCCACTCCCACCCTCTTGAACCACCAGTAGAGAAAGATAATCTGGAATTTTCTAATTCTCCGCATATTCCTAATGGGACCATTTTGGCTGCAAATTTGAAATTAATACGAGCTTTTCTGGTTATGAAAAGTAAAGTAACTGACAAGGTTCAACAGAAAGATATGCATTGGAAAATGTTTATAACAAACGCTATTCGTCGTTTTATAATATTTGTCACTTGTCTACGTCCTAAATTACTGGTGGAGACAGTTAATGCTACTGAGTGGTCGCAACATATTATAGCAAGTTCCAAAGACTCTCGTGCAAGGGTGTCAGACTATATGAAAGAGATTCTACCACCACTAGATATTGTTTTGGTATGGTACTCATTCGCCCTCAGACCGAAAGCTTTCTACGATGCTTTTACAAGAAAAGGTTTCCTAAACTTTGTTTACTATCCCTTTCCTTTGTTGGACTTGGCAAATTCCATAAACGACAAGACGTTTGAGTACAGCCCGTCTAACTCGTTTAAACAAAGATACTTTAAAACTATTCAAATATTTCTTGAAGAGCCTGGAACGCTCCAGTTTGACTTGTATTGTTTTGATCTGACGGAAACTTTCAAAGAGGGTATTTATAAGATTGACATCCAGTGTCCCAATTGTCACAAATTTATTCAAAAAGGTGTGGTATACCCTTCTAATTTTGTTGACGGAAAGTTTGCTGGGAAGAGGTGGAATTGCTGTATACAAAGCTATGAAGGAGTAACTGATACTGAGTTGAGAAGAATCCGACTTACAGCTGATTTAAAGAAAGACAAAAAGCCACTCTCTGGAATTCTTCGCAAGTATTCGAGTGTTTTAGACAGTAATCTCCAGTATGAAGATTGCGACGATATCGACATTCCTATAAAGTTTGCTTTCGAAACGTATGTTATACCCTTCTTCAAAAGATTTCCGTTGTATAACGGGTCTAGTATTAGTGTCCCTGACGAAAGACTAAGAACACCTATAAAATCAATAATGAAACAATATGACAATCTGTGTTTAGTTGATTTGTCTATTAACTTACCAGTTAAAAATTACAGCTACAAAGGAGTTGCACTCAAAGTTTTTGAAATAACCGAAGATTTACATGGTTTTGTTTTAGCTCTGGTTAAGTTCATTGAGAAAGCTAAGGACTTGTTTGATAAAGATTTAGAGAAAGTCTCACTTGAGTACTCTGACTTCTTTAGAGCTATTACAGGAGGTGAAAAATATGAAGTGACACCTATTTTAGATTTCATTTGGCGAACTCATATGTTGTCTACGTATTTCTACTTGGGAGATTGCTTAGCTTCTAAAGGCGGAAAACTAGTTGATCATTATGAAAATTTAGAACGGGACGATTTTAATGATGTGTTGGATAGAATTGGAGATAAGGATGTTGCAGAAAGAGTTTTAAACCTTATTCGTGATTCTTCAGATGAAGAACTTAAGAGATTAGTTGAGAGGGTAAAGATAGGTAATGTCGAAAATGTCTATTAGTTCATAAATGCGACAGTATAAAAAGGAAATAACCTTAATTCCCAAACGTAATAACCTTCTTTCCTGGAGTAATTATAGCTTCAATGAAAGATTCTCTAGTAGAATCCCAAATTGTCTCAATAATCGATTCAATTGGAGTTTTTAAATCACCAGCCTTGTACAATTCAGTAAGCGAGTTCAAAGCATCAACACGACTTTGTGGGTTAGCTAATGTGTTGTGACTGAGCCAATACGCAACAGCCTTTTTATCGTTGAACAATTGCTCTACCAAAGAGAACTGGATATTATAATCACCATTTAGCATACCATAAGTGACCAAGAAACCGCTCTTTCCCAACGAAGAAAAGAGTTGAGACAGAATCTTTCCACCACCAACAGCATTGACAGCCAACCTGATACGACCATTATTTGTAATCTCAGGTAACTTCTTGATAAAGTCGTCGCTCAAAAACTCCGAAGTTGAAACCACCTTGGTTGCACCAAAAGAGTACAAATCTTCAACTTCTCTCTCAGACTTTCCATCACGAACAATCAGCAAACTATTAACACCATTATATCTAGCAATTTGAGTGAGATACTGAGCTACTTGTGAGTTACCAGCATTTTGAATTAACCAGTCTCCCTCTTTCCAGTCTTGGATATACTGGGTAAATATCTGGTACGCACTGGGTGGGTTAACTGAAAAAGTTGCAGCTTCTTTGATAGAGAAAGCATTGTCAATTTTGTAGAACTTGACATGGGTTGTCTTTGTATCGAGCAAGATGTAATCTCTCCAGGCACCTAAGCCAAAAATGTAAGGGATAACTCTTTCGCCGACAGAGAAGTCAGAAGCCTCCGAACCAGCGTACACCACCTCGAACACACCCTCGCTACCTCCAACGAAAACCTCCTCAGTGCTACTAGTATCAATTCTCTGGGGGAGTGGTGACACAGGATACAAACCTTCAATCTGTAGAACGTCCGAGGGGTTAATAGGAGAGGACAATGTCTTTAATACAACATGGTAGGGTTCCAACTTAGACTCGTCGATTCTGATTGGAGTTACATTAAGGGTTTCTTCGGGTTTTCCTAAAGATGTATAAGTGATTGCGTTTCCTTTGAAAGTCATTGATGATAACTTTAGTTTATTTGGAGGAGCACTTCAATTTATACACCCCCAATTCTTTAGCCTTATAACTGGATGGTTAATTAATGGCTGCAAAAATTAGTAAGCTAGACTTCTTGAATAGGAATATTGTGGTCTGCCAAGATATGATATAGTGAACTGTGTTTACGTTGGAGTTAAAAGTGTGGTTGTGAGAGCGGATTACAATTGTTGCATTGTTGGTATGTTGAACTTCACTACTTCACTTCATTTCAAAATTCAGTTTGTTCTTGTTTGTTGATTCCGCCACAGTATTCTATTGCCACAGGTAAATGACAACGAGCACTATACTAAACGGTGGTTTCACTTGAAGGACTATGTGTTGAAAAGTATTGACAAATCAAGGGTTGTTTAGGAGCAGAAGAGAGCATTATGAGTGGGTACTCAATTATGAGAAGTAATTTTGAGTGAAAACGAATTGTATTGTCGAGCCTCAGTAGGTATAAATAATAATTCGGATTTAGTATTTAGTAGGGGACTACCTGTTCAAACTTTTAAGGTATAGAGTTTGGTCTATAAGGAATCACCCTGAGTATAGTATAAAAATTGAAGATAAGCCATTACCACCAATAATATTAACAAAGCAGATTTAGGTGATTTTAGGAACAACTCACCACTCTTACAACTCACCCACCCTTACAATATACCAACAGTTTCGGTTCTCCACTTTCACCACTCTAGCAACTCACTCTGACAACTCGTTCTCCCAATCCACTTTGCTGCCAATCGGCTGCAAAACAATCAATAAATCAAAACCACAAAATCAGCCCCTTCTTTTGTAATATATCACCAAATAAACCTCAACAAAGCAACAACTTCTAATGACAAACAAACCACGCACAAACACTTTCAACCAGGTAACTTTACTTCCACTCCACTCTCAAACTCTCCACTCTTAACCCATTACCATCAGTAAACATTGTCTCCAAATCATTTTTGTGTCAATATGAGGCTTAGCCTTCAAATCAGAACTTGAACAAGATAATCAAGTGAAAGCTACTCACAAATGATACCGCCAACAACAAACTTTCTTAAACCCCAGATCACAATCTTCCTCACTGGACTCTCAAAAGTCAGTAGACTCTTAGGAGACCACCTGTTAAATACAGAAATCACTAGTTAAACACAGAAAATCATTACTTTACCACAGAAAATCACTAGTCTCCTACAAATAACAGAGAGTTGGAAATGACTAAATGACTAAATTAAACCCAGAAGATGTAACCATAGCAAACACCCGAATCTAGCCAGACTTGAGAACCTAATTTATCGAAATTTCAGTGAACTAAAGCCAAGACTTATGAGAAAATATATGGTGAGCATATAGATAAGGTCATTGTCGTAAGAACTTGTTCTAGTGCGGAGAGAAAACCTGGTTATTGTCATAGAAAGTAATTGGATATTGTGTTGAGTATCTGGTTATTGTGTAAAAGTTATGGTCATTGAAAGCATTTTTGGTAAAATGGAGAAATCGATCTAGTTTCTTAAGATCCACTTAGCAATATCATGAAGTATGATTCACTTTCATAATTATCTTACTACTCCTTTTATAACACTCCAAACTGCTACCGCAGAACGAAGCTTCTAACGCAAATCAAAATGCCATCACATTTCCTGCAGTCAATTTCCCACCGTACCTTACAACTCCTTGATATTCTTTTTAAAACTCTTGTGATGACCGTCGTATTGGTATACTTCGAAAGCCCTTCCACCCCACAAAGTGCACCATCTCTACAGCCCCCTCTCCAACACACGCATACTCAGATACACCCCACGACTTCCATACCTCCTTTCATCCAAATCGGTCCAAGATTAAAAGGTTAAGAACATTGATTAGCAATCTAATTATGGAAACCATATTTAAGATGAAATCACAATCATACCACAGTAGTCAGTACTCATCGCAATCCATGAACACATAAATATAGTTGCATCCGCAATAATTTATCCCTTTTAGGTCTTCTACAAACCTAAAACCATTGAAACAATTTGCGTACTGTACTACTTAAAACACATTACAAACGTACAAGAAACGTAAAACATCGACAAGAAACCCAAAAACGTACAAGAATAGTGAATTCGAAACATTCCAAGGTCTAATAGTCCCACACTACCACAGAGGAAAACTTCTCGGACATCACGCCCACAATCGCCAACAGTTTAAAAAACAGGGATTTTGTCGATCTCATTCCGTTATCATTTTTCATCGGAATTCTTGACATTTCGCGCTTATTTTTGTAACAGTGGAATATTGAAAATTTAAGCCTCCAGGTTCTACTTTCTATCGACTAGACTTGTGTACTTGTCTACTTGTCTTTTCATCGACAATGGACTCCAACCACTTCAACGTTGAATCGCAGATCCGAAAGCTCGATCTTTCAGAGACGACTTTTGACGATGTTGATGTCGACGCTTTTTACAACGCGAAAGGAGGCACAGTCACCTCATACCTTTATGAGTGGGTACTCATCATCTTGTCAATAGTGTTGTTGGGTGTTGATATGTACACGTGTGTTACTATTCTCGCTTTCCATCACTGGTCGAGTTCCGACTACCAGCCTTATGCCTATAAGACAGCTAAGTGGATATTCACAGCATGTATCATATTCCAGTTTGTGCTTTTGACATACCGGTTCATCTGGGCAGTACGTACCTTCCGCACCAAGAACATAGCGCTTGGGTACCTCAACTCCATCACACGCAACTTGTACCTTGTGAGGTCGTACAACTACCACTGCTTTTTCAGCAAGATTGAACACGAGAGTTTCTTTGACTGGGCGTGTTTCTTCTGTTCGTGTGAAATCGACCTGGCGTTGCAGATTTTGATTGCAGATACCCCGAGACAGGTGATCAACATCCTCACTTTGCGTTACTACGCCACGGGAGGTAACTACGAGAGTAATATTTTGGTCAATATCAAGGAAATCGCCACAACCAACTTGACTTTGGCCGTTGTTTTGTCTCTTATGTGTATTTCCGTCATTATCTGGTCCTTTTTCTTCTTGAAGTTTGTATTGGGGATGCTCTTCTTCCCTGTTCTCAAGATCAAATTGCGCTCCAGGGGCTTCAAGTCACTCAAAAAGTACAACTGTCTGGTGATCAACCACGGAATCAAGGTGATGGTTGCCAGAAACAGAACGAAATTGAAGCAGAAGGTTGATGATTATGTCTACTTTGGCAAGAAAAAGCCCAAGGTGCTTGGTAAAACGACCACTTTCACATCATTGGCCAGCCACGCCAACCACAGCGCAAGCTCTCTTCACAATGATAACAAGAAGTTGTATAAACCTGCTTCTTCATACACCCTCAACTCGGTTGATACATTCCAAAATCCATTCCTGGACAAACTTGCCCACAAGGAGTCGGACTATTCGTTACAGACACGCGTTCAAAACCCATTTGAGAGTACTGTAAACCTGAGTTTCGGGGCTACGTACAAGGAGAGGTCGGAATCTCTGAGTTCTTTAACATACGAAAGACGGCCGCCACCGCTGGCGCAGGCACAAGTTCGTCTGGGCACCAACACAACGGTGGGGACTTCGATCCCTATGAATATCTTGCCTAGTGCACTGAAACCACCTGCAATAGGACTTCCTCATTCCACCTCGCTCAGTCTGATAGAGAGCAACAATTCGATCACAGCTCCACTTTACAGTTCTGCCAACGAGCCTAACTCCCTGAGAAACTACAATTCAAACGAGCACAACTCACTGAGAAACTACAATTCTTCTAACGAGCCTAACTCCCTGAGAAACTACAATTCCAACGAGCACAACTCCCTGAGAAACCAGAACTCTAGGGAGCAACATAGAGACTGGGAACCTGTGAATCAGCACTGGAATGGACGTGCATCACCTGAGTTTGGGACCCGAGAATTCTCGCCCAGTGGGCTGAGGACGGCATCGAGAAATAACTCGTCAAGCTCTTCTGATCATAGAACGGCCACTGATCAGTTCATTAGAAAGTACTCAAACCAAAGTGATAATTCCAACTCGGATCACAGAAACCATGAATATAATAGGAATGTGAACCACCGAGATATCCAGCAAGACTATGGACCTCGAAACATGCATTTGGCTGAAAATCCGTTTGCGAGTCAAATCTCCCTTTCACCACAAGCATCTCCTTTGAGTGAACATGATCCTGTCAACAGGAGACCAAGTCCACTTAGCCGCTCCGAAACCGATGATTCTGCGCCATACCCAGTACGTGGATTATCCATGTATATTGATTAGTTTGGTTTATCCATGTATGTAAATTAGTATTTAGAGTTATGATAGACGATTTCATGTATTCTTGTAATTTTATAAATTCTGATGTCCTTTAGTATTACTGAATCTTAATCTCTGAGTTATCCACTGAATACAATATTTATTCTTCCATTAGACCAATATCTCTGACTATCTTCCATCAGATACAATATCTCTGACTTATTCTTCCTTTCAATATCTCTTACTTATCCTTTCCTTAATATTAATCTCTGAATATCCATTCCTCAATACATTTTCAACTTATCCTTTATCCATTACTATATACAATTATTAAAAGAGCATTCCTACTTCTTGGCCTCATACTCTTCCTTCAACTTGCTTAATTCACCATCAGAAATAGGTGGAATAGGAATATCACCGAAATCGTCCTGGTTCAACATTTGCCAAGTGTACATGTAAACACCAACAGGTATAGCGCTAGCAACAATTAAACCTATGGTGTTACGCCAAAAGAATGGTGCTCTGACTCTGTATAAAGCAGGAGTCATCTGGTGAGTGACTGGATCACGGTAACGATCATGCCCTTTTCTGTGAATGTTAGTAGTGTGCTTATAAGGTTAGCTTGAAATGACTTACGGGGCTCCAATAAATCTGCCCATGTTGTAAGTATGCTTATTCTTTAAAAGTTTTCAGCGTGGTTTCATAGGTTGGATCATGTGATTTGAGTCATGTGAGTTATTTAATGGAGTAGTTGCTGTTAAAGTGTAATACTTGAAGGGTTTCAAGATGTGGGTGGAGAGTAACGCACCAATGGAGAGTAGTTTACACTAGTTGAGCATTTTGTAGTTGAACTGCCTAATGAATATAAACTTCTCTCGAAAGTAACATAATTTGCTCTCTTAACTTGAAAATTTAAATAGCCTATAACTACTGAAATGCTACTTCCTTCCTTACCAGTTGATCCTCCAGTTTGTAAAGTTCATCTTCAACTTCATAATGCTGTTTACAAACCTCAAATAATCGAAAAATAATTATCTAGTTTAATCGTTTATTATCTATCAATACAATCAGTAATGCCCTAATCTCCACAAAGTCACCTTTCCTCCCTCATTACCTATCGCCAACATTTCATTGTTTGGAGAGAAGTCAACTGCAGAAACTCTACCCAATGGAGTTCCACTGGTTGGCCAGTTGCTGAATACAGTACCAGTTGGCAAATGCACCAATCTCAAAGCATCTCTCTTGGTCCTCGAAGCAATACACAAAATTTGGCCGTCTGGGCTGAACTTCAAAGTCGTAATTGCAGAAACCAAGTTCTCGACAACCTTGAAAGACTTAACTTTACCACTTCCAAAGGTGTTTCTATCGTAGAGGTTAACAATACCGTTGTTCGAACCCACTGCCACCCAGCGGTCTTTTGGTCCACCCAATGCGATCTTGGTAATTCCAACACCTCCCTCATCACTCCACCTCCTCAAAATTTTATTGAGCGTTTTAGACCCATTGTTCGAGCCCAATTCATACTCCCACACATCTCCCGATCTATTAATAATGACAATGAAAGACTCGTCCTGTGAGAACTCAAAGTCAATAATGGCACCCTCTACTTTGAATCCCTTAATCCACTGACCAGTCGATCCATTTAATATGTTACACCACCCACTGGCACCAGTCAACCCAATGAAGTTGCCCTTGGGTGACACCTTGAAGTACTCAAACGAACGCTGGTACTTTTCGTGACCGTACAATCTCGAGATCTTCTCCACCTCACCGCTGTTCAAATCCCACTTGTTCATATACCGTCTTCTACCGGCTGCGAAAACCAAGTTCTTCTCGTCAGTCGTGCTGCTGTCGCTGCCTAACGGCGAGAATTGACAAGTCATGATAGGTGTGTTGTGTAAATGCAATGAAGTGACCAAGTTATTTATCTTTCCGTCAATATGGTATATTCTCAAGGTCTTGTCAAAACCACCAGTTAAAAGTAATGGGTGGCTGTGATGGAACGACAACGATTGTATACCAGATTTCGACATCTTCTGGTAGTTTGCATCCTTCAAACGTGTGATGGCAATCTTGTGTGGTGGAAGAAGTTTAAGTTGGCTGGTCACAACGAACTTTTGGGTTGTTTCCATAATCTTCATAAGGGCATTCGTATCATTTTCTTGTACTTGGTGCTTGTCTTCGTTGTCATGCATCTCCACGTCAGAAGTTTCATCGTCTGAACCACTTCCTGCAAATCTTTCTTCATCCTCCAACTTATCGATCCATTCAGGTCTAGGATATATCTTTTCAAACTGTGATCTCAATCTGGTTATGTATGACTTTCCAGATATATGTGAGTCAGTTTCCAGTTGTCTCAACTTCTTCAATCTGTCAGATCCAGCCAATGATATGTTTAATCTTTCATCGTCACTGTCCTCCCATGCATCTTCATTATATTCTTCCACTTCTACGTCGTCATCTCCATCTACGTCCATTTTGTAGTCGTTGTTTTCTGGGTTGGCGTTCTCATCAATGAAGAACAATTCATCGTTTTCAACTCCATCCGCTTCGTCTTCCTCCTCAGAATCGGATACTTCGACTCCATCTTCACCTTCCTGCTCATCGGAAGAGTAATCATAAAGATTTTCTACCTTCTTCAAATTAGATTCGAATCCAGAAACATCTCCAAACACAAGACGCTCCAAAAGGAGTTCTTCTTCGCTCTTTGGCGGGAGTTCAACCTCGTCTCCGTCTATGTTTTTAACCATGTTGGTAAATGGTTTTAGTTTTTGTAGATGGATTTTTTACTCATCTCATTGAAAATTTCTCGTTTGTACTGCATTTAGGATTTTCATAATCGCATTATAGATTTAACATTATAGGATTTAAACTAATAGCGATATGGGATTTAGAATTATAAGGTTCAAACTAGTAGCTAGGATTTGAGTAAATAGTATATTTGTACTAATAGATTATAGGATAGGATTATAAGATAAAAAGTATTGGATTCTACGCTACATCCAACAGTTACTAGAACAAAGTAGTTCATTTTCTCATATTGTTTATTTGCAGACTTTATACAACGGCAGCTATTGCCAACTTGACACCAGGGCGGCCGGGCCATTATGCAAAGGGATACTTCAATCCCGTGTGTATCAATCTATAAATGCTTTTATTACTTCCCCTTCAACTGAGTCACAAACGTGACAAAGTACTTCTTGAACGCCTTTTGATCTGATTTCACCAAATGGTTACCAAAATCGTTCATCAACTCTTGCGATAATCCCATTCCTGTTAAGTATTGTACCAAGTAGTTGACATATTCATCACCCTTGCGTTCTTGGTAGGTTTTCAATAACATGGATATTTCCTGTGCTATCAATCTGTATTGGGCGTCCTTGATATCAAACTCCTGGTTCTGGAATGGCAACTCAAAACTGACTTTAGTAACTTTATCCATTAAGAATGCCTCGATTCCTTCCACGGGAGCCAATGTCTCACTGTATTTGTCTTCTCTATCATTGATCTTACCTCCATTGCTACCAAACACATTGACAACATTGATCAACTGCGTTATTGCCAATCTCAGAACCGATGTTTCACTTAAATCGTATGCGTAGTCAAAGAGACGGGTCAATACTTCTGGGAATTTTGGTTTGTTGGTTTCGGTGATCAACAAACTAGCCGCATGGTTCAAGATCAATGCATTTAAAAAGTTCATGAAGGCCTTCTTCAACTGGTTCTTATCTCTAATGAGATCAGGAATTATGACTTCACCAGGAGATGGCGAAGGGGAGTCGGAAGTGTTGTTGGAGGTGGTGTTCGATATGTTCGTATTAAAGTTAAAATTGGTTTCTCCTGTAGCTCCCAACATTTCAAATATTTTATTGAAGGTTGGGGTCAACAAGTTGTTAATTAACAGGTAAACGTTGCTGTCGCTTTGGAAGTTGTGCACAACTTGACCCATGAACGAAAGGAAATCCGTCAATTCGGTGATTTTCAAGTTCTTAGCCCCCAATATGAGTGTTACCAACTTGGTTAAGTGGTTGTTTATTTGGTTTTTCAAGATTGGGATGAAACGCGCAAATGCATATCTTGAAGCGTCTCTCACAATCTCGTGTTTGGGGAAGCTTTCCAACGTGATGAGGACCACTTGTGAAGCGTTGTTGATTTTGTTGACCAAATCCTGGGTAATTTTGTTCAGACCTTGATGCTCGTGGTCGATTCCGCGCACAAACGTACCGATAGCCATCAACGAGTGGTGGGCCTGCAATGCAACAAGCGGTTGAGCTATCTTTTCCTGTTCAGGAGCCCCGACACAGTTTTGCAAGTCGTTGAAGAGGGGCTGGAAAATCAAGTCAATCATCTTCAACTTGATCACGAGCACATCGTTCGACATGAGTGCAACTAACAAACCTATTGTTTCAAAGAGATACAACTGGCTGTTGAACTGGCCTGATGACTCGCCTGCATCACTTTCATCGTCTTTCAGAGGCAATTCGGCTTTGATAGCAAGCAAAGGTTGTAATTTGACAAAGAGGTTTTCAGTGAATGCTTCGTTGCGCAAAACGGGTTTTGTCAACTTGACAAATCTAAAAAAAAGATACCAACTCCGAAGTCTTACTCTTTCCAGTTCATTGAACAATCCGTAAGGGCTTGAGAAAATTTCCAAGATTCTATTGATCAACATTTCGTTGTTGACAGCACTATTCAAGAAACTGTAATGTTTCACTATTATCTCAAAAAATCCAATTTGGATTTTAGGGTGGTTAACGTTGATGATGAAGTTGGAGTTGATCAACTTGACCAAGAACTCCTGGAAGATTAAGTGGGGTTTACTTTGGTTGATTTCACCTTTAGGTAAGTTAATCAAATTGTTACGCAAACTCTCCAGGAAGTTGTTGAGCTCAAAGAGACCCAATTCCAACTTGCGCCAGTCAACTGATTTCTCGTCATTGTTGAAGATCGACTCGTTGACTACAATAGGAATGGCCTCCAAATAGAGTTCTGGCTTCAAAACAGCAATTGTGTCTTGAAAGTTTTTCAACTTGCTTCTGATTTCACGGAATTGTTCATCCAGTTCTGCATCTGCGTCGTTAATAAGTCCATCGTCGTCGTCATCGTACTTCATTTTCAAGATAACCTTGTTCAACAACGTTGACAAGAGTTCGATCGAAGTCAACTCAGGGACTCTTTTACAAAGGAGCAAGTACGACTGTATGAACGGAAACACCTGCTGAGACACATCGTCGTACTCGTGGGCCAAAAAGTTGAAGATTAAGGGCCACAATTTGTACAACTGTTGGTTCACCTGTTGAACCAATTCACTACCCGTGTCTGTTTCAGCCGCGATGATTAATTCTGTTCCAATTTGGTTCAACAATTTAGCTACATTTTCCATGAAATCAACATCTTCGGTGTCTGCCTCGCTGATGTTGTTCGCCACAATCGTTGTCAAGTCGAGCAATGTTATCAATTCCAACTTATTGGCAGGCTTCATTTTCTTAGATATGATTTCCAGTAACGTTAAACAACATTCGTTTCTCTCAGGTTCTCGCTTAAAGTACTGTAAGACCAGTGAAATGCAGTCTGGCAGGATAAACAAGCTGATTTCCATCCATGTAATGTATTGACCCACGATTTTCAAGGTGTTGTTCAATATGTCATTGCTGTGCGACTGTGGCAGACCCAAGATTCCGTACCAGGTGCTGACCAATTGGGTCATATCCTGGGCTCTGATGGCGTCTTTAAGCAATGTGTTTCTGTCGAATATCTCTTTTGATCTTGCAATGAACTTGTCTCCGATTTCGTAGTGGATCGCAATAATAATACGGGTGTAGTAATCGACCGCCACAGGTTTGTTGGTGGACAAGATCTGCCCTATCAAGTCCTTCAAGAAGGTGGGACATATTTGCAAGTACACTGCGCTGAACAACTTGCCGATAATCAGGGCGAACTTGTTACGCAAGTGTGTCGCATCACTGATATTGTTGGAGACGTACCCCAGCAAAATGGAAAACACCTTGGTGTTCATAGTATACAACTGCTGTTGTGTGTTCTGATCCGTGCTCACTGTCAACCTGTCGATCATTTCTTCAGCGACCTGGTAGATGAAAAACTTGAGACTGTCGTTGATTGGGGTATTACTTGCAACCGACTTGGACAAGATTTCGATGCACAGTTCGTACCCTTCGTCGCTGCCCTTGATCTGGTTGACGAAATCAAACGCCTGGTTCTTCAACGAGGCATCAGCAGTGCCGCTGAGGACTATTTCTACTGCCTGGAGGATCTGCTGTTCCATCACTCAACTTTATTACGCAGTAACCGCACTTAGACAATTCTTAAAATGAGTGGAAAGAGGTTGTGTGAACAATGGGGATGTTTGGCTCGCTATTTATGGCTCGATCAGACTGCCTTTGCCCTTGATTGTGGTGTATATCGCGACGGTTTGAACGCAGTATCAGAGTTGTAAGCGATGTTTGAATGATTTTTTTACTGCGATTTTTCTAGAAAAAAACCACGAGTTTTTGGGTACAGCAAAAAAAAAAGAGTGGCCGTTTGCGGCAAAAAGCTGAGTCACAAGATCAGGGGAAAGCGAAAACGTCAAGCTGACTGGTTGTAGGGGAACAATGTGGTTGGAGGTTGGCAATGCCAGTAGAGTTGGGAACAGGTGTGTGGTTTGTGCTCTCACACGACACACTCGAAAATTTTCAATTGTGCAAACTGTAGAAATGTTTAGGTAACCTGCAATCTTCTTGACGCACAAATACGAGATAACGATGATGAGCCGTTGTGTTTTCGGGTGGCTTGAGTGGTGTATTCTGGGGGGGTTGGGGTTTGATGGGAGGGTAATGAATGTGGGAGAGAGGCTAAGGGAGGGGAAGGGAGGAATGGGAGGAGTGAAAAGAATGTTTGGTTTATGATTTTTATTGAAATTTGGTAAAATTTTATCTAATATAGTGATTTGACAGTTGTCCATTTAATCATGTGCTCTTTAATTTTATAACAGATGACCTTGTACCAGCCTGTTTATGCTTTCATAAGGTTTTATGAGGTGTGTAGCGGCTCTACTGATTAAGGTTCAACGGTGGCAATCTGGAGCGTATGACGATACGGCATTTGAGAGGAGCTACCTGTGATGTGTCTGAGGTTTTACATTAGTGGATGCGTTATAGTACCTGCATTATTATAACAGTGGTAACTTGCCACATCACAGCGGTTAACTCCAAACGATCAACCCTTTGTAACAGCAACAAGTGTAATATCAATATAATATTTATCATAAGGAGTGTAATATTAACATAATATTTACCATAAGAAGTGTAATATTAACATAATATACATCACAAGAAGTGTAATGTTAACACAATAAAATTCAACAGACGAAACTCACTAAGTTAACTCTAACTTGGAGAATTTTCTCTGCAGTTAATCATTCAAAGCTGTATAAAAACCTAAACTTACATAGGGGCCAAATGAACCCTGCATCTCTAACCTAAAACTGATACTTTAAAGTCTAGAAACGCTGAACCCCTTGTTGGTTTGTGTTGAATTAGAGGTACAACTAGTGACGTACGTTATAAAATTCTAACATATTTGCCACTAAACTGTTCTAGCCAGGGTCGTCTAAAATTTGCAGCCAATTTTCTGTGCAGTACCAGTTTAGTTTTTATCGGTTTACCTAAAGTTTTTATTGGTTTACATTACTTGTTACTGGTTATCTTGAGATGACGGTGATTGATATCAATGAAACTTCTTCAACATCCTGATCAAACTACGCAAAGTTAAATTTAAAAATCTTTTAAAATATAAAGTTTATTTGAAGTGCTGATTAATCCAAACTAGCATATTTCTTCAAATTCTCGGGAATAGCATCATACAAACCCTTCTGTTTTAACCACTTTTTGGAGAAAATACGGTCAGCATACTTTGTAGCCGAGTCAGCCAAAATGGTCACTACATTGGAACCCTCCGGCAATTTTTCAGCCACCTTGACAGCTGCAGCAACATTAAGCGCACCGGTACCGCCCAAATACAAGCCCTCTTCGTCTAACAAACGGTACAACATGGAAATCAGGTCCTCGTCTGGAACTCTCAATGCATAGTCCACAATCTCGATATCATCCTTCAAGTTGTCGGTGACACGGCCCTGGCCAATACCCTCGGTGAAGGATGAACCCTCCTTGTCGAGCGTCCCGTTTGTAACATACGAGTAAAGTACCGATCCTGGAGGGTCAGCAAGCACAGCCTGCACACGACCATCAGATATGCTTTTCAAGTAACGCGAGGTTCCGGCAAAAGTACCTCCAGTACCTGTAGAACAAGTGAAAGCGTCGACTTTCCCGTCCAATTGGGCCCAAATTTCAGGTCCGGTGGTCTCAATATGTGCTTGTCTGTTGGCCACATTGTCAAACTGATTGGTCCAAACTGCATTGTCCAACAGTTCAGCATGTCTTTTAGCCTGGTGGTTGTAATTTTGAGAGTCAGTGTATGCAACAGCAGGAACCGGGTAAACCTCAGCACCCAACAACCTCAAAGTGTCGATTTTAGACTGGGCCTGAGTATTTGGCATGTATATCACACACTTGTAGCCCTTAGCCCTACAAACATGAGCCAAACCAATACCAGTGTTACCTGCCGTTCCTTCGACGATGGTTCCACCTGGTTTGATCAAGCCTCGTTTTTCAGCGTCCTCAATGATGAAGATGGCAGCACGGTCTTTGATAGAACCGCCCGGGTTCATGAACTCAGCTTTGGCGTAGATGTTACGGTTGACAGCAGCCGAAATCCGGGGGAGTTTCAAGAGCGGAGTGTTTCCAATTGCGTTTGGGAATCCATTTTCAGAAACCAAAGGAATGAAAGGTGCCTTGAAGGAGGTCTCCAAGGAGCTGGCCTTAATGGAAATGCTTCTTCTAGCGAGACGGAACATGTTGGTGAAATCTCACTAAATCTTAGATCAATTTTATCTCTTGCGTTAAGTCACGTGCAACATCTAAAGACTGGAGATAGTTCAAGTTTGTGATTGTGAGACATAAAAAGGGCAGAGGTTGTTTCTGGGGTTATCAGATTACGGTGTTGTAGGTGTGGATTTTCACAGGGTCTTGAGAGCAACGGTTTTGAAAAGGTACATTTGAAGGAGTGAGAGCTTGGGCCAAAAAGCAACCTATATGCTGCAATTTAAGCGAATGTCAGTTTGAAACGATAGTAAGCTTTTACGTTAAGTCTGCAGGCAGTTACCGGCCTGTCAGTAACCGGTTACCATTGATCATCTTGTTAGAGAGATTCGTTCTCGTAAGTGTATAATCTAAAATGGAAGTAGTCCTTCATGCTTGGAAGGCGTGGAAAAAATAATGACAGAATAAGTACTATCTCGAACCTTAATTGTTTTCCAGAACAAAAGTATTAGAGTTTAGATATTATTAGTGAGAATGGCGGTTTCTTGCTCAAAGCATGGTAAGTAGGTGCAGTATGTTGCGGTAGTGGCCTTTTTTTTTTGTTGTCTGTAATGTAGGGCACTTGTGGTTACGAAATACACGTAAGCTTTAGTCGTGGTAGTTTTGGGCCATGTATGGTTTTTTGAAACTCCAAGCTTGGTCATAGGTTTTGGGCAATTTTAAAGGGTTAGAGCTTTAATTGCTGAAAGGGTTTCGATTTCTTTTAATGTGTACCATATACGGTTGCTGGATAGGAATTCCATTGCTTAATCATTAAGAGCACTCATTTGAGTATGGGAATGGATATTGCTTAAACATTAAGAGCACTCATGGACAGGATTTCCATTGCTTAAATTAAGAGCACTCACTAGAATACGGAAAGGATATTTCTTAAACGTTAAAAGGACTAGCGGACAGGATTTCCATTGCTTAAGAGCACTCACTAGAATACGGGAAAGGATATTGCTTAACCATTAAAAGGACTAACGGATAGGATTTCCATTGCTTATTCATTAAGAGCACTCACGGACAGGACTTCCATTGCTTATACATTAAGAGAACTTGATAGAACTCGGTTGCTAGGTTGGGAAAGTCTTCTATTTCTTAACTTTAGGAGCACCCGCTTGAATGCTGAGTTAGGAGAATTTTAAAGTCTTCCATTGCTTAATGCTGAGTTTGGACAATTTTAAAGTCTTCTATTGCTTAACGCTGAGTTAGGACAAGTTTAAAGTCTTCCATTTCTTAAAGCTGAGAATGGACAACTTTAAGTCTTCCAACATATAGAGCACTTGTATATGGACAACTTTAAGTCTTTCAACATATAGAGCACCCTTTTGAATGCTGAGTATGTTAAAGACCTATTTAGAGCTCACTCGAATTGTGGCTCGGTTTAGACGAATCACTTGCATTTAGAGCACTCACTCGGATTCGGGTTCCTCCATTTCTTGCATTTGCAGCTCTCTCGGATTCGGGTTAGGTTTGACAATCCTTCCATTGCTTGCATTTAAAGCCTACTCGGATTTGGAGCCTTCCATTACTCGAATTTGGAACCTTCCATTACTCGAGTTCAGTTGCTCTGTTTGGCCACACTTCCCCATTTAGAGCCCACTCGAATTTCTGTTGTGGTTTTGGACAATCTCCTCGTATAAAGTTTCTAGAAAGTAATGATGTTTATCTACCAAATCGAGCCAGCTCTTACATATAAAAAGACCTTCTTCTTCCAAGTCACAACGGTCCGTACGTCCATACAATAGCTTTCGTCGGATCGTTGGGTGTGAACACCCCCTACGGAGAAATTGTCAAGAAAGCTACTCACAAAAGTTTAAACTATAACCAGGGTTTGGTCCATTGGTGGGGTTAAAACCGAATTGCTCAGTTCTATGGCATTGTTATTATTTAAAGTTTATGGGGTGCAAACGGATATGGCTTTAACGCGAGGAATGTTCAAAAAATGTTCTCTTATTTAGACTGCTACAGAAAAACGCAGTACCGCCTCTACAAGTTTTCAGTTTTGTGTAACGTCTATGCATGAGAATGTCCTGATCAAGGTAGCTCCGTGTTGAGCATGCGTCGGGACCTTTCGACGCAGCACCCCCATCAGGTTAGTTTACTGATGGAGGACGCGGACGCAAGGGAAGGAGCGAGCATGAAACCTCGAAGGATGCGAAGCTAGAGCCTTCCCCTGATGGAAAAGTTGAAGTTCGCTTCTTTCAAGCCCTTGCTGTGGCGAAGACCCTACATGTAAGCGAGGTGACATAGTACACCCTGCGTCCCACCTATACGGTAAATAGAAGGAATACTCCGGCTTGAGTAACAACTGTAATTGTACCTCTTAAAGTAGCTAACCTGTCAATTCAGCACACGCCATGACGAAACGTGAAAATATGCCGTCAAGAGTTGACACGAAAATATAAAGAGTTAACATGAAATATACCGTCAATAGTTAACTGAAATCGAAGCTTCTAGGGATGCCCTGATAGGGATGCCTGATAACGGTGCCCTGATAGCGGTCGAGCGGTCAGAAGTCGAGCGGTCGGGCGGCCCAGCGGGCTCATACAGTACGAATACGGAAGAAAGTATGAGGGGTAATCAATTCTGGTGACCTCCAATATCGTAACCTGAATGTGTCGGTCACTAGTACCTGAGCCGTGGATAAGGCCGAGTAGCTCCGGCGAGTAACCTGCAACTGCTTATGCAAATTGACCCGAAATTCACACTAATGTGCAGTTTTCTCAAAGTATTAAGGTTGAGTGAAAAATATTAGTACTGATTTTCGCTGCGATTAAGCTTTTTCTAAGTACCAAGTAGTTAAGAAGGGTACCGAAGCAGCGATGTACATGCTAGCCACACCAATAGCTTGTTTGGAGTTCGAGAAACCAGCAAACACAAAATAACGAGGATGGTAATTCACTGTCATCCTGCATAGATGGGTGTCATAGTCTAAATGGCAGTGACTTCATTGATTGGGTGATAGATGTTTACGACGTAGATTTGAGTAAGGAGGGTAGTGAGGAGCACCAGATGAAATGTTGGGGCTGAAAATTCAGAGAATATTGGTAAAGATGAGTGTAATTGGATGTTCTTTTCTGAGATGAGTCTCGGACACTTCCATCTCGTCACACCCTAAGCGCACCCCCCATTTGAATAGCCTGGAAGATCCAAATAGGATAGCAATGTCAACTCAGTGGTTAGATTTCACAATTCAGCCACTCCTGGGGAGGAGTCCACGCCGTACGTCTTTCTTTTTCAATGTCAAAAAAGGGATGGAGGGCTCGCGCGGCCACCCAAACCCAAAAAGATCTGTTCCATCATCGACCATCTCAAACTTGTACTACTTTCATTTGTGTAAAGAAGTTAACTCAGGGTTAAGATATGAATTTGTATTTTGAGCAACAATCTCGGTGCACAGCGGCTTTGAATTTTCGGTCATCTGAAGCCGCTATTGCGGTATGCTCCGAACCAAAAGGGGGCCCATTTGGACCGCTCGATTCTGCTCCTTCTAGAAAACCAAAACTGACCAAGTTGCAACCACCAGGCTGCAACAAGAAAGACGAACAAATTTTTAGCCATGGCACGAAAAAACTGGAAGGATTTCGGAGACCGGAACGTCAGCCACTAACTGAAATAGCTGATCTCGGTGAGCGTGAACCACGTACATGGGTCATTAAATGGGCTAAATAACCATTCTACAAACCTACTAACATGTTTACATCAATCCAGGGATACCAAGAATTCTTATTCTGTACCATCATTAGCCAGTGAAGTATGCTCTCGGTAAGTCCCAGTCGGATCGAGACCCGCTTTTCTTTTCCTCGTGTACAAAAATATTTTTAGGGTTTGCAATTCTTTTAGGTTTGGCTGGAAAATTATTCGATGCAACAGGGGCAAAATATTTCTAGCACTTTATTTTCAGCTATGACAGTGATACAAATCTTTACAAGCCTTCAATCTCAACAATATTTTTGTGCATCTGTCTCTCATAGAGATGGTCTGCAGTGGATCGTTCAGATGGTACACATATATATAGAGACAGAATCCCCCAGAGCTGATTGACACATCAAAATAAAAATTATGTTTCAAGCCACATCATTCCAGGTTGCACGCAACACACCGTTGCCATCCTTCAACGAGTTATTAACATCGATACCGTTGCCACACGAGTTTACCAAGGGTATGTCGAGCAGCAACAGCAGCACACCCGGATCATGGGGTGATCGTGAAGTTTCCACCCCACCACTGGCCACTCCGCCATATTTGAAGACCCCTTCGAGTCTGACACTGAGCATTGCCAGTGTGACTTCGAATCCAGGTACCAACTACCAGTACCAGGCACCACCACAATACTACTTGCACCCAGTGCAACCACAGGCGCACAACGGACCCATTGGAGAAAGCATGCGCATTTCGACTCCACCATATGTTAGCAGATCGGGATCGACAAGCTCAGCAAGCTCGTGCTCGTCGCCACAACTGCAAAGCGCACAACCGGAAGAGCTCAAGAGAAAGCATGTGTGCAAGGTATGCACGCGTCTGTTTACAACGTCAGGCCACTTGGCTCGTCACAACAGAATACACACAGGCGAAAGAAAGCATGTGTGTCCATGGCCTACATGTGACGCACGTTTTGCTAGACAAGACAACTGCATGCAGCACTATAAAACACACACTAACGGTAAGAACAAAAGGTCCAAGTTGAATTTTAAGAATCCTAGATTTGCTTGATTGGCTGTATTATAGATGTTCACTTCTTCTGTGTTTTGGTATTGGGTTATAAAATGAATTATGAATGATGATTTTATTGTAGTATTGGTAGAGATTTGGAGTAGAATTTGAAGTATTGATGAGAAATTTGAATTGATGCAAAATATTTTACACGAATATGTGATTTAAAACGAAATGTAAAATGTGATGTAAAACTGGCATTAGTAGATGTATTTGGTGACATGATAGTTCGGTGATTACAAATTAAGAAGACTAAAGATTTGTATAGAATAAAGATTTCATAGAGAGTTTCAGAAGATCAGCGATAGGGTGATGAATGTGTGATAGTGAGTACTGAAAGAAGAAGTTGTAAAGAATAATTGGTAAAGTAAACTTACACACTATCATCTGACGATAATGTAATCTTTTAAGTCTAATTTTTGTGCAACACGACCCAAATAATCCAAACCAGCATCTAAAAGATCACGAAAAGATATCATTGGCTATCAATAAGATCGAGAATACCAAATTTCTTTACCTAACCTTATTTATATAGCATTGACTTAACTCCGGAGAGTGAAGAAGTTGAAGAGACTAGAAAGTGGAAAGCAAGGATAGTGAGAATGAACAACTAACTCGCTCAAAAAACGGCGAGTTGACACCACAAACCTACTGTACGGCCATCTACACAAAACAAATCCCCAAGCGACTCAGGGTAGTTTCAAGGATGAGAAAGCCCCAAACTCTAACCTCGGTTGTAGACACAAAGGATCTATGTTTAGCGGCTAAAACCCTGGGAAATATGTGCATGGGGAACTTGCATACGGTATATGTAGGAATGCGCCGTTAGTTACCAGTGTTTCTTCCAGCTGGCCTCACAAGAGTACTTTTGCTTCATAATACAAGTGCAGGTATGGGCCTTTTGTATATTTTTGGTTCGGTGAATACACGGAACAATAGGACTAAAAGACGTTGTGTCAGTGTTCTGGCCTTTTAAAGGGGAAGGAGGGGTGCCGACTTTCAGGGTAAACAATGGAAGTTGCCAATTGTTCCCCAGTATTACAACGGCACCGGAGCCCCTAATGTTGTCAGCCTTTCCAAGATGGTTATATTAAAGTGCCGCGGAATGAAATGAAATAGCCAGTATACCGTTAGCCCTGGCTGGCATTGAACAAAACTTTTGTGAAAACGTGTTGAAAAGAGTGCTAAGGCACTCAAACATAAGATAGGATATCTGCAAACTAGTAGTGCAATCTCAGCACCCTTGGAACGATCTGCTGCTGCACTGCTAGCCCTCGCCAGATCATGTGGGGAACTGAGAGCAATGGTAAATCTCTCTTTGCGTTATGAGCCGTGATGTACAACGTCTTTTTTTTTTATTTGCTTTTATTAATCCGCTATGGGTCTTCACAAACCTGACACTGTGCCCCGACTCCGGCCTACCCAATCGTATCCTTCGCTATGTCAAAGGCTCCTACTAAACCATTGTTCAATTCAGTGTTGTTTAACCAATCCCTGCCGATTCAGGTTTGTGAAATAACATAAGATGAAAATTTACATTGTTGCAAAATCTTGCACGTTTCTTTTGGCCTGCAGATCTTTGGCTTTTCGTTATCGGTATCTAAGTCAACACAAGCCTGGACAGGGGTTAGCAAATCGTGTTAAATCTGGTTTAGTGCCGGGGAGCTGCAAAGCTAAGGAGCGCGGCGACTAGAATGTATCCTTGTTGTATTCTTGTAGTATTCTTGTTGTGTTATTGTTGTGATATTGTTGGTTTTTGACTGTTAATAATGTTGAAAGAGTATAATTTAAAAACCTTCTCTCGTATTCTCAACGGTAACAAGTGAGAATGGCGTGGTTTCTTTGCTTCATCCCTCTCTCCTAAGCTCCAGTGGTATGTAAAGTCCATTTTTGAAACTATTGTTGATCATCCACAAGAGCGATTTAGCAAAGTTTGTGCTTCATCTCACGATTGTTTCCCGTATATGCTTAGTCTAAACGTTACACAAGGCAATGATTTCATCAAGTATCGGCGTTCGAGAGCCCTTGTATGTGGTTGTGCATAAACTGGCGTTAGTCCCTTGCTCCAGATTAGTGTCGCTTTTGCCTGTGACTCCTGAACCGAGTTCTTTATTGTTCTCAATTTGGCACTTCTGTTCTACGCAGCTAATGCGGCAATTCTTTCGATTATGTGCTCTTCCTCTCTCGTCAAATGTTGGGCAATTGTATTATTCTGTTCAAGTGAAATATTTTGATTGTACTCGTTTGCAGAGAAGACTTTTGAGCTTCGGCGTTTTCGTTTGACGTTTTACGAGGTGGAGTTGTTTTGGTGTTCTGGAGTTATAATGACATATGACTTCTAGAGTTTTATTGTAGTGTGGGGGTTCTATGGGTTTGGAGTATGGGAATTCTATTGAGTACTACATATTGAGGTCTACACAAGAGTTCTACATCTTGAGTTCATTTTGAGATCTACGTATCAGAGTGTTGTTCAAACCCCTGCAATCTTCGACCTTTAAAATTCGGTGATTATGAAGCGGAGAATGATCAGTTTACGAGTAATTGTAAAACATTATTAAAATTGTCATTTTATTATATACCCTTACTTACGCTTTGTAAACTAGCAATCTTAATGTAATTCGCCCACCCTTAAGTTTGCTATCATGCACAATCAGTATTCAATTGTGCATACCCAATCACTCAATCGTACACACTAGCAAAATAATGTGTTCCATTCAACTCTTTACCCAAATTGTAATTTATTCCATTGACAATTAGTTTACGCAATGTACAAGCGTAGTCTGTTTCATCACCTCCGTCTCTAAAATCGTGTCCAATATCAAACTCCTCTGCGTTACCACGGTACAAGTTCACCATTGCCGTGACCACTTCAGTATTGAGAAAGTGTGCTACGCACCTTGGTAGACCCTGTTCAATGGGGCGATTGTAATTGCACGCAACAGGCTCAGACAGACTCTCAAAGAAAACCTCTTCGACTTTGTCCTGTTCTGCTTCGTCAAATTCTGCCTGGTCTGCAACGTGAACGTCGTAGCACCGGAATGGAATGTCTTTCGGCAAGTCATGCATGTTCCACACTGTGTTTACCAAAGGAAGTGGCCAGAGACCAGTCACTAGCATATCGTCGTCAGGAACTCTTTTACTCAAATAGTATGCGATTGTAGTGAACATGGTTGAACAGTTCAAGTCACGCCATTCGCCGTCTCTGCTATTCTCCTTGCGTTTGTAGTGTTTATGGAACATCAAGAATTGATCTACATGATCCAAGTACATCTGGCAGTGGGTGCATTTGCACCCGTTCCAGAGCATGTGGTTCATACGCTGTTCATAGTGGGCCAAACTATGGAATAGGTTGGGCAAATGCAACTGCACTGGTGTCGTAACTCTCGAGAGAATCAGTGGGAGAATCTTGTTGTAGAGTCTTAACCTACGTAAGTAATTTCCCTCGACACCATCGATAAACTGTCCATGAACTGATAAGAAATGGCGTATGGAAAGTGATTTCAAGTTGTTGTGCAGCGCAACGTCTTGGATGAACCCAAAGATATTCAAATCAAACTGTTCCATCTCACTGTGAAGAGGTTTCGCGTCATTCTGTACTATAGAAAGCTTTTGAATAAAGTCGGTAGGTATCGAGTCTAACCAGCTAGACAGCTGTAAACTCAACTGGATCTCCAAATTTTGCAATTTGGTCCAGTCGAGTTTCGACAACAATTGTTCGTTAAAGTAAGCATTTGTCGGGTGCAAAACCAATCTGAAAGATTGAACTGATAAGCGTGGCAACTGAATCGCTAACTGCCAGTAATCATCGATTTTCAGAGGTAAAATGAGAGTCTTCACCTTCTGAAAGTCAAGCTTTGGAAACTGCAATGGCCTTGCAATTCTGAGATCCTCAGTTGGTTTGAAGTCTACTGCACTATCCACTATTGTACTCTTGTTAAAGCGCTTACGTAATTCGGCATCTCCAAGGTGAATTCGTACAGTTGATTCACTAAGAAGCTCCATCAAGGGTAGCAAGTCCTCGACTGCCACTGGAGCGCTTCTCAAGACTATGATCTCTTGTATGTACTTGATCAATTCTGGATTCACCTGTAGAGATTGAACTAGCAATTTCAATTTCGCTTTAATCATCTGGGTTTGGGTCTCGTCCAGGTAAACTATGCTCTTTGTACCAAATACATGTTGGAGACCCAGGATCGTAGTCCAACCGCAGTCTGTAAAGTCGCCTCCGGAATTGGGTCTATGGCCTGGTGTAAGTTCATTGGATCCATTGTCTTCTTGTACCCACCGATTTGAGCGTAATACTGGATCAAACAGGACCAATAATCGCTTATATAAATGCTGTGAACATGGCTGGTAAAAGTGGTAGTTTGTAAGTGCTAGGTTACCCAAACTGTTCTGGGGAAGATATTGAAGTAGATGCTCCTCTAACAACTTCTGTGGGAGGTCTAAGAGAGACATGGAGTTTTTAACAGCCATTTACAAATGTTGCCCTACGACGACATTTGAAATCTTTTGGGAGAAATGTCGTAAACGACAATTTTTGTCTACATAATCTGACACTCTGATTTTGGTTGCAACAAATTCAAAGAAATTGACAGAAGTGTGGAATACTGAAAGTATTCGACGAGAGAAGAACATCGTATTCTAGTTCAGAATTCAAAAGTCCCTGGTGCTTCTTCGCAACACAACAAGGTTCTTGCATCCTCTCCAGCCACCCTGCCTTTGAGACTCAAAAACACAATAGGCACTTTAAAAAACCATGCCCCAAAGAAACAGCATTGCATTCCAGGTCCAATTATAAATCGTTCCACCTGCCAGTATTCCAAAATATCAGCATCGATAATATCCACAAATCAACCTCATCACAAAGCGAATATTTACATAGTCTAAAGTTTAGAGATTTTAGGATATGAGGCAATGACCAGCTTGAAATGCTCTGACTAGGGTGCATTAAAAGCTCCTGAAAGGGCTAAATATAACCGAAGCTAATCACAATGGGTTAAGATACCTAGCTTCAAACTGGTGAGGCTGGACGATAAGCTCACAATTTTTTGAGCAAATTTTCGGTAAGTTGTAGGTAGTTGGATTTTGGACGATTTGGCTGGCATACAATAACTACAAGAATATTTGCTCGTAGAAGCATATCACAAAAAAAAAGGGAAGATCTACGGCATAGGGACTTATCCGATAAGGAGCAGTTCGGAGAAAATATTGCGAATCCTTTAGTGTTGATACGAACGAGAAATGATCCATGAATGCAAGTAAAAGAAGCATGGTCGCTGAAGAGCAGTTCCCATTAAGCATTGACGTGTCTGCAGTCCCACCTGCGTATAGACTTCCAAACACGAGGTCTCCTTAGCTGCGGAGAATCCGGAGTGCACTCAACACAACGCCGAGGTACACTAACCACCAGTCATTCTTGACGCACAAGTTTGGAGATTTCTCTACTTTCGGAAAATCGGGCCCTACCGACACTCGAAATGGCAAGTGAGAGAATGGATAGCCTGAGAGAAATGCACAGCCAACATTTTTGAGCCTCACATCACGAGTCGGTCCAAAGAGTCTACCGATATTGAGTTGTAAGCTTCCTGGCATAAACGTGGTGTTGTGCGTGTCGATCGCACAGATTCCCGGCAGCTTACCGACGAAAGATTGACCCAAAGAACACTGCGTCCCTTCTATTCTGTCAGGTTTGTTTTAGCCCTCGATGCATGGAACACACATTTTGCGTTTTGCTGTGTGCATTCTACAGGAAACTCGGTGATAATTAAAAATGCACAACGCCTAATTTAAGTTAGGTTTGGTAAAAGGGACTTTGATTGACATTTAAGGATGAGAGTTGGTGCCCTGGAAACCCTATTGTTAGGTTGATAGTTGGGGTTCAGAATTCTAAAACTTGGCAAATGGTTTGCCGTAGAAAAAGACTGCATCAACTACGAAACTTATGCACTATACGAAAGCAACCTTGGGACAGAACTGATAGTGGTATGATATTTCTGTAGAAGTGCTTGTATGAAGGGTCTTTGCAATTGGACTGAGGAGGCAGTATAAGCAGTGAGACTGTTTGTGTAACATGTGCAACTGACTGGGCCTTCTCGAGAATGCAACCTGCCTAGAGAGAAGTGGGGACTTGTTGGGTAAGAAAAAGACTTAGTGGAAGGTTTCAGGTTAGAAGAAATGGCTTAAAATATTTGGAACATTGAAAGCTGGGGGATATGGTTTTGAATGGAAGATAGGTACAAAGTGGCTTTGCTGAAATGTTGTACAAGAATGAAATAAAGTTTAGGGAAGCTTGGGGCTGATTAAGTTTTGGAACCTAGACTGGCAGTGGCTGCATTTACAGAACCTAGACTGGCAGTGGATGCATTTACAGAACCTAGACTGGTATTGGCTGCATTTACAGAAACTAGACTGGCACTGACTGCGTTTACAGAACCTAGATTGTCTAGTTGCTACGTTTATAGAACCTAGAGTTGCTAGTGGGTGCGTTTATAACCTAGAGTGGCTAGTGGGTACGTTTCTAACCTAGATTGACTGCGGAAATTTTGGGTGCGAGTTTCTTGGAATCACTCTTTTTACTTAGTTAATAAGATGAACGGCTTGTGTCTTCAAGTGCATGTGTCATCAGATAACTTATGATAATCTATACAAATGGCTGTGCAAAAGTTCCACTAAGAATAGCCGGTTGACACCTTTAACCTGAAATTAATGATATTTAAGGTTTAACCTAATATCTGTTTAGAGTGTTGAGCCTTGCCAAGGAGATATATTTTCAAGGTTTGAAGTTTTTAAGCCTTCTTTTTGGTCCAGAACTCAGATAAGGTCCAAGGAAGACCAAAGGGATATTGTGGAAGACGAGATTGGCTGGTAATGTATTCATATGCTTCTAATCAACCCGAGGTTGGTGGGGATGAAGACAGGAGGGTGAGGACAGAAAGCGAAAGAAAGGAACATGAAAAACTGGTTAAAAACAGAAGTTTAAAAGAAAATTTGGTAAAGCAAATGATAGTGATAAAACCAATATTGAAAACTCTTACTTAGAGGCAATATTGCAAACTATTATAGAGGCCCCAACTATATCAGTGATAACCTACAACTATACCAGTGATAACCTTGTAGGTTATCACTCTTACACTACTAGACCAAATTATAATAGTTAGAGACAACAAAAACCAATAGACCCTGGTCAAGCTTACACACAGCTTACAATATCAAGGCTTTCACAAACTTCTCAATCTGATTTCAGGTACACGAACAGAAAAGCCATTACTGATATCACTTCTTATCGGATGTCTGCTCACCCCAATCATCATCAATCACTTGGTTCGTTCGTTCACTGACAGCTTCTACGCGAGTTTGACAGAACGGGCAAAAAAACCCATGCCGCAATAAAACTTTTCAAGTTAGAACTTCTCTCAAATTCTCAAAGATCGCTCAACCTTCCAGATCTGCTCCAACATACTTCAGATCTGCTCCAACATATTTCAACTCTACCCATCATCCTTCTAATCTCAACTTACTAATCAAACTCCAACGTCCATCAGCTCCGTTTTCCATCTAAAGCCCGTCTTCAAAACCGTGTAAACAATTAGTAATTCGGGACGGAATAGTACGGTGAGAAATCCGAGACGACACAATCGCCTCTTCTCTGCACACCACGGCAAGATATATAGCCGTTCTTCAAAATGGTGTCCTGCAGCCAAGCCACCCCCATAAGGCAAGTAAGCTTAAGATGACGGGGTGCAATATCATGCTTCATAAGCACTGCTTGATAACTAATACAATACCTTCATCCAGGTACATTCACCTATCACAATTCCGAAAACTGGCCAATCCAAGGCCTCATCTCATCTTCCCCAACATTTACAGCCGTCCAAAAAAAAAAAAGCAAAAAAAAAAAGACCAAATTGAGTTTTGCATAAAAACAAATATCGGCCTGTATTTATTCCCTCATCTTATTTTCACCGATAGCGTAGGCATCTTCAACACGGATACCACCCCTAGAGAGGGGCGAACGGAGCCGTTGGGAAGACGGGTGTACCTATGCGAGGATGACACCATAGCCCAGCCTTTTCTGGAAGAAGTTTCGAAGTTTCTCAGTATGGTGAGTGCATTGTTTGTTTGCTTTCCAATTGCGGACCCTGGAAGTTTTGTGACTGTTAGTATATAAATTGTAGATGCCCCGTCGAATTTTAGAAATTTCCAAACACATATCAAGATGAGTGCAGAAGTTAGACACAGTCACGAGAGTCAAATAAATGACGTGTACACGAATGAGTCGAATGAGGACCATGATGTGCAAGCATTTACTGGTGCAGACTTGGAGAAGGGAAGCGGGGCCACCGATGAGGCTGGCAATTTAATAGATGATAGTGTTCCAGAAGGAGGAGATGAAATGTCTCGTTATGAGTCGCATGTTTCTTCATCGAGAACTTTGCTGCGTAGGTTAACTGGTGCAGACCGTATTTTGGAAGAGACTATGGATACTGATGAACCATTGCCAGTGATGGGAGGTGGTCGTGGATACCCACCAGCTTTACCTGATAGAGAACAATATACCGTTCTGTTTGATGGTCCAGATGATAAATTACATCCTCACAATTATTCATTGAAGCGTAAGCTTATGTATTCTGCAGGTGCTGTTTTTTCTGCTTTATGTTTGACTATGGGTTCCGCTATGTTTTCTCAAGTTGGACCTGAGTTAATTGAGGAATTTGGAATTAGTGAAGAAGTTTCTATTTTGACCACTTCTTTATATGTTTTGGGATTTGCTACTGGACCTATTCTTTTTGGTCCTCTTTGTGAGTTGTTTGGTAGAACTGTTGTTTTATTCCCTTCAATGCTTGGATACACCTTATTTTCATTTGCTGTTGCCACTGCTAAGGATATCCAAACTGTGATGCTTTGTAGATTCTTTGCCGGGTTCATTGGTGGTGCCCCATTGGTTGTTTCTCCTGCTATTATGGCGGATTTGTTCTCAACCAAGGCAAGAGGTAAGGCCATTGCTATTTTCGCAATGGTTTTGTTTGGTGGTCCAATGCTTGCACCTATTTTCAGTGGTTTCATTGTCAAGAACCCAAATATGGGTTGGAGATGGACCTCTTATGTTTGTGGTATTCTTGGTGGTTTTTCTTTCGGATTCATTGTTCTTTTCTTGGATGAAACTCACCATCCTTTGATTTTGGTCAGAAAGGCTGAGTTATTGAGAAGAAGAACTGGTAACTGGGGTATCTTTGCTCCTCATGAGGAAGTCACTCTTTCCGTTAAGGAAATTGCTGAGAAGAACGCAACCAGACCAATTTTCATGTTGTTCACAGAACCAATCTTGTTCTTTGTTACCATTTACAATGCTTTCATCTACGGTATGCTTTACTTGTTTTTGACTGCTGTTCCTCTTGTTTTCGGTGGTAAGTACCACTTTAAGCAAGGTGTGAGTGAATTGCCTTACTTGTCCATGCTTGTGGGTATTCTTTTCGGAGGTCTTGTCATGATCTACTTTGAAAATAGATACGCCCTCGCAATGGACAATAACGGAGGAAAGCCTGTTCCTGAAGAGAGATTGCCTCCAATGATGATTGGTGGTTTCTTCTTCCCTGCTGGGTTGTTCTGGCTTGGATGGTCCGGTAACTACCCAGACAAGGTTCACTATATGGTTCCTGTTGTTGCAGCCTCATTTGTTGGTTTTGGTTTGATTTTGATTTTCTTGCCTTGCTTGAACTACATTATCGACTGTTACTTGGTTTTGGCAGCTTCTGCCTTGGCTGCAAACACTTTCTTGAGATCGCTCTTTGGTGCTGCGTTCCCATTGTTTGCACGTCAAATGTTTGTCAACTTGGGCATCGAATGGGCCCTGACTTTATTGGGATGTTTATCCGTTCTTATGATTCCCGTTCCTTTCTTGTTTTACTCTTACGGTAAGAGATTGAGACAAAGATCAAAGTATGCCTTTGTTTTATAAATAGATACCGTAAAAGCATAAACAAACTTAATAAATTAATGTCATTTAACTTTGTATTTTCTCACTTAAATTGTCAGAAAAAGAATTGCCAATATTAACATAAAGTATGGCTGTTTTCTTTCAAAATTGGAAAAAGAACTGCCAATATTAACATAGACAATGTCAAGTATGGCTGTTTTCTTTCAAAATTGTTTGTTTTCTTCAATTATAATTTGAATAAGGCTATTTTCTCAACCGATGTCATTGTATTTCTCAATCTTAATCATAATTGACTATTTTCTAAATCTTAGTCTGTAGGTAGCTATTTTCTTAAACTTAATCAATTTGTAGGAATTATCTTAAGTTTATCTTGTGGTAACTATTTTCTTGGCTGAAAATCAAAACGGTCTGAAAAGTTTCGAGCACAGTTATTAAGTCTTTGTGTTGTAGTAAAGCTTAGGAAGATCTTAGTTTAGAATGGCTGCAAATTTCAGTCGCCGGAGATGCAGGGACTCAAAAATAGGCTTGTTTGCGTAAGTAGAATGGAGGTAGTAACCTGATCCTGTCAGCTCTGTGTTGACAACTTGGTAGTAATCAATGGTGCAAAGTTTTAATGTGAATTAGCACTTTCGCTTATGTTATTATACATATTTAAACGGATTTGCTTTTTAACTTAAGAGCATAAAAAATATAATGTTGCCAATATTTCAAAAAATGCGGTTAAAAGAAGAATCATAGCTGATCTTGATATCCAGAGATTGAGTAGGTCTTGAGTTGGTATTAAGGTATTAGAGGTGCTGGTATTGCATCAACTTATTGTTAGAATTGAGCTGAATTGTGTGAGTGTCGTGGTAGTCATAAAAGTTATTCAATAGTAGTAGATTTACACAACCATGCACATTCAATATAATTACCTGTACCCTCTAATATCAGGGTAATTTTCGTTAAATTGTACTGATATCCGTCCGGAAGGTATCGGATATTTGAGTGCAAGAATGGAATTGTTCGTAATACTTTAATTTTTCTAAAGAATATAAGTTTATTCGGAATAAAGGTAAGCATAAGCAAGCAGATACAAAAGTTAAAGTTAGAGTTTGTCAATTTAGTAACATCTTTGGACAATATTGACGGTTGAGGGTCTTGTTGGAGAGGGTTTTGTGACTCGGACCATACGAATTATCACCGAGTTTTATTCGAATTATCTAAAATTTCCAAGCTGATTCACGAAAGTTAAAAGTTAAAGATTGTTCTGTTGTGACTTTATTGAGAAAAGTATTATTTCACAGAATAAGAATTTGATAGAATAGATTATAAAGAAGTTCACACTTAGAAAGAGCAGCCGAGAATATGAATAGTACTTTAAACACTACTCAATTAATATTAAAATGATGGGTAAAACACTAGTGAGGACTCTGAGTTAAACTCAATCCATAAGAATCCAATGAATGTATGCAAATACCACACGCGTCGTTGTATGAAGATTTGAAGTTCATTTTATGCGAAATAACTGAGTATGTTTGTGTCCCAAATAGGTAACTTATTTGCAACCTTAATTAAAAGATGTTTGTGAGTATTCTTCGCTTTTACTTCTCACAACGCCTGAAAACTGTTTCGTTATGCTCATAGATATTCCGTTTTTAAGTCTTACATCCGCATCGGTCAACAGGAAGGATAAAAAAGAAGTAGTTAAAGCAACATTGTATGTGCAAATGTATACTAATTTTGTATTTCATCACGACACGACGTTTCATATTTACCTCTTTTGATATTCAAGTAGATGGTATACTAGGTAGTTACTGGGTTTCACAAGGTACGTACTCTAACGTTAGAAATTGTCTTGTAACAGAAATCAAGATCACATGAATCTCGAACATCTCATCTTAAACATAGGCAAGTTGCAGGGTCAACAAGATATCAGTACAATTGCCACTAGAACGGTTGCTGCGAATTGAATAGTCGTGTGATGTTCAGTTAACAATGCGTGATGATAATCCTCTTAAAGGTACTTTTATTGGTTTCATATTCTTGACCTTACTTTTCTTTATTTCGTAGATTACTCCTTCTCCCTTCACTAATTATGTCTCCCTCCATCACTAATTACTTCTTCACTAATTACGTCTCCCTATATCACTAATTACGTCTCCCTATATCACTAATTACTTTTTCACTAATTACTTCTCCCTTCTTAATCCTCCCTTCTTCAATTACCCTCCCTCTACACTCATATCTCTTTTGTACATTCCCAAATCACACCTTTGCAAAATACAACCTCCAATCTAAACACCTCAAATTATGAAACAAGAACCATCATCCAAAAAACTAACCTTGCTTACTCTCTCATCATCACACACCATCTCCTACCTCACTCCAATCTAACACCAGACTCCCAAACACCTTGTCCAAAAATACGAAATTTGCAGCAATTGCATTTGTATTCCCAACAGAGAAATGGATCTTGAGTAGTATAGTACTAACTAATCAAATACCTCAGCCGTTAAACACATCCAAATCACCATCTCTACCCAAATGACTCGCCACACCTCCACAATACACATGACAACTCCATTGTAAACTAATAATAGCAGACATTATCAAACAGGTCGTTCGGAACTTCTAGTTGCGTTCATAACCATTGATAAGAAGATAAACAGTGACTACGTTACAAGTTCAAAAGACCATAAGAATGATAGAATCATAAGAATTAGAGTCTTGTGATCTTGAATCTTAAAATCTTAACAATGTTAACAGTCTTAACACTTAACAACCTTAACTATCTTAACAATCTTAACACTTAACAATCTTAAAAAAGAATAAGTACCTAAACAAATTTTAAGATATTCTCTTATTCATCCTCTCTTCAATACCACCCCCAATCATCTCCATCTTCTCCAGTCTCTCCATGTTTCGCTATCGTATATTACCATACGATTACCTTACGTCACGCCAAGCGTGTCGTCCTGCCCACAGTTGTCACTCGTGCATCCGTTATCTACAGACCTTATCAGTAACCAAAAGAAATATTTATACTCACTACATCCACCAAAGTAAACAAACTAGTGCTAGTGGATTGGTCCTAGGTCCTTAAGCAAATAAAAGTACTTCTACACTCCCGGACACGCCGATCTACTTACCCTCCGAGAAGACACCAACAAAACCAACATAATTTTTCCAACAAACGAAAAAACGGTAATGTACGACCAGTTGCAAACACTCATCCCACCGTTGACACAGCAGCTAGGAACCTACAAACACAAGATACTTGGTGATCTCCAGTGCTACTTAGTTCTATTCCCATTCTCACAACAAGACAGTTCTATCAGCGGGCTTTACGTTTACCTGCTTTTATTTTACGCTGGTCTTATCTATTTGTTGATGTTAGCGCTGGCGCAGTTTTCCAGAGCGTCGTACACCAGTCTTTCTCGAACGATATCGTCACAAGTGACACCGTTAGCCCAGCCTGCCAGAATGTTACTGACGATCTTCCGGAGCTTCCAAAGCGTGGCGGCTGTCACGCAACCTCGTCAGAGTTATTCGACCAATAACAGCCCCATCGAACCAACAACAGAGGCAAAATTTCATCCTCGTTTACGTACCATTTTCCAACAGTTGGACGCCATTGCTCCAAGATTTGTATTGAAAAGTGGTGATATCGAGATCCTTACTCTGCCTTCAGACTTTTACACCTTGTTGAAGAGTAAGATTACAAATGCAAAAAGACGTGTTTTCTTGAGTTCGCTTTATATTGGCAAGGCACAGACTGAGTTGGTGGCGTGTGTTGAAGAAGCGTTGAGTAAGAATGAAGAGTTGCATGTATCGATTTTGACCGATGCCTTGAGAGGAACACGAGAGGCACCTGAAAACGTATGTTCTGCTCTGCTTTTGGTCCCATTGGTTGAGAAGTTTGGAAAACACAGAGTTGATATTAGAATGTACCATACCCCACATTTATCTGGTCTTAGTAGAAGTCTTACACCCAAAAGACTCAATGAGACGTATGGATTACAACATATGAAATTGTATGGATTTGATGATGAAATTATATTGAGTGGTGCCAACTTGTCACAGGATTATTTCACAGATAGACAAGATAGGTACTATTTGTTCCATAGTGCCAAACTCACTGAATATTATTGGCTGATCCACAAGGCAGTGAGTCTGATTTCATACCAAGTGTTGCCCACCACCAAGTTGAAGCAGGGCTTCCGACTCAGTTGGCCCACCAGCAACAAATCGTGTGAGCCTCATATGAATGTTCAACGTTTTATTAGTGATCTGTCGCATATGTTGGACCCACTTTTGAAACAACACGATTTGACAAGTTTCGATGAGTTCAATGACCAGGACGAGTTTGATACTATTGTGTATCCAGTATCGCAATTCACGCCACTTTTCGAACCTCAGAATGATAATTCGACTGAGAAACCTGCCGTGCTACGCCTTTTGCTGTACTTGGACCTGCCCAAGATTCAATGGTGGTTTACAGCTGGGTACTTCAACATGCTTCCAGAAATCCAGGAAAGATTGATTAATGGTAAAGCTCGTGGGTCGGTGATCACTGCGCTGCCCAAGGCCAATCTGTTTTATAAGCTGTCTGGAGTTTCGTATTATATTCCAGAAGCATACTTACTTTTTGCGAAGAGGTTTTTGGAGCTGGTTCAACGTGTTGGTAAATCCGCGTTGATAACAGTTTATGAGTGGCAGAATGGAATTGTGAACACTCCGGGAGGATGGTCATACCATGCCAAGGGATTATGGGTTACGGTGCCTGATGAGGATTACCCTAGTATCACCGTTATTGGGTCATCAAACTATACCAAAAGAGCATACTCGTTGGATTTGGAGAGTAATGCGATTGTGATTACCAAGGATGAGAAATTGAAGAAGGAGATGCGCAGTGAGATTGAGAATTTGATGACATATGCAAACAAGTTGGAATTGAAAGATTTTGAGAAAAAGCCTGTTACTGAGGGAGGAGAGATTTCTGTGGCTGGAGAGGATGGTCATGATAGGCATATTTCGATGGGAGTTCAATTAGCAGTGAAGCTTCTTGGAGGAAAACTATAGACTGTAGGTAGAATAAAGGAGATTAGAATTAGATTATTGTAGGAATATACAAGGTAATTCCAATTCAGAGAATTAGAATTAAGTGGTAGTTTTGTAGAGTAAAAATATTGAAAGTCTAACGTTATAGTAGATTTAGAACTTAAAGATTTAAGATTATGCAAATATGTAAATTATGATGGTTAATAAACCTATTAATATTAAATTCAGAAATTATCCAAAAATATTAGTTTACCAATCAAATTGGTATCATCCCCTGTAACACTCCATGCCCAAATCTATACCTCTGTAAACATAGTACCACCACTGAAACTACTCCTCCCCAAATTTGAGGCCATGTCACGAAATTTATAGGTACCTCCCACCAACTAACCGTCACCAACCTCTTACCTAGAAATAACAATAGTACCAGTAAAACCTGGAAAATATGCCACTTCTCATGAAATCCTCCCCTTGATTCCGAAATCTCGTTCATCAGACATTGAGGAATCAAGGCCAATGTACCAAAAAATCGACTAATAAACCAAATATAGTCCGAAATATCAAGTAAATTGAACGAGCCTATATTCAGTGAAACCACCACTTTGTAAGAAATCCACAATAAACCAGCTGTGGAAACAACTAGAAAGAAAATGAGGACTCCGGACAATCCCTGGAAGTCGGAATATGTGCTCTTGTATAGTATTTCTAATTGTACGAACCAGCCACAATGTAGAATAAACAATCCCAAATCAAGCACCAATAGCACCATGCTAATATTAGCCACACTGTGTATGGGATTTCGTTCTTTATACTGGTGTTTGACTAATGGAGCATAATGCAATAGTGTGCTGATAACGATCAATAAATGTGAAAGTAGTTTTAACAAACATGAATCGACTGACAATTCCCAAACCGACTTTCTACGTTTGTTGTGTCTTAGCTGTTTGAATGTGGAAATGACTTCAATAGTATAAGCTATACATACTAAAGAAAGTGAAATCATTTTGAAAATTTAAAAACAAAAATATAAAGATAAAACAATCAATTAAATTAACAGTTTACTTTACAGATCAAAACAATATCCATCATGGCAGAGATAGATAGTAACTGGGACATGGTTATAACGTCGCTTCAAGACATTTGTAGCGCCAACGAGTCGCTCACGTTTGATAACATATACAAACAATATTCAAGAGGAGCGCTTCCAACTAGTGAAGAGGAGATACTGCGTATTAAAGAAGAAGTTGGTGATCATAAATCGAATATAGGTACTGCTTTAAGATTGATAGATACTTCACAACAAAATTTGCAGTTGATTATAGAGAGTTTAAGAGCTAATGGAGATGGTGGTGAGGAGCTGAAAGGATTCAGTGCTCAGAGTTCATCACTTTCTTCACCACATCGGTCAACACAGGAAAATGATGAAGAAGTTCTTTCTTCAAAGGGACCAGGAGCGAGAGCCAGAAGTGGGAAGAGTGGGAAGATTGGTGGAGGGAAAGCGAGTAAGATTGGGGGTAAAAGTGGTAAAAGTGCACCAGTTAAAAAGAACTCTATGCGTAAAGTGGGTCGTCTGATGTATACATCAAAGTATAATCCACTGGAACCTATAGTTTTTGGATCTGAAGTGGCTTACAAGTTGAAAAACCGTCATATGGAAGAATGGATTCAATGTGAAGTGATGAAAGTACTTGGAGATGGGAATAAGTTTGAGATTCGTGATCCTGAACCAGATGAGAATAACAATCCTGGTCAAGTTTTCAAGGCCAATTATAAGGAAATATTACTTATTCCACCTATTCCAGAGGTTAAAGATTTGGCTAATTATCCATATGGGACTAAAGTTTTGGCTAGATATCCTGAGACTACTACTTTTTATCCTGCTATTGTAGTTGGGCATAGAAAGGATGGTAGTGTTCGGTTGAAGTTTGATGGAGAGGAGGAGGTTAATAAGGAGACTGAGGTTGAGAGGAGGTTAGTGTTGCCATTTCCTGAGAAGTGAGTTATCACGTAGTGATAACTCGTTCCGTACTTTATAAAGAAGTGAAAACTTGTTTCGTACTTTATCACAAAGTGAAAACTTGTCTCGTACTTTATCACGAAGTGAAAACATACTTTATCACTCCGTGAGAAGTGATACGTACTGTTGTGTGGAGATGCCACTCTCACGACGTGATAAATACTGTTGGGCGGGGGATATCACTCTCACGAGGAATAAAAAAACTGTTGGAAGGTTATCACTTCTTAAGAAGTGAATAAAGTTGAGTGAAAGTTACCATTCTTAGATGGGAATAATGTTGAGTATCACATTCCTGGGATTATTGAGAGTATCTTGTTCCGCAGTCTAGTTTTGTTGTGCCTGATATTGCTTTAACTTGACTGCCAAAATTACTTCTCCATCTTAACTGAATCGTTTCATATTAATGGAACCCCCACCACCAAAGGTGATCATCATCTTGGATATTACCCAATCTGATAATCTTCTTGGGAATACCAAATGTGATAATCATCTTGGAAATACCAAACGTGCTAATCTTTTCGGAGAAAATCAAACGTGCTAGTCATCTTGGAAAAAACCAAACCTGATGGTCATCTTGGAAAATAACAAACGTTCTAGACATCTGAATACACATTTGGAAATTGTGAGATTTGACAGACTGTTGTAATTTTGTTTTCAGTATTAGCAAAATTGGAAATTTTTCTCTTTTGATTGAAAATTTTCATTTTTGATACCAGATTGATTATAAACAATTTGATACAAACCTGTTCAAGTTTTCGCTCGCTTCAAACTCCAGATAATTATTGACTTTAACACCGAATAGTTAACAAAACTTTATACAGTATTTTGATTTATATCGTATGAGCATTGATTAATTCGTCTATTCCTTCATTTAGATTTGTTTTCTTTAAACCTAAATTTAAAGTCAACGGAAAAATAGACTGCACAGGTGATTACGGTGTTATTCTAAACGGAATATTAGAATGCAGAGGTGATTACGACTGTTCTATTTTAAAGGCACAAAACTTAACTGAATCTGTAAAAATAATAGTTACAGGGTAGAGCCTGTGCTCCAAATGAATGCATTACGTCAACAACATCCAGGGAAAATGTGCATAATCTGATCCCAGTGAATCTCGTTATTTACATATTGTAGATGAAAAAGGTGGCTGACACAAACCAACAAACTTGATTTTGGGACGATTACTACTGAGAAAGAAAGATCTAATCGCAACGAGACGATATTTGACTACCAAAAGGTATTACCCCCATCGCAGTACTGTTTTCCATCCCCCAAATTCTCATACACTCTACCCGCGCTTGCCTAGTTGACTTCTATTTCTCCGAAATAATACTGAAAAAGATCGGTACATGATTGTTTTGAATAAAGGGCTCGCTGTTAACGGCCCTTGATTACAAATGGTTCGATACTTCAATTATTATCGAGTACTTTGTTACTTTGTGGAAGTGGAAATTAGAGATGCACATATGTTTCGTCACCATAAACTCCAAACCATTATTGGGCAGGGCCCAACGTCGTAAATTCTTACCTCCAGGGCTAAATAAAGTGTCTGAGAGGGGTGGGGGTGCAAAATACATCTGGGTCCCTAACTCAAACGGAATTATGTGATGTTGTAAAGTCATTCAGGGTCTTGCCAATGAACATTCGTTGCTTTTCCTTTTCTGTAAGAATTAGTAATACAGAATGCGCAACTTTAATTCTTTGTTGGTTGTGAAGTAATGGTCTGCATTCAGATACTCATTAGTATATTGTTGTCACAAAAGTTTCAAACTCCGGTTAATTTGTAAGTTATTTTAAACTTTTTATTCATATTCAGCAAACTACCAAGTTTCCCTAAATTTCCTTGAGTTTTCTCTTCTCTATAACTCCAGTTTTCTGCGAGACCATGTACATTTCACTATTTTCTATTGCTCTTTGTCTAAAAAGAAGTGGCTTATTTGACTATATCATCATATTATGACGCAGGGTTCATACATTTCAATTGATTTGCTTGGCAGGGTAAAGTTATACGACAAAAAAAATGGCTATTCTCTGCAAGTAAGAAATACTTGTCATTGGATATCGTTTAAAGCTAACTATTTATTGTGATGTAATGTTTTAATTGCCGTTTGTTGATTTTGTCATCATAATTTTATTGGCTGCAAAAAAGGTTGAAGTAAGCACAAAGCAATCAAATCAATTATCAAAGTTTTTGTTTAATTCTTAATTTAATAAACTCTGTGAAACCAACTTTTGGCTAAATATTGGGTCAAGGCAGTTGCTGGATTCTACACAAATCGAGCTTACTCACCAAAGTTAAGTCATTCGGAGATTACTGATTTCAACCAAAATATCGAAAATAATATCGATATTTTGTACACCTTCATACTTCCTGGACCCTTCAGTTTGTTGGGTTGAAACATTACTGGTTAAAACAATTTAGCGAAGAAATTATGCTGCGGTAAGAATGCTTATTCTGATGTGAGAATACTTATTAATTAACAGTATGCAAGTTGGGGAGTTGGGGTCCAACTGCTGCTCGTAACGAAAATCGGCGGAATTGTTAACTTAGAAATGAAAGGGTTGAACTCCGAATACCGAAACCCACTTTCCTTTTAGAGCAATTGATCGCCTAAAGTTTCTGGAAATATTAAGTTTTCTAAACTGGCTTCTTTATACACCTCTTTTTTATTTACAAGTACTGTTTCTCCGTTCACTTTATTCCAATAAGAAATTCAGAGAAACAAAGTCAAGGTTATAGTTCAGTGGTAAATCAACACGTCCTCCTTTCAAACTTATAGAAAACTTCAATACATGTAAAGATCGAAAACCTCGTTGAGCAGAGTAGTTTTCATAAAGTGAACCACTCCCAAATGGATGAGTTGTGAAATAAATTGTTCATCGAGTACTTTTTGTCATCTGAACTAGCATGCTAGGAACGTAGTGTTGAGTTTACAAATTGGTATATTCTAAAAATTAAGTCAACATAAGACACATCATCAAGATAACGATTAATTCTGAGAGTATTGTATGGGGTGCTAACATTTCTTAGGAGGTTGACTTCTAAATAATTCAAAGGTTTCAACAGATATGGAATAGTGCTATCATTTCTTAGGAGGTTGACTTCTTTAATTCAAAGGTTTCAACTGAAATGGAAAAATTTCAAAGAGTGGTGTGAGTTCTTACCTCAAATGTAAATGCACTTTGAATGGAAACCGATCCATGGGAAAGGAAACTCTAAAGAATAATATGGTAGTATTAATTTTGGAATCTTAAAATGAAATTCAAACTACAGGCGAACTGAAGTTTTCAGATCCATAGAGGGTATGGTAAAACAACCCCTTACCCTAGCTTGTTGAGTATTACAGTCTTAATGAAAGCCCATAACTTATCTTGTTGGGTACTAGAGTTTAATCTGTTTGGAATTTTAATGAGTACTTCATAGGTGTGCAATATAAGTTTCAACTTGATGATGCTGTTATTACCTGAGTCCTCAGCAAAGTATTTAGATATTTCTCAGGAAGTACTCCGAATCTAAAATTAGTCAAAAAATTATAGTATACAAATGCAGCACAATTTGCAACCAAACAAAAAGTTTCCAAAATACTAAATGTGATTGTCTTGTCATAGGACTAGTTGAAACTCCTTCTCATTACTAAGTGACTTTCATTGGCCCTCTTTAGATTAAAATTGAAGGTTTATAAGTTTAATGATTTCCAAATACTTTCCACTGAACTCCGCTGCTAAGAATCCACTCAATAAATACAACCACTTCTACATAAAACCACCCACTATTCAACCACTCCATATCCTCCTACAACCCACTACCCAGAAACAACCAATCAACTATACAAATCTACTCAACCTACCCCGACTTGTGGAGATCGTCGTGCCATCACCAAAACCAACTCGACAAAAAACTTTTCGGACAAATAACTAACCAACCACAATCGGTAGACAATTGTATAAAGATAAAGTACATAGGATACATAAGATGGATGGAATGGACATTGATGATTACTCAAGAGTATGTTTTTAGAACGGTGTTCGAATTTTGTTTGTTAATTGATTGAATTGTTAACGGATCGCCCTGGTGGCGTAGTAAAGTGCTGGTGAAGATGAGATTGGTTTTGGATGAGATATTTGATGAAGAATTGGTGGAGTTTCGGTTTGGTTGCATTCATTGCAGTCGATTCCGGTGTGGGTTGTTGTGAGAAGCCCCAATAGTTTCCAGTGCCGAGGCGTCTTTGCCAGTACTTTTCTATTGCACAGAGTCGATGGGTTGACAATTGAATATCAAGGTGGAATTCTTGCTAATACGTTTAGGATCGTTCTCGTTCTCCGGTGAGAGAAAGGTCACGGTCGCCAGCAAGATCTGGTGATGACGACCGTGGATACTCCAGAAGGGACTACGGGTACACTCGTGGAGAGAACCGTGACGAGTCGCGGAACAGTTACTCTGGTAGAAGAGATTATGATAGCGGCAGATCTAGAGGTGACCGCAATGACAGAAGAGGTGGACGTGGATACCGTGAAAACAGAGGAGGTAACAGCAGGGATTTTGCATCTAGAAGAGATTATAGTGCTAGTGACTCTGGGGCTAACAATGATGACTTGTACCGTGCGAAAACAGAGCGCAACTACGACAACTCGATTTTCATTGGAAACATTCCATTTGAGTGCACTCCACGTGATGTTGAAGATATCTTTGGAGGAGAGTTCAAGATTGTGCGTGCCGATATTGTGACCAACAGAGGCCGCTCACGTGGTATGGCCACTGTTGAGTTTGACAACAAAAACGATGTGCGTGAAGCCATCTCCAAGTTTGACCACTATCTGTTCCGTGGTAGAGAAATATTTGTGAGACAAGACTACCCACCACCAGACAAAAAGAACCAAACCAGTAATAGAAGAGAAAGAGACTCGTTCAGATCTGAAAGACCGGAAAGAGACTCATACAGAACTAGAGACGAATTTCCAAGAAGATCCGAAAGATCAGAGAGACCAGAGAGACTGGCTACTGGTGCTGCTGGTGAAGGTACCGAAGTTTTTGTAGGGAACTTACCATTTTCGGTCAATTGGCAGGCATTGAAAGATTTGATGAGAAAAGCCGGTGAAGTTACCAGAGCCGATGTTAGATTGGATAGTTGGGGTAAATCTAGAGGATTTGGTACTGTTTTCTTCCTGAGTGAGGAAGATGCACACCGTGCCGTTGAGATGTTCCAAGGTTACGAGATTGAGGGTAGAAAATTAGACACGCGTCCTGGACGCTCGACGGGGGCCAGATCGACGTTTGCCAGTGGCACAAGACGTGAAAGAGACTCGTATGATGTCAGCAAAACCCGTAGTGGACCTGTTCAACAAAACACCGAGTTCACCGAGGGTGTAACTGGTGGCGGAGAAAGATCCGACACTATCTTTGTCACAAACTTGCCATATGTAACAAATAATGACGACTTGTACGAGTTATTTGAAACCGTGGGCAGAACAACAAATGCCGAGATACAATATAACGAACAGGGTAAGCCTACTGGATCTGCAGTGGTTCAATTTGAATTGGCAGAATTATCTGACAATGCTATTCAGAACTTGGACAACTACTTGTATGGTGGTAGAAACTTGAAAATATCGTATGCCAAAAAGCCTGTTGCGGGTGGTGCTGCTGATGTGGTTGTACCTGAAGTGTCTGGAGTTGAAGCTGTTGAACCTGCTGGAGAAGCTATTGAAGTTGACACTGAAGCATCTGCTGAAGTCCCAGCTCCTGTTGTTGAAGACGCGGTTATCAATTAGATCAGACCTTTGTAAAAGTATTAAATTTAAAAGTAATGAATGAATGTAGTTTGGGGATTGTGATTGTATATTTGAACATGGTTTGCTTAAGGGTTGAACACTGGTATACTTTAATATTTGTGCGCCATAGTGGGTCCAGTTCCCTACACATAACCAATAAGAAGAGTAATGGAGTCTGATAATTCTTTCTTAGATAGTTCAATTTAAAATAAGAGATAACGAGTTAACTAATTGAGTGGCAGACAATCTTCATGGTACACAGTTTAGGCTAGTATCATTTTAAAGCTTTCTACGGCTTGGAGTACTAGATAATGTCAGATTACTAGGTCAGAGGTACTCTTACATGAGTCACTTGAGGAATGGTATTTGAGTAGCATCACAATACTCATTCCCATCGCATCTTGTACCCCTTACTTAAAAGCTCTAGAGCGCGACACACAGTACTAAATATAAAAGCTGAAGGTTCGCTTCAATTTGCAACTCTTAACCTGAACAGCTCAAAACTCGATTTTGCAGCCATTTTGGAACAATTTAAAGTTTTATGACTTACAAATTCATTTAGAAGTGGTGTTTCAGGCAACTTGTATCGCGTCCATTCATATCTGAATACCTTTAAGCACAATTTACTAAGAATCTGATGATCGATGAGACAAGGTTCGATGCTTAGACTTTGTAAGACAGCTTTAAAAAAGTGTTTTTACCAATAGGTCAAATAAATGTGACGATGCGTGAATGGAAATTAGTATTCAACGTTTAATACTTCCTTACAAGCTTAGGCGTTGAAGAAGCAAGCCACTTATATGTAAGGTTTGTGCTGGATTTGTTTTTAGGAGTGTTTGAGTGAGGTATGAAGGGGGGGTCAAAAACAAAGTAGCAGTGCTGTACCGCTGCATAAAACACAGTCAACGACTAGAATTGAATATTACAAGTTTGGGTTAAATAAACTCCAACTTTTCTACATTACTTGTGGCAAGTATTTGGTTATCATTACCGTTCACCAAGTTTGACGAAAAATTACACTTGAAGCTTTGAGGTGAGGTATATTATAGGTTGAAGTCGGAAGTTAACCTTGAAATATTCGACGGAATATAAAGAGAGACTTAAAATTTGGAAACTTAAAGATTAGGTGGGTTTTCCTGAACGTAAAATGATTTACAATATTGATAAACACCAATGAGACAGCTTTACAGATTCTTCCCCAGCCATTTCTAATATTTACCGATTTGCTTTTCAAATGAAATACCAGTACGTTCCATTTCGTACCTTTGCTTTTAATTGATCTAGCACGTCAATAACCATGAACTACAGCTCCAATATGAACAAAACAACAGATATTTGAGCCAAGTAGAAGTTCACAATTTTTCGCGAATATGATTCAAACTGGAATGCTTTCTTCCAGAATTATAAATCGTTAGCAAATTCGTTCTTAATTCTTCAAAGTACCTTAACTTTAAATCTGATACATATCCCACCATGAGTGAAGAATTTTTAGAGAAACTAATTGCAAGTTCTTGATTCAGGCGATTTTAATGTCCTAGGTTGTCTAAACTTTTTGGGATTTAGAATACTAATTGGGATGTTAAGTAAAACTATAAAGGGTGCCAATAGAATTAAGCTTTTACTGTATCAAGACTGTTCATTATCTGTTGTTTAAACAGATTACTTGTCAATTCTAGTGATAGGAATGAACAGGGTAAATTTGTGAATTCATAAATGAATTCACATTCACCTTCCGAATGTTCCACTACAATTACAGCCAAGCCAATTTAAACGTTTTTCAGAAAAATTACAAAAATTCAGTAAATTCAAACGTCATGCGTTTGCCAGGATCCATTAGGGATATTGAAGAGGTTAGTGAACCATTGAATACATTGGATGCACAGTTAGATACAATTCTGGAGGATCCAGTTGACATTCCAGTAGGTACCACTGAAGACTCGTTATGGGGTACACCAACAATCAAGTCGCACCATTTTGCCTTTGGGATCTTCATTTTGGTGGTGATAGCACTACTTATATTTCATTTCCGGGGTAAGCTCATTGGGTACGTGGAACGGTACAGAACCCGTCAACGGTTTGCAAGCAATGGGTTCTACAGACAACTGGATGCTGATGGAGGATTTGAAGAGGATCTTGAGAATGGTCTTAACAGTGATACTTTTAATGTAGAAGGAAATATTTCTTCTGGAGACACACGTGCCGGATTACTGGCAGGAGCTAAGAAAGAGATTAAGAGGATTATGGAAGAGGAAGGAGTTGGATTTGATGAGGCTAGATTAAGGTATACTAGGGGAGAATTTGATAAGAATGGGATAGATAAGGATGGATTACCACGAGATCCTAAATTGGTTACGTTACGTTAACATAATTACTCACAAGAAGACCCTTCATAAGGTAACATTATGAAATCCATAAGAAACTCCTAAGGTAACACTCCATAAGAAACCCATAGGAAACCCATAACCATAAGAAACCTATAACCCAACCCTTAACTCCCATCACAATCTCATCATCATATCCACCCCCAATCTATATAACACTATACCGATTTTGCATCACCGACTTTAAACTCACAAATGTCGTTGTCAAGATAAATAAACTCTCATATGAAACCGTAAAGTCCAACTGACAACCAAAGGCGTCAACCAGCCTTCAAGGTAAAACAAGTTTAACTAAATTGACTAACATTAACTATTTAACTTACAAATTAACTAACAATTAACCGAAGAGTAAATTAACCAGAAGACATCGCTAATGTGAGCTTGTCATTCATTACACTTCTTCACTGACACAATCTGAGACTCAGTAACCATCAAATACTGCGGCACGGGTCTCGAGAATCCATAGTAAACTCTCATTAAAAGTAACCGCATTGGGAAGAATGTAAATATTTTGATTGTTTCCAATCATTTCTCGAATTGGTGTTTGTGGGCAATTTAGACTCCAATTATGCTGGAATGTTTATGTTTTAGGTGAGATGAGTGGAGCTGAATCAAGACATGGATTATATAAATATCACAATCATATATTGAGAGTTCAAGTGATAATTGAAGACTGAAGGAATGAGCATCTATCATAGATATGCTTCTCGTGAGCATGACGAGGCCTTTTTCAGCAAGCAGAGGCGAAAGAAGCCAATGGCACTTTCCTCTACCAGTTTAGCGCGCATGAATCTTTCCACTACCAGCGTGGATAAATTACAATCGGAATCAACAAAGCAACAACTGTGTATTGCTCCAATTACAATAAATCCACTCTTGGGGCAGTTTGAGTTGAATGATGGGGACTTCAACGCACCGGGTTCAACGCCGTCATACGCTGAGTTGGACTTGAACGAGTGGAGAGCTATCATTCCAAAGGCTGCTTTTTATGCTGGATACGATTCAAAATGCTTTGGATATGTGATTATAATGGCATACAAAGACGCAAATCAGGGTATTTGCACCAAATCTATAACGAGATTTGGTGTTACTACCTTCACCAATCTTCGACTCGATCCAAGTTCGAGATTCTGGCCTAGTTGCGAGAACTTGCACCAATCACATCAAACATCGACTGTTCGTAAGGCATTAGCAGTGACGAATTTGAAGAACTTCAACAAGTTGTTCAATCACCCAGGAGGACTCCAGTTCAACAAATATTGGGACGAAACCAACGCAGGTGAGTTGGCAAGCGCAATGACCCCCATTACATTGAGAACCCCCGAGGAATTGGGACAGAAATTGTTACAGTTGGGGCTCATCCAATCGCACACAATCCGGTCCATTGTTTTGGACACTGTTTACGACAATAGCTCGAACAACACCGAGATTATAGACGAAAACAACAAGTTGGTATTTCTTCTTGGTGAACAGATGGACCAGTTATTCGACCCATTACTCGAGTATTCTCCGGAGTCCATGCGTATTGTGTACAATGTTCCACTTGCAGGCGAGTTCGTTGCACCCAGAATACAGCACAACGAGACCATCGACTCGGTAGTTTCAGAATTGCTCTCTGTTCAGACAAATTATACTATGGGTTTGGTGAATTTACTTCAAAATCTCGTTATTCCTTTGAGAATCCATGTTTTGTCGTCGAGTGCAAACTCAGGAATAGCCAAAATCAACTTGGTTTTCCCACCCACCATTGATGAAATCACAAGAATAAACTGCATTTTACACGAAGCTTTGAATAGAGCTAGCAAATATGGATATGTCGAAGTTTTCAAAGTTATGGGTATGATATTACCCTACTTTTACAAGGCATTTACCCGTCATGAGGCCAATCTCAAAAAGTTTGCCAGTAGAATGAACAAGTTCAATGCGAAAAATGGTAAAAAGATCTTTGGCAACAAGAACATCAACAAGGGTAATTATACATTGCGTGAAATCGACCTGCTTATATCTGGATCACTTTTGGAATTGCCCAAGCTTAAGTTGATTTTGGATAGGTTGTACGACAATATTTCAAAATCAAAGAAACACCACGATGATGAGTTGAATGAGATTAATAAATACTACACAGCTGCAGTTGCTGTTGTTGATGCATTTGGAACAACTGACGGTGATGAGGAGAAGCCTCCACTTCGCCAGAGAATCTTCACACCTTCTGGGAAAATCTTAGCAGAATTAGCATCAGGATGGCCTTCGGAGCTCCAGTATAATTGGGTCACCCGTAAGGTTGTAGGAATCTTTGAACTTCGCTCAGTCAAGCCACAACTGCCGTATGACATTGAAATCTTGATCATCTTCTCCGATTATTTGCTTTTCATGACTATTAATGATAATAATTACTATGTTGAAAAAGACTTGAAGACAATTTCAGTTCCTGATATCTTGATGCATTCGTTGATTAACGAGAAACCTTTACCTAGTCTTGCTGTTTTCCCTCACATGACAGTTAATGCGTTTTGCCCTATCACCAGTGTCATGCTGAGTTGCTATAGTGCTGAAAATGAAACGGACTATTTGCGGTTCCTCAACATTACAGAGGAGGGATTCAAAACTTCTGGCCCCAAAGTGTTCACCAAAAATTTTGAAGTGCTTGGTGACGTGAACGCACACAAGATTGTTGAACTTACCAACAAATCCAAGATTTTGCATAAATCCCAAGCGTTCCACTTGTTCAAGTCAGTGGACGCAAATTTGGACGTGTTCTCAACCGCACACCAGGTCAGCATGTACGAACAGGAAACAAGCAGGTCTCCCTTTGTACTTTTCCTAAACATGGCCATAGAAGACCCTGAAACATACTTTGAAACGCACCCAGAATTGCACTTGATAATGCAAGCTTCATTCAAAAGCACTGAGAGTATCAAGTTGATTGCTTACAACCGTAATAATGACTTCATATACAATGAAACTGTTGCTTCTGACGATTTCCAGCGGTCTATAAAGGAGATTATTGGTGCCAACTACAGATTAATGTTCAGGTCGTTCAGTGCCGTGACAGAGGCTATGAGCAAAGGGTACGCAGAAGATTTGGATTGGGTGTTCAAACAGTATATCAAGGATGAAAAGGTACAACCTGAAACTTTAAAAGCCCCAGCAAGACAGACAAAACTGTTGGATATACAGAAAACAACTGCTCCTATTAACAAGCAAGTAAAATCTGCTGGAGACTTGAAAGTATTGAAAGAAGCTGAGAAGCCAAAGGAAATGGAAAGTAAACTCAATAAAAAGAAGTCCTTTATTCACAAGTTGTTTAAGGGTTTCAAGAAAGAACTGCCAAAAATTGAGAGAAGGGAAGTTGCCACGACTCCAGTTATGCCTGTTCAACCTAGAGCAGCTCCAAAGTCGGCATACGACAGACAAATTTCCAACACTTATATTCCTCGTGGTAAGAAACCTGAGTTTGAAGGTTTATTCAAGCCAGCTCCAGACCTTAAGAACTCCGATGCGTCGACCATAGACCATGAAAGAGAAAAATTGAATGGTCTTATGGGTAATCCACAATTTGCTCGTCAAAAGTCTTTTGGTTCGGTAAGAAAGCAAAGTGGACAATTTGATGATTTGAATCATAGCAGTGGTACTATTGTTTACAGAGGTAAGCCAAATATTCAAGTATCAGGTAAGTCTTCTCAGGCTGCGTTAGTTGGGCAACCATTCCACATGGATGAGACAATGCAGACCATTCAGGTACCAGATCAGACTATTCAATCGAATCAGACTCTTCAATCTAATTTGACTATTCACGGTCAATCGGACCAGAATATTCATACTGGACAACCACAGAGTATTCACATTGGACAACCAGGACATGTTGGACAACCAGATCAAATTCAAGTTGGACCACCCCAAATCGCACAAACAGTTCAAGTTGGTCAACCTCAAATGGCCCAACTTGTTCAAGTTGGTCCACGTCTGGTGAAACCTGAACCTCAACAAGTTGGAACCGGTTTCCCATCAATAGCACAACAACAGCCCGCTGAATTGACATTAACAGAACAAAATGCAATTGCCTTGGATAAGACTAAACAGAAACCAAGAAGAGAAACATTGAGTTCACTTCCACCAGCACCACCTATTGATCTTGAACATATTCCATTAAGAGAGTTTTACGGCGATGGTGAAACCAACTGGATTATGTTTAGTCGTGACAACTCCTCTCTCTACAATGAGATTCAGCAGTTAAAGGCTGAACCTGAATCGAAGAAGAGAGAGAAGGGTGTCAAGGGTAGTTCGGAAAGCGCACGTTCTGGATCACGGAGTTCCTCTGGATCAAGTGGAAACCGTAGTGTACGCAGTGGATCTGGCGAATACGGAAGAAGCAGAGGTAAACGCTTTGGAAGTAACTCAACCACCGCAACTAGCACTGGAGCAGTGGAAGATACCAGTGACGACTTGAGCAAAACATTCAGCAGTCTGCACTCCACTTCACTTGTGGAAAACTTTGTCACACGTTTTGATAGCGAGGATAGAGTTGTAAGCAAGGGGGTGAATGCACGCCAAGGTTCAACTCTGTTTGAAGTACCATTGAACTATTTTTCAAAGGAAGCTCAAAGAGAAGTTCTGATACAGTCGCTCACACCTTCAGAAGTAATTGAGGAATTTGAGCGCAACATCCACTTTGATAATGATGAAACAGCTACTATTACCAAATTAGACATTGATGCCACTACAGACGACCTGTTTGATGATTCTAGTGATGTAAATACGACTGCTGAGGTGGACAAATCGGATGCTGCTGAAACATCGGACTTTGTTTCTGACTTGATCAGCCGTGATAAGTTACCAACTAGACCTGCAAGAAGAACTCTGCAAACTGTGTACGAAAAGCCCCATAGGTACCAGGGTACATATGGCACAAGATCAGTAAGCCGCACTAATGTTAACAGTGCAATCACTTTGACCAGCTCCGAGGATGAGTTCTATTCACCTGACGAATTTGACTTCAACTCTCAGGTATATGCGGCTATAGTTAAAACACCAACCGAAAAGCAAACCAACTGGAAGACGCAAGCCTCTCCTCAGACTACTGCTTCGCTTTCAAGTGAGGCAACAGTTATAGAAGAAAATACACCCAAGCCAAAAAGCCAAATGCGTCGCTCAACGACTGAAAAAGATTTTGCAATTCCAAGAGATAGTTCAATTGCTTATTTGTCTGCTTTATTGAATGGATCAATAGATTTAGAGAGTTTTTAGATATGAATGAGATTAATGTTAATTATTGAATTAATAGATTTAGAGAGTTTATCGAAGAGAATAATGTTAACTTGAACAGTTCAATAGATATACAAAGTTTTAAATATAAATGAGATTAATATTAATTATATACATACTACTTTTGCAAGATCTTTGTTACCGCAGCAGCAATAGCATCACCAACTTCAGTAGTACTACTGGATCCACGCAAATCTGCGGTTCTGATGCCAGCATCCAAAACCTCACCCACTGCTTGTTCCAATGCTTCAGCTTCCTTCAAACAGTCCAAAGATAATCTCAACATCATGGCAACGGACAAAATGGTTGCAATTGGGTTAACCTTGTTCTTAGGCAAGTCTGGAGCAGTACCGTGGCAAGGCTCGTAAAGACCGAATGCTTTGTTGGTGTCAGGCAAAGAGGCAAGCGAAGCCAGAGGCAAGAGACCAAGAGAACCTGGAATCACAGAAGCCTCATCGGAAATGATATCACCAAACATGTTGGAAGTGATGATTATACCGTTCAATTGCTTTGGGTTCTTCACCAAGATCATAGCAGCGGAGTCAATCAACTGGTGCTGGACTGAAAGTTGAGGGAACTCCGTCGAAATGACATGGTCGACGGTTCTTCTCCACAATCTCGACAGGGCCAAGACGTTAGCCTTATCCAAGGACCAAATTGGCAATGGAGGGTTGTGTTGCAAGGCCATGAAAGCGGCCATTCTAGTTATTCTGGTAACCTCATCAACCGAGTACTTTTCAGTGTCCCAAGCAGTCTTGCCATCAGCACTTTCACTCTGTTCTTGTCTGTCACCAAAATAAATACCACCAACCAACTCACGAACAACAACAAAGTTAACTCCTTTAACAACTTCAGTCTTTAAAGGTGACAAGTCAAGAAGAGAATCACTCAAAAAGTTCAATGGTCTCAAGTTGGCATACAAGTTCAATTCCTTTCTGATTTTAAGCAAACCCTGCTCAGGTCTAACATCGCCGGTACCCCATTTAGGTCCTCCGACGGCACCAAGCAAAACAGCATCTGAAGACTTGGCTGCTTCCAATGACTCATCTGGCAATGGAACACCTGTAGCGTCAATAGCGGCACCACCAATCAAATGGTGCTTGAACTCAAACTTGACATCCGAAACCTTTTCAATGGCTTTCAAGATTTTGATAGCTTCTTCGGTGACTTCGGTACCGACGTGGTCACCGGGTAAAATAGTAATAGTTTTAGTGGACATTCTATGTTTCTGGTTAATGGAAAAATTGGACAACTCGTGAGTTTTATACTTTTTTCACCTCGCCGGTCGCGGAGGGTCCGCCGGTCGCGGCCCCGCAAGTCGATGATTCACGGATTATGTAATGGTTTCGGCCGTTCATTGGGATGTAGTGGTTGACGGCCGTTCATTGGGATATAGTGGTTCGTAAAGTTCCATTACAACATTCTATAGTTTGTAGGTTACAAACTTTTCTACTTGACTTCAGACCCCAAAATGATTTCTTTGGAAAATTTAACATAATAGCTGTACGGCTTCATTTAGAACTTCTTGTAATTTTGGTTTTGCATCCAAACACGTACAATTAAACGGACCTTACAAGGCCCACCATTTCAATTTCCGATTAATTAACTAAGTAAGGGCTACTAAAAGATCACGCGAAGGAATGATCGGCAAAACTGTTCTTGAAGATTCATATGATAGTTTACAGATCTCATAAAGTTAGAGTAAAAAATTACTAGTGAAAATTTCAATATTCAATTAACTATACACATATCGACACTAGTGTCCGCTCCACTCAATAGAGTCTAAATCAATACCCTCTTGAACCATTTCCCACAATGGAGACATCTTTCTCAAAAATTCTACTCTTTCATTGATTGCTTGGATAACGTAATCGACCTCAGCTTCGGTAGTAAATCTTCCAATACCAAATCTGATCGAGGAGTGGGCCAAAGCATCGTCAGCACCCAAGGCATGCAAGACGTACGAAGGCTCCAAGGATGCAGAAGTACAGGCCGATCCAGAAGAAAGAGCAATGTCCTTCAAAGCCATCAATAAAGATTCACCTTCAATGTAGGCAAAGGAAATGTTGACACAACCAGGGTATTGAGACAAAGGATTGGCACTACCGTTAAGGGTTGTTTCTGGGATCGATAACAAACCATCCTTCAATTTCTGAGAGAGTTTGTCAATGTAGGTACGGTCGTATGATTCTTCTTGTTTCATCAATCTTGCAGCTTCACCAAAACCAGCAATCAAAGGAGGAGCCAAAGTTCCTGATCTCAAACCTCTTTCTTGGCCACCACCGGTGATGATTGGGTCCAATCTCACTCTAGGACGTCTTCTAATGTAGATGGCACCCACACCCATTGGACCATAGATCTTGTGGGACGAGATCGACAAAAGGTCAATGTTCATCTCATTGACATCGATAGGGACTTTACCGTAGGCTTGGGCTGCATCGGTGTGGAAGAAGATCTTGTTTTCCTTACAGATTTGACCAATTTCTTTCAAAGGTTGGATGACACCGATTTCGTTGTTGACGGCCATCACAGACACCAAACAGGTATCTTTACGGATAGCTTTACGCAAGTCATCCAAGTTGATCAAACCTTCTTCGTTGACTGGCAAGTATGTAACATCGAAACCCTCATCTTGCATATGTCTGGCAGAGTCCAAGACACACTTGTGCTCAGTTTGCAAGGTGATTATATGCTTTTTGGACTTTTTGTAGAAGCGGGGGACACCCTTGATGGCCATGTTGTTGGACTCGGTGGCACCACTGGTGAAGATAATCTCCTTGGGGTCGGCGTTGATGATGTCTGCAATGTAACCTCTAGCCTTTTCCACTTCATTTTCGGTTTCCCAACCATAACTGTGGGTCGACGAGTGTGGGTTACCGTACAATCCAGTGAAGAATTGCAACATCTTGTCAAGAACACGAGGGTCTGTTGGAGTAGTGGCCTGAACGTCCAAGTAGATTGGTCTAGTACCGAACTTGGATTCGTCACGGGTGGCGCTCTTCAAAGAGATACTTGACCCATCAGGAGGAATAATGCTCAGTGTGGTGGGCGCACCAGCACTGGCCAACGATACCTTTGATGATTGAGCAAGATGGCGTACCTGTCTAGTCACCCTTGCACCAACTTGACTTCCGGATCTAGCTGCGATTCTTATCTGGTTCATCATAGCTAAAGAAGAGTAGGAATTAATCATCAGGGATTTTTGATTGTGAAAAAAGTTCTGGAGCGTGGATTTTGTGAGCTTCCGTAGGTTTGACGGCTTTGAGGTCGGAAAAGGAAATAGAGGCAAATGGGTGGAGGTGGAACTTGAGAATATCGAGAGTATGGGGAGAGTTCATTGGATTGATTGTGTAGAAGGTGTACTTGTTTGGTGTTGGTGTAGTTTAAAATGCATGAGAAAAGTTTCATGACTCTGTTTCTTACTGAAGAGTCAAATCGAGGTGGCTTATGGTAAAAGAGTTGTTTATGGACTTGTTTTTCCAGCTCTTCATGTGACTTTGAGGAAGTGACTAGGTGAAGTCATATTACAAAGTAGTTGAAGAGGCTAGAATGTGATGTGATTTTATGACATCATTTCTCTAATTGGGAAGGTCATTTGTTATCTCGAAGATCTGAGAAGGCATTGAAAAATGTCAGGCTGTAAGCGAATGTATAGATATTGAAATGCAGATTTATGTTATTGATTTTGATGAAAAGTGTTTAATATTTCATGTTCATTGGGTCGGTATTATGCTTGGTGAGAATGTATATATGGATCTTATAAGTTTTAATGGTATTTAGAAATTTCAACTAAATTCTACAGTTAATAAGGACTCCATTGATTAGCAGATTTAGGAACACTGCAAAACCAGAATTGGAGGAACACCTGGTACAATACAATCTCTACAAACTCTCTGAAACACTAGTATTCACAAGCTTCTATTCATCATAAAGATTTGCCAAATAATTTGGTCAGAATCGTTGTGTCCAAAATGAACTCATGTCATAGAAACAATCACAATGGAAGGGATTATGTACAGAATTTAGAATGCAGATTAGAGAAACCTAAAGCATGAAAATGAACTCGTGGGAGGTAAATAATTAATGAAAGAGCGTCATTTAAACTGATTTAGAGCCGGCATCCGATGCTGACATACAAGGTAAGTTGAAAGATCCAAAGGCAAACCCAAAATCCGAAAAGAACTCCACTCTTTAAGCCACTTGGAATGCGAGGGACCAAGCCATGTACAAAGCCATGGATCTACATAACCATTCGATTAGAGTTTGTTTCCGGGGATTCCACTTGTAAACTAGGTCTACATTCTTTCTACTTGTCGAGTTTCTTCAATCATTCTTATCGGGAATGCAATCAATTGTTCGTATTCAAAGCCTAGAATTTAGAAAATCACATTACATCAACTCTACACTACAACATAGCATATACCAACGTATTTGGAATTATCACCGAGTGCAGCCTTACATAGACTCCTTTGAAATTCTTGGAATTCTTGAAAGAGATGAATGCTTTAGTTACTATAGCACATAGCCCTAATAGTTTAAAGAAGTCTGTAACCAATATGCAAAACTTGGGTACCCAAGCTACAGATGGCATCTCCTGTACCACAGAATAGAAGGCACGGCTTAGATGCAAACTCTTTGCCGATTTTTGTTAACTGCAAAATTACCCAAGAGGTAAGCATCGTCATCACCTCAAAACACGAAACCCAGCCATGGCCATCCGTGTTATCCCTATCGGCCGAGTATTCACAAGAGCCGCAGACCATTACACAATATTTGTGTTAGCCCTTCCAACTGACAGTTTCCACAACCGTCTATAGGTGTTTATATTTAGTATTTTGAAGGATCTAAGCCACCACGAAGTACCGATATTTGGCGTAATGAGGTGTTAAACCCAGACTCGTTTCAGAGGGTGGCTAGCACAAGCTTTTTTTTTTGATCCGTTCGGGGGTAGTGGTAAGCCTTGTAGTTGACCGACAAAAACATTGGGGGCTACAAGAGAAGGAGGGAAACAGAAAAAGCTGGGAAGTTGAAGGGTTAGAGAAGTGTCGGCAGAAGTGTAAACATGGACAGGTATAAACAACTTCTCAAACAGCCTCAAGTGCACCCTCTAGCGTAGTTTCTGATGAAAAGTAATTGTTTAAATAACAAAAGCACAATGACGCAAAAATGAATAGAGGATTCGGAAATGGTTTCCCCATCGAGTTAGCACCGAATTTAAATTGAATATTGATATCGGAAACGTTGGGCAGTTTTCCTAAGAGGTCAAGGTAAGAGGATGCGCAGGAGCAGTAACGGGGACGTGGAAGAAGCTAGGAAGAAGAGAGAGCAGTGTAGCAAAGGGATACACCCACCGGAACGACTGGAAGCCCAACAATCGATTACACGCAGTTTCTGTCTCCGCTGCACCCCCCGGCTTCACTGGCATTTCTTAGAGGACCTTTAACAATGATTGCAATTTTTTAGGCTGCTAAATCAGGGCCCCATTAGTAATTTTTTAAAGACATATAAATGTAGGGGTCTGCTGTTTGTAGTTTCAGTAAAGATTAGTGAAAATGACAAAACCAGCTGGGGAAGCGGCCAACAAGAACGAAGACTACACCAGCAACTCGTCTGACGAAGCTATTGAGAACTTTAGTGGGGAAGACTTGGAAAGAGGTACTGAACACTCTGATAGCGATGTTGTTGCGTTCAATGGGGACCACTCTGTCGAGAGGTTGGAGCTGCGTACAGAGTCGTTACGTACATTACTGAGAAAGATGACTGGTGCAGACCGTATTTTGGAAAATGCCAATAAAACAGATGAGCCAATGCCAGTCATGGGTGGTGGCCGTGCATACCCACCACCATTGCCAGACAGAGAACAATACGTTGTTCTGTTTGACGGACCTGAAGACCCTTTGCATCCATACAATTATAAGATCACTAGGAAACTTCTTTATTCCTTTTGTTCTGCCTACTCAGCTTTGTGTTTGACGATTGGGTCTTCGATTTTCGCAGAAGCGGCTGATGATTTAGCTGAAATCTACCATATTGGGCCAACGGTTGCCACATTACCTACATCTCTTTACATTTTGGGATTTGCAATCGGTCCTGTCTTTTTCGGCCCAATTTCAGAGTTATACGGACGTAGAATTGTGTTGATTCCATCGTGCCTTGGGTTTGCTGCATTTTCCTTTGCTGTTGCAACTGCTAAGGACTTGCAGACGATTATGATTTGTAGATTCTTTGCTGGGTTTATTGGTGGTGCATCTTTGGTTGTGTCACCAGCAGTTATGGCTGATTTGTTTCTGAATCGTACCAGAGGTAAAGCAATTGCTATTTTCGCTATGGTTTTGTTTGGTGGTCCAAGTATTGCTCCTATTATGGGTGGTTTCACAGTTAAGAACTCGTCTTTGGGATGGAGATGGACAGCCTACTTTCAAGGTATTCTTGGGTGTGCTGCGCTTATATTGAACACGTTCTTTTTGGAGGAGACTCACCATCCATTGATTTTGGTTAACAAGGCTGAGACTTTGAGAAGAAGAACCGGTAACTGGGGTATTGTTGCACCTCACGAGGAGGTTAATTTCACCATCAAGGAGATTGTTGAGAAGAATATCACTAGACCAATTGTCATGTTGTTTACCGAGCCTATCTTATTCTTCGTCACCTGTTACAATGCGTATATTTATGGTATGCTTTATTTGTTTTTGACTGCTATTCCCTTGGTGTTTGGAGGAAAGTACCACTTTATCCAGGGTGTCAGAGAATTGCCTTACTTGTCGATGCTTATTGGTGTTTTGATTGGCGGAGGTGTCATGATTTTCTTTGAAAGGCGTTATAACGATGCAATGGACAAGAATAACGGAAAACCAGTTCCTGAAGAAAGATTGGGTCCAATGATGATTGGCGGATTTTTGTTCCCTATTGGTCTTTTCTGGTTGGGTTGGACTGGTAACTACCCAGACAGTGTGCACTACATGGTTCCAGTTGTTTCCGTGTGTTTTGTTGGTTTGGGTTTGGTTTTGATTTTCTTGCCATGCTTGAACTACATTATTGACTGTTATTTGTTTTTGGCTGCGTCTGCATTGGCTGCAAATACTTTCTTGAGATCGATTTTCGGTGCGGCTTTCCCATTATTTGCACGTCAAACCTTTGTCAATTTGGGTGTTAACTGGGCGCTGACCTTGTTGGGATGTTTATCTGTTCTCATGATCCCTGTTCCATTCCTTTTCTACAGGTATGGTGTCAGATTGAGACTGAAATCCAAGTACGCATTTGTATTGTGATTGGATAAGGAAACTGTAAGTAATTTAATATACCTAATAACAACAAAAAGATTGATTACGGCTGAGGTGGGGTAAGTAAATTTCACAGTCTCTTTCAAGTTGATTTTAATCTGGTGATCTTATCCACAAAGATGTCCGCTTTGCGGATCTGAGAAGTAGACGATACTGTATCTGGTGAAAATACTGATTATCTGATAAATAGACAATACTGAAAATCAGATAAATAGACAATACTGATTATCTGATAAACAATATTATGATTGTCAACCATATTGTTCTAACCATTGGTAATAAATTGTACGTACCGGCATGTCCGCTATTAAAGATAAGAAAGGACTGCAAGAAAAGCTTGCGTTTTATATGGGGGTGGCGCAGAGAGTGGGGACATTGCAGCGAGCAAGGGCGGCAGCAAGTAGACGTTACTGCAACCCTGGACCGTTGAGAAGGTGCGTAATTCAAGTTGCGAATAACAAAATGCGTCGTAAGCATTTAAGTATTATTCGTGCTTTAGTGAGCGTAGCGAAATGAATAGCCACAAACTAGGAAGTATTGGCGTGGATAACAAAAGGCACGCAAATGAACTAAAGGTATCTTTATAAATAAGACGTGAAACCCGAGTATTCTTAGCTATTCAATGTTGGTTGCGTTAATTACCCCAGGTTCTGCTTTCAAGCCCTCGATCCGCAAGACACATTCTACTTGGAGACTCAAGAAATTCAAAGAGATATACATTAAAAAGAGTTCACAACCCAGTACCAGTGGTAGTTCACTTTATGACTCGAGGTACATGGATTTTTAGGATATTAAGAGGAATTGACTTGGTATATGAAAGAAAGTGAAATTGATTTAAGAGATAATCTTTAGAGTTTTACTAGAGATATTACGAGAGAAACTTCAGAGTATAACTTTATTCCTTTAAGATACTACTTCAGAGTATTTTAGAGGTAAGATGATTGAATAACTTATTGTTAGATGAGTACACATCTTAGATGTATAATATATAAATATGAGAATTTTGACTTCGTAGATTCTTGATTAGTATCTTCAATTTCTAGATGCTTCAGCATTCTCTCGTAGTTTGTGACAATTCTATTCAGATACATACTGTTCATAAACAGTTGAAACAACTATTTCCCAATAATCTACATCTATTTTACATTCCACAGATTAAGGCTATGGCTACACGATTACCGTGAGGATGTACGAGATTCGACCGTTGTGCCAGGGCGCGCTAACTTTCGCTACCTCGTTAGGCCTGCCTATGAAAGTTACGCGTGAAACTGGTGACGGTTGCGCATCGTAATTCTACGCCACATGTGACCACTTTGCATGGTTAGTGGAAGGTGAACGAGTGCATTTCGCGCAGTTAGTAAAACGCAAATGTGCTAGCAAACTAATGTGCTAACACGCAAACAGGTGAAATGAAAGAAGCGCCATTGTCAAGCTGCTGCCCACAATGTCAACATATTCCGTGACAATGGCACTTACGAGTTTTAGTAACTTTGAATCTGCTTTGTGCTTGTATGAATATGATTTGGAAAAGCTGTGAAAAACGAAAAATTGCACTCGTAATGAAGGGCTTGAGACTGGTTCGTCAGTTTTCGATCTCAGCGATAAAACTCGCTAAGAAGGATGAGACGAAGAAGCTTTTCTTTGGACGTCCAAGTAATAACTTACTGCTGGGTCTCGTTGGTTTAGCCAATGTCGGGAAATCAACGTTTTTCCAGGCTATCACACGTTCTGAGTTAGGTAACCCTGCAAACTATCCTTTTGCTACTATTGAACCGGAGAAATCGTTGATAATAGTGGAGCTGGAGAAACTTGATTGTTATACCAAGTTGTTTGGATCTGAGAAGAAAGTTCCTTCTACACAAACTATATATGACATTGCAGGTTTAACTAGAAACGCGAGTAGTGGTGAAGGATTGGGTAACAAGTTTTTGGCTGATATCAGACTGGTGGACGGTATTTTCCAAGTTGTTAGAGGGTTTAGAGATGATGAGATTATTCACATTGAGAACAATAAAGTTGACCCATTACGTGATTTGGTGATTGTAAATGATGAACTTATTCTTAAAGATTTAGAGTTTGTTGAAGTTGCGACTGAAAATGTCAAAAAGACCATGAGGAGACCTGGAGTTAACAAACAACAGCTTGAGCTTGAGCTTGTAACGTTGGATAAGATTCTGGATTTGTTGTACGAAGGACGTAAAGTTGCAAGTTCAACAGAGTGGGATGAGAAGGAGGTTGAAATTATTAACCAATTGAACTTGTTGACTGCAAAACCAACCGTTTACTTGTTGAATGTTAATGAAGATGATTATGGTTTGGGAAAGAATGAGTTTTTAGATGATGTTTCTAAGTGGGTTGAGGAAAACTCACCTGAGGACAAGTTGGTTTTGATCTCGGCACTGTATGAGACTCGTTTGAATGAATTGAGAGAGGATAAGGAAGCATATCAGGAATTTGTCAAGCTGATTGGACATGGTAAGGATACTGCAATTCCTGAGGTTGTGGATGCAATGAGAGACGCTTTACATTTGATATCATTCTATACATGTGGACCTAAAGAAGCTAGACAATGGACTGTTAGAGAGGGAAGCACTGCTCCTGAAGCTGCAGGTGTGATCCACACGGATTTACAGAAAACTTTCATTAGTGCTTTGGTTTATAAATGGAGTGATTTGAGAGAGGAGCCAGGTCCATTCAATGAAACACAATTGAAGAATGCTGGGAAGCAACAAAGACAAGGTAAAAAGTATTTGATTGAGGATGGTGATATTATCGTAGTAAAAGCTGCTGGTGGAAAGACTAGATGATTTCTTACGGTATAATTGTAAATAGTTCATAATTTTGTATATACAAGGTTTCGTTAACTTGGTTTAGGAGTTTAGGTTCAGACCATTTTCTGTAGATAATGATTGGAGGTCTAGTTAGCGGTGATATTTCTCTAGTTTGACTTTCTAGTTTGACTTTCTAGTTTGACTCTCTTCACTAGTTTTTGGCAGTTTTTTGAGTTATTGGTTCTCTATCGTTGGCTCTCTCCGTACACCAATCTAATTATTCACTCATTGCTTCTTTCCATAACTTGGAAAGAACACTACCAAACTGGTTCGTCCTCCTTCTTTCTTGCAACTCTCACAATCTCATAATCATCATTCGATTTCACTTCTTTGTCCAAATGATCCGCCAACAATCCCTGAAGTCTATAATAATCGTCTTTCTTGTTCACAGCACGTTTATTTTCAATCAAACTCAACGTTTCTTCCTCTCCAAGCTGCTTGTACTTCTGATCGTATTGTTCCCATTTAACTGCTGTGAATTTTTGCAAGTAGATGGATCCAGCAACTATCGATAACATGAAGGGAAGCCCAAAATAGAAGAAGTGGTTCTTCCTCAAGAGCTTTTGGTACTTTCCTGCAAACGTTTTATCATACGCTTCTTGTTCCTTTCTTCCCCTGAAGATCTTGTTTCCCAAATGTACCATTCTGGTGTAGTGTTATATTGAAGACATGAAAAACGACACCAAAACGACATTAATGGTAAGATTCGAATCACGTGCACAAATCAAAAGGCATTTTGTGTTATTACATAAGAAGACTGATACCTTCAAAACTACTGTGAGTAGGGTTAAACAATGTGCATTTTTAAGTATATTATTATTTTTAGGTTTCCCAGATAACGCTACTCAAGGTGTCAATTGCGTACCTGGCAGTGTCATTAAAAAAATGAAAGCCAAGCTGAGGCTGAATCTAGGTTTACGGGGAAATATTATTGATGACTGTGGTTCTGTTTCAACAGCTAACATCACGATGATTCAAGTTGAAGGATTTGGCTGAAAAGAGCGGTAGAATGTCAGACTTTTCTTTGAATAATATAGACTTACTTTGGAAATAGAGATAAGAGGAAAGGAAATCGTAAAATAGTTTACTGTTAAGCTCTTGGTAGTTTAGATGTCTCCTTAGAATGCTGCAGAGAGTCTAATGTGTACGTAACTTAATGTTACAGCTTAGCGTTAATATGCTTGCAACTTTGCAACTACGGTCAAGAATTCCCCATAATGCTGGAGGGGAATGGGGTGTATTTTTTGCGGCTTGAAAGAGTAAAGTGAGGGTCGAAGATTCTGAAGAGTCTAAAGAGTAATATTTTTCTAGAGCTTTTTAATATTTTCAAAAAATTTGTCAAAAGTTTAAAATTTGCAGCCATTGAAACTTGACATTATAGATTAGGGGTTTCTGCCCCATTTGTAAACAACAATCACACAAATTGTACGATTAATTCCAATCTGAAGTGCGCCAAGGATAAGTTTATCTATGCTACAAGCATTACAGCGATGGACAACTTTCTATAAATCTGGGGTGCAGACTCTCATTATCATCCGAGTATTCTAATCCTTATGCTACTAGATAATAAAGAAGTTGGTTTGCAGGACGAATCGGGAAACTTTGAGCATAACTGAAGTTTCCGAGAAGTAGTAAGCTAGGATGTTCATTGTTATTTGTGTCTACCAATGTCGAGCTATTCCTTGACTTTCGTAATAATTGAAATGTTAGAAGAAATACGACTGGATTGGTGACACTGGAATTCTCGAATCTACGAAAGTAAGAAGTTGAAAGGCGTGCGTTTGATAGGGTTTCATTTACAGCAGAAAGTTGAGGCATTAAGTGTATTTTATAAAGGTAAATCCATTACTGAAATTGATTACATAAAGGCTGAGTGTCAAAAGTAGAATTGTAGAAGCCGAGAGCAACGTGTAATATTGTTCTCTCTGGGATTCGGTGAGGAGAGTTGTTAGTGGGAACTGGGAGATGGTTCAATTGGAAATGGTGCGATTGCAGTACAAGTAGTTAAATATTTACAAGCCCTTAGTAAAAGTACTTGAAGTTAGGAGATTAGGGATTTACACCTGGTTTGTAGTTATGCAGATTTATCACTCCAAGAGTGACGATAGAGGCTGAACAATATAGAAAATTAAGCCACTTAATTAAGATGGAAGAGATCAGTGATAGCGTGCACCCTTGATAATATTTCTAGCGACACCCTCTGGAGATTACGAGGTAATTCCTATGAAAGGCGTTTTTCAAATTACTTTTAGTTTAGGAGCAGTCACCACCACTAGTAGTTTCAGCTATTGAGAGAAGTAAAGAATTCAGGCTAACGTTCGTAGAATTTGTGTCCAAATTAAGATGTCTCTAAAACAAGTAAAAATGTAAGCCGGTAAGGGACAAATTTAACATAAAGATGAAGTTTACTTGATTACCAGAACCAAGAGTAATCAAGCATTTACTTCCTCTCTAATAAAGCAGGCAAATTCTCAATTTTTTCAGTACCATAAATAATTTGGTACGTTGCCTCAAATAACGGATAGTCCTTAACACTTCCAACATTTTCCAAAAATTCATGCACTTCTTTAACAGTGATGATTCCCTGAGATGACTGATCGTTTAACAAAGCTGCTTCTGCTTCCTCGGCCAGCATACCAGTTTCTGCAATATACCTGCCAACCTTGACATTACGTCCACCTACACATGTAGTGATCAAGTCTGCCATTCCAGCAGATTCAGCAGTGAATGTTGAGTACTGAGAACTTGGGAAATATGTTTGTGAGAATTTGATAAACTCAGTGAGACCTATTCTCATTATAGCTGCTCTAGCATTATCACCCCAACCTTTCCCTTCAACGAATCCAACAGCCAACGCGACTATATTCTTGAGAGCTCCAGCAACGGAAACACCAGCAACATCTTCAATCACAGTAACATGAAAGTACGGTCTGTGAAACGCTTCTTTCAATACGTCATGGTCAATATCCAATCCTGGTCCTCTGAAATCAGCAGGAATATTGTATGCCACAGTGGTTTCGGACCACTTCCCTCTTGCAACTTCTGGGGCCAAGTTTGCACCTGAAAGTGCACCACACTCGATACCTAATTGTTCAGTGATATAAGTTGTGAGTAATTTACACCCATCCTTTGTCACCTCCAATCCTTTCAAGCACGAGATGGCTCTTGCAGTGGGCTTGATGTTACCCTTCAATGTTCTGCAAGTTTTGTGCAAATACTGGAATGGTAAATTGAAAACCAAGAGGTCGGCGTCTTTGGTGGCATCTACCAAGTCCGGGTTCGCATGCAAGTTGTGTGGTAATACAACACCAGGAAGGTATTTTACATTTTCGTGTTTCTCGTTGATGACATCGGTTAACAATCTGCCATCGATAGTTTCTTCAAACACCCACATTTCAATAGCGCTTTCGAATAAGAGTGGCTTTTCAGACGTGTTTTCAGCAATGACCTTGGCGATCGTGGTGCCCCAATTTCCAGACCCTATGACAGCGATCCTAAAAGGAACAACCGCTTCGGTTACAGTCTCCTTGTTCAGAACAAATAAATTCTCCATAAATTGAAATCTCTGAGTTGCAACACTCATACCTTGAATTAACAATAAATAACTCAGCGATGACTTCCGGAAAAGGATCAGCTTTTATACTTTTTCGGAGTTTGTTCAACCGATCCTGAAATTCAAAAAGAAGAACTCAAATCTAATCAAGAGACGGCATACAAGGTTTTGATTGTGGTTGTACTGACATGTGTGTTCTTGTACCTTAATTAGGAGATCATTCAGAAACCTCTAAGGTTTCTAATTCTCCGCTCCTAAGTTTAGGTTATTTTTTGTTCAGATTTACGAGTAAACTTTTTTCTCCTCTGATGTTCGTATAGTTTTCGTATAATGAGCTTCATTTTGACACATCTTATCTGATTATCTCGAGGTCAAGCAGACACGTGGTTTAGACTTCACAGACTTAGAAATCAACAGATATTTGGTCGCTTTTACTCAACACGAGAAACAACTTTGCAACTACTTGTCAGTTCTGATATTAATAGGCAACAATTAATCGTTGAGAATAATTCTGTCAACAACATTTTGGTCAATCAACTTCTAAAGAATCGAATAGTAATCCAGTTGGTAGGAAGAAGGCTAGTGTTTTGAAAATCTGGCAAATCAACTGGTAATTAATCTTTCTGAACTCCAGAGCCAACTAGTTGAGACCGCGAGAAAGAGATCCTGGTAATAAGAATTTACAGAAACGAAAGTCTCCACCTACAAGGGTGTTTCAATTGATGTGAGTTTAATATGGGAGTTTATATATAGGCTAGTGGATCAGATTCTTTTTGGCAAATATTACTAAGCAATTTTACCTTTTTGTAACCAGATTTAAGCTCATTTTTTTGCAGCCAATTTTATTTGCAAAAACGAAACATGAGCTCGAATTTAAGCAGTTTCCAGATGATTTCACGAAAGTTGACTCTCGAGGAAGAATACTTGGGAATAATGGTATCGAATAGGCTGATGGTCAAAACAATAGAAATCAGAATGAGGAAGTTACGGAAAGGACCGAGACTCCAAATGACGGAGGAGAGACTAACCCAAGAAACTAGCGTTATCATAAGGTTACGGGAATAGCTTATGTTTAAATAGTGTTAATAAATTGCCCCATCGTCTGAGTAATTTTCGCGGTAACATAATACAAAAGGTGCATCAAAGAACACATCTGTAAAAATGGCGCACTGAAGTCCCAATAATGTGAATAATTTGTATCATCTTTCAGATATATAGCAACAGTCGTTATGGAAACATGATTTGAGAATGTCAAAATTAGATGGAGGTATATATGATTACATAAAGAAGAATCAGCTTCATTCAGTTGTTTATCGGACTTTTCTAATTTGTAAAATAATACCTTAGATTTGCCTGTGCTTTCATAATTTACACTGCAATCACCTGTGTTGAATACTTAGATAGCAAAAACAGATGAAGATCTATACCTGAAAAGAAGTGAGCGCTTTATAGTGAATTTATGAGATTAATCTGAAAAATCACAGTGAATGCTTTTATACAAAGAAGCCTATTGGCCGCCTTAAACAGTGTATGAATATGACTTAAGCAAGAAGTTGGTGTGAGACTACCGGTTGGTTAAAGTCTCATGTCATGAATTTTGCGCGTTGTTTAAATATTCTTTAACTTTTCGATTCTAGTCGGTGCATATTAATTTTTTTAAGAAAAGACTAAAAACCTAGAATAATGAATATTACAACTCACTGGATCCATCTAATGATTGATCATATTCCTTCATACTGTTAATACTTATTAAGTTAAACGGTTAGAGTAATAGTCAACATTGGAAACTCGAGTCACTTAATTAAGAAATTCCTACCTTAAAATTTCCTTAGGTTTGAAATTCAGGATCTTTAGTTCTTAAATATAAAAGGCATCTAGATTATCAAAAGTATGTAAACATGAGGCGATTTGTTCATAATCTACCATTTGAAGTCCTTCGCAATGTTCTTGATTTTTTACCAAACTATATTGTTGGATTCTTAATAGAACTGTCTCTTATTGGTGACTATGCTTTTCAACTTTACTACTCAAACATTGAGATTGATCGGCACAGTGGAGAAAAGTATGATTTTTTTGTTGCTTCCAGCTTTGTACCACCTGAAGTTCCAACAAGCAGTACACTACGCACACTAAAGATTGGAAGTGAAGTGGATTTTACAAATCAGAAAATATCTCGCAGAGTCATCTTTAAGTCTGTTATTGCCTTCCTTAACTTTTATAAGATTTTCGAAAGCAAATTCGTACCGCAGAGAATCATCTTTTCACTGATGAGTGATTTTGTCATCTTGCATGGACAAATACCAAAAGTTTTGAGTATGGCGAAATCTATTAGAGTGCGTATAGAGTTACACAATGTGTATCAACTGTTTCTTTCTCCTTCAAACGTTAATGCAAGCATTTTAGCAATGCCTCACTATACATATGCAATTGATGAGCTTGATATCAGTGACCCTAGACTATTCAAGATTTGTTTTCTAAGAACCATTAAGAAGTTGAATTTGTTAAGTAACTTCGCAAATCTGTTCTTTTCGAAGAAACATACACAATTGACTAACTTAGTTGGTTTAAGGATTGACAAAATTTCATCACAATATATTCCTAACCTACCAACAAAGTTACGTTCACTTTGCATTGGAAATTTGAATATGGATAGTGATTTAAGATTCAGTTTTCCTGATTTATGCGAACTTGAGATCACCTTTTTTGATCCTCAAAACTTAACAAGTCAGGGTTGCATCAACTTATTGACTTCCTGTAGATTAAAAACATTGATTTTGTTCAATATCAAAATTGTATCGTTCGGGCAGCTCCAGCTTCCTGCGTGCTTACAGAATATGTCAATTGCTGCACCCAACTTGAATGACTTCGAGGGAGTTTCTAGTTTAGAAAGCTTGAGGAGTTTATGCATTCTTGCTTGGTATAATGTACCTGTCAGTTTCCCTAGGAGTTTGAGGCTGATTCATATTACTGGAAGCAGTAAAACAAAGAGTCATTATATCGGCAACATTCAATTCCCTCGATTTTTGGAGAAGTTAAAACTAGAAGCACTTAGATTCACTATCTCCAGTATAAACTTTCCAGATCGCTTGAAAAAGCTTGATATAAGGCATCTGGTGTGTGACACTTTTGAAGGTGTAAAATGGCCACTTGAACTTAGTCACTTTCTGTTTATTCGCAACAAGGTAGCAAAAGTTTCAGGCAGTAACTTGCACAGCTTGGCTAAACTAGAATATTTATTTATTCATGAAACTGAGATAAATCAGTCTGCAACCATTGAGTGTGTACCTGAAGGCCTAAAATACCTAATATTGTCTTGTAATAAGTCGTTAGATTTCAATGTCAGAAACACGGATGCTTTGGAAGTATTATGCTTGCAAGGAACAAGTCTCAAAGATACGAGATTGCGCATTCCTGAGCGAGCAAATAAGTTGTTTTTGACGAACTTGAAGCATTCAATTCTGCCCTTACAAGCGTATAGCTTAAAAGCTAAGCCTAATAGCTTAAAAGCTAAGCCTAATAGCCTTGCTCAGTTTGTAAGAGGGTTTCCAGTTTGTGTTGAAACAATCCTGTTAGGTCAGCTTATCTTTAGCAAATCAATTGAAACGCTAGAGTTAAATTTTCCTAAGTTGCAAGCGATTTTGTTAGACAGACTAGTAAGCAACTGTACTATTTCATTTAGAAATTGTACTAAACTAACTGACATCTCAATATGTGATGTGGAAATGGCAAAGATTAATTGGGATTTGTTTCCGAGCACCTTGAAGTCGCTAACTATGTATAGAGCAGGTGCAAAGACTTTATGCGGAGATTTGACAAGGTTAGACAAACTATTGGTCTTAAACTTAAATTGCAACAGTCTAGGTCAGCATTTAGCTTATAACTCTATTCAATTTCCCGATTCATTGTTGTTCTTGTCCTTACGTGATAACAATTTGCGTAGTATCGCATCTTTGAATATGGGTTCCCCCTATTCGGTTGTACACTTAATGAATAATCCAAATATCATAGTTGAAAGCATTATCAACTTATGCGAGAATCATGGTTTTCAATTGTTTTGCCCAAGAAAATTTATTGTTTTGGATAAAACGATATATAGTCTGCAAAAATATTTGCAACGGTATATAAATCTGGGACAGCTACATTTTTTAGACACCAAAAGGATCAAGAGGGAAGATTAAAAAGTTAGGAGTTTGTAGTCGATATGTGGTTTGAATGATCGCCTTTTGTTGTCTCAATCCAATTCACAGCTAATCCATCCGGAACCTCCAACACCAGTTCATGAAATGCCAATGTAGGAATCTCAACTAAAGCAATGATTCTGGCTATGACTAGTCTAACCTGGACCCTCATTATACTTCATATACATTAAGGTCTGTTATTGGAGGAGACCTTCTGCTGCACGAATCCTACACAATCTCCTCATTCAAGCTGGTGCTGTGCAAAGAGTTTCCTCTCTTCGGTTTTGTGGGCAATCTTAGTCTACGAATGCATTATTTTCTCATTAACTCAAACGTTATAGATTAAAGGTTGAGTATTCATTTCCACTGTGTACACTTGTAGGTTCAAAATTTTGGTTAATAAATGATATAGATATGCTTATATCGATACGTCAACGATTTGGGGGCTAGTTGAAGTGTGAGTTCCTGGAGATTTCTTCTCAGTACTCAGAAATAAAGAAGCGGATTGTTTAAATTAAAGCAAAAACTTGAAAACATACACTATTGAATTTACATTTTCATATTTCTATTTGTTAGCAATATTTGACCTTCTCCCACTATGTTGATTCTTTCATCTCAGATCTACTATCAAGTAAATGATAGAATCCTCTCAACGACTAATTTTTGTAATAAATGTTCGAAAAGTTACAGAAACTGCATTTTGATAGTGAAACAATGGATTTGACTAACATCATTATGCAGCCATTCTTTTGAGTAACGCTAATTTAAGAGTTTGCGCTTTGAAGACTTTGCCATACTTATATATCGAAAGGTTCTCTTATAGCTTACCATAGCTCAAAATTGTCTCCTTTTCCTAATTCGATTCTGGAAGCCTTTGAATATTTTGAAACGTAATTGAAGAATAAATATATTAGAGAAAGTGCAGTTTTAGACTGAATAAACCAATTAAACACAAATCAACGAATTAGAAGGTGAATAGACGATTATTGGAGGACCGAAGAGTTAGACCAGAAAAGGTGGAGCGGAAACGAGCCGAACCGCCAAAAATATTCTAAATATAGGAAGTATCCATCGCGAACGTACTTTCAGATCTTTAGAGCTTGTCTAGATAGTTAATTTATAGTGAATTATAGAGTCACCTGAACCATTCAATTTCTCATTTTGATAAAATACGTTGTATATATTTACTACAGTTGAAAGTAAGATTGCTTGGATGATGTACAACGAATTGCGTCAAAATTAACGAGAACATCCGAGTTTCCAGAACGCTATACTCATTTAAACCTTTTTTGTATTCGTGTTTTTATTCAACTATGTTTTAAATAAAGTGGTCAATTATAATTTCCATGGTGCCAACAAAATAGAGTTTCCTTTCGTTAAGTAGAGACTACAAACTGATAATATTTTCAGTGAAATCTGTGATTGGAACATTAATGACCGAAGTTATGAAGAAACTATAATCAGCTGGTTATTTATCTTAATTTACACAATGAATTTTGTCACCTAATAGTCAACTTCATGGATAAGAAAGATTAAGTTGTGCTGTTGGAGTGACCTTTAGTTTACAAGATTATTAATTCTCCTTTTATTAGTCCTATATCTTAATCTAGACCAGTGGATAACAAGACCAGTAAGTTAAACCAAACTGAACCATCCTAAAACAATTGCAAAAACAAGAACAAAAGAGCTGGCATGCGAGTTCTCAGACCCATTAGAATTAGAAGAAGTGTTGTCTTTGGTAGAACTTCCTGAGTCAGAGTCTTTGGTGGATAGGTTACTTGTGCTGCCTAATGTCTTTGAGCCAGTGTTTGAAGTTGAGCGAGAAGTCGAAGAACGCCTGGAACCACTAATGGAGCCATAACTAATCGAATGAGTAAACAGAACCGTATAAGGAAGACTACTTGTTTGAGTGTTGCTGTAATGTGCAGCCTTAGAAGCACTTGGAACATTTGAGCTAATAACATCAATGTCAGTGTCATTTGAAACTCTGACCGGTGCAATGGAGAGTTCTGAATCTTCCCAATCATAAACGATGTACATATGCTTTATCGCATCAGTGCCAAGTATAACTTCTTGATTTGAAAGGCCAATTGATAGTTGACACATTTCGGACGAACCGGACGAACTCTGGTTTGAAACTAGATCCAGCAAAGGAATCTCTAATTTAACACCACTAAAGTTAAAAGTGAAGGTTATATTTGAGGTATCACGCAGGCATGGAATAGTGGCTCCCTGGCGTCCATTTGTAATATTCAACGCATCAAAAAGCTGGCTATAGATAATACCAGGAAAGTAGATACGTTTCTCTGTTACATCAAAAGTGGCACGAAGTAAATCAGTCAGGACATTGAACTCTTGATTTCTGTCTGATAATCCAATGGAGGTCAATGAAATCCAATTAGTCACGCCAATAATTAGCGGCACAGTGGTCAAAGTTCCTTCGTATTTGGAGTGGTCGACGGCACCAAATAAAATGTGAGGTGAAGCATCGGTTCCTTTCCCCAAGTACAACGAATAGGCTATTTTATTGATGAGTCCCTGCTTCTTCATCACGACGGGTAAACTATCGTACCATTCATTGTTTACAGCAACTCCCAACGTACCAATGTTTGCAGACGTTGTATTTGCTACCACGAAATTGGCATCCTTGACATTTGCACCTGCAATTCCGACGTCGCCTTGGCCCCAATCTCCTAGGACATCTCCATCCGCTAAGATTTCGGCAAAGCCAGGAGCGCTTGTATTCACTTTGAAGTTAGCTGTATTGGTGTTAAATGAGCCGTACGAAGTACAAGTATTGGTAGTTTCATCGGCACTCGGGGTGGCAGATAATTCATCTGTAGAGTTTACCCATGTTAATATTTCATTTCGATAGTCCTCTACAAGACACTTGACATCACTGGCGGGTACAATCATAAAAGCTTCATTGATATCAAGAAGCAACTCAATTGTCTCATCTGAAGTTAAATTTACTTCAGCTCTAAAAAATGTTTGGTTATCAGCAAGATTAACATCAATCAGCCCATCTCTTCTTGACATTCCACGTTTCCTGGGACCCTGATAAACGTCAAAATCAAGGTGTACTGCACCCTCGGGTAGGCATTCTACAATACCTATTGAGCTTGTAATCAATGCTAGTATACTGACCCACTGCATTTTGTATATCCAAAAACCAATGCGGCTGCTCATCTATTTATACAGCTCACCTCGTGGTATTTTCTTTGAATGACCCAAATGAGAGCTCAATCGCCTTGAAAACGTTATCCTGGCAGAACCCAAAATAAAGTTGCAATACTATCGAGGCTTTGAAATACTTGATTCATCTATGGGCTGCAAATCTTGTGATCATTGAAATGAGGCTGTAGACAGTGCGAATTTTGTGGAGACTGATTACGAGGTGCTCTTGGCATAAAAATCGCAACCATTGAGAGAAGGCTTCGATTGCCCTGCTAAGTAAAAAATGTCTAAGATTTAGATGTTGGAGGAACAAATTTTACGAGTTGAAGCATTTTACAGCCATAATTTATTTACAAGATTTATTTTAGAATCCAATTAAGTTCTCTGGATCTACACTTTTGAAAAGATTAGAGTACGTTACACCTTTAATGGGATTATCTATTATGCTGGATAGTTCAGGGCAAACACGTCATCTGGCATTAGAATCACAAGGCTCCCAACAAGCTTGGCAAAAACTCAATATAAAAACCAAGAGTTTTCAAAATGGGAGGTCACCAACTTAAAGTCCAATGCCCCATGAAGTCCACTGTAGCTATTGCGTGCATCGGTATGGGCCTTTCATTGTCTCTAACTATTGCGGTATGGGCCTTTCACTGTCTCTAACTATTGCGGTATGGGCCTTTCATTGTCTCTAACTATTGCGGTATGGGCCTTTCATTGTCTCTAACTATTGCGGTATGGGCCTTTCATTGTCTCTAACTATTGCGGTATGGGCCTTTCATTGTCTCTAACTATTGCGGTATGGGCCTTTCATTGTCTCTAACTATTGCGGTATGGGCCTTTCATTGTCTCTAACTATTGCGGTATGGGCCTTTCATTGTCTCTAACTATTGCGGTATGGGCC
>JAKTQN010000021.1:0-147586 GCA_030558845.1 Kodamaea laetipori
GACTTTTTGGAATATACTTCCTCAAGAATTTCTTACGAATTTCAGACCATTTAGGAGCATTTGCTAAAGTCATTCTACCGAGTCTTGGATAAGCCAAATCCCACCACAGACGTGCATTCTCTCTTAAACAGGCCATAAAGTATTTGTCTCTGACAAAATCACATAGTTCTTCACCAGCATCTTCACAGCTCTTTTCTAAAGGTGCTAATGTATCTTCGAATCTCTTTAGAAAAGAAAGTGCCTCATAAGGTAATTCTGTAATTTGTTCATGTTTCTTACCTTCGAAAAAGAAAGGGTCGCGACGTTTAAGTTGTTCGATAGAAAATCTATCATTATTTTTGAAACCAATAATGGCGAGTTTCCTCTCTCTCTCAGCATCTTCAGATCTTTGTGTGGCGTTTGTCATTGCTAACAATTGTTCGTATAATACTTAACTTTCTTCAATTGGATCGAATAAGTGATCAACCTCTAGTTAATTCTCCAGCGGTTAACAACTTTCCTAGCGGCGCTACCAAATGTTATATAATGATGTCGATTGAAGGAAGATCAATAAGTATTACACGTATAGGTAGGTATTATCTGTGCTAGCTGGCTAAATACTTCTCTTAGTCTCCTTAGACTCTGTAGAGCTTCTACCCGATATCCACAGGATATCTCATTCCTCATATACTAAACCTGGGGTGTGTAGCAACCATCATGGAGCCCTTACATTTGCACCCATGTCACACTAACCCATATTTGGTCCATAAGCTTAACCTTACATTGACCTCACAAGGTCATACTTTCAACCCCACTCTTTACTCAGGGTCTAGCTCATATCCGGCTCGCTAGGTTCTCTATCGATATCAAGTCGTGGAGGACGTTGTGTAAGAATGCTTACATTCTGTAACATTTCGTATAGAAAGGCTCTTTGGCCGAGTGGTTAAGGCGGTAGACTCAAGTTCTACTATCGTAAAGATGCACGCGTTCGAACCGCGTAGGAGTCACTATTTTTTTTCTAGCGGTTCACTTAACTTACACAATAAAATGGCGTTGCCCTTAACTAGAGATAAATTCTTCTGGAGTGCTAATTAGTGGTTGCCTTGTTATTCATTTAATAGGATATTAATATAATGATAACTTAAAAGAGCTTAGTTTTACCATTAGAGATTTCTCGTAGAATACAGCTCAGACAACATATAAACTTCACACGACACAGGGTACGGGCATCTTGATTGGCTAATATAGTTGATCAGATTAAATGAACTTAGGCATTTAGAGCTGCATAATGAGTAATCTATAATACAATTCCAGGTTTGAAATAGTTTCTCAATATGAGAGTAACTATGAATTCCTATTTTTTTTTTAAGCATTTGAGCCTAAACAACTGAATAGATTGAGAGAACATCTTGCGATTACTTTCTCGATTCAATTCCTTATGTTAATGCAAGTAAGTACTAGGAAAGCATGAATCTAATTCATCTTTCGAATTAATGATTTAAGACAACAGGCATAAAGCCTCATATGGATCGGAGTTCTTCACAGTTTCCCTATTTACCTACGATTTTCACAAGACAAAGTGCAGTCATGTAATCTTTCCAAAAGAACCCTTGACAACAAGAGTCTCCACGCATAAGGATACATTCATACAGTTTAGGATTAAGTTCTACGTCAAACCGTTACTTCAGTAGATGAACTTTACTCAAACCGATTAGGATAACTGGTAGATCAGTAAAAACGTGTTTTATAATATCCCCAATTCCTAAGCACTAGGAGGGTAATGTCAGTGTTGAAGTCTGTTGCTTTGTAATACGACTTATCTTAATGTCTAAGGTCTTAAACAAATCTTATTTAATTCACTAAGTTAAATATAAACTCGTAACCTCTAATCCTCCGGCTTAGGCTTCTCTTTCAAAACTTAGCTGCTCTCGAAATCTACGGATTTCGACACACTTAAATATTCTGTCAGCCTCGTTATCTACCAATCCGAGCTAATCTCTTATCTTCCCGAGACATTCACTTAGTGTTCGCTAGTGTTCACTTTAGTGTTCACTTAGCGTTCACGTGTTCTGTATCATGAGTAAGAATTGCTCAGATTATGGAACAAAACGTAAAATGGTTGTATAGTGTAGTGGTTATCACTTTCGGTTTTGATCCGAACAACCCCGGTTCGAATCCGGGTACGACCTTAACTTTTTTTTTGGCTTCGCTCTTTAGATTTTTCCCCACTAAAACTCGGTCCATTTCTCACCACTATTTATCACACACAATGGGGGACACAAGGATACACTACGAACAAACGATCACCATTAAGGACTACGCACTGCTGTTCAACCTAATAAATCAGACCGATCGACCTGACTTGAGGAACGTCAAATACAAATCGGCCACTGAGCATTTAGACTGCCCAGTATGCCAACAACCTTTCATGGAACCGCTAACCACTATTTGCGGGCACACTTTCTGTAGAGAGTGTATCCATGAGTGCTTGAAAATGGGCAAGACTGATGATAACAACAGCGTAGGAAACTGTCCTTTAGACAGAACGCCTTTGGATCCTGGAAACATCCATGACTTATTCCCCACGCCACTTATCATAACTAACTTGATTGACGATTTGGAGGTGTTCTGCTTGAATAGCGAACGAGGTTGTGACTGGGTAGGGCACCGCTGGGAGTTGGAGCATCATGCACTGGTAGATTGTGGGTATACAGGTGTGAGGTGTAATGGGAAACAGCCGAAGGTAGAAGTAATGGATAAGGAAGACGTAGAGTCGGGAGAAGATGATGACGACGAACATGAGGTAAGCTCACAAACAGCGGAAGAAGATGAAGAGGTGTGTTCACAAATAGTGGAACGGCGGTTTGTAGGTGAAGAATGCTGCCACCGTCTCTACGAATGTGACTTTTGCAAACAGCAAATATGTAATATCACCAAGCAGACGCATTTAGACACAGAGTGTCTTTTCAACTACCAAACGTGTGAGTTGTGCCAGAACGACATGATTCCACAGAAACATCTTGCTAAACACGAAGAAAACTGCATCAAAGTGGGCCGAATCATCTGTCCAGCGAAAGAGATCGGGTGCCCATGGGTTGGCACTAGCGATACCATGCTTGAAATCCACTTACAACAGTGCCAGCTTAGTTTGGTGCTACCTACTATTACAGATATGAAGCAACAGTTAACGCTTGCTACAGGCCAAAACGATTTCTTGCAACGCCAAATCAACAAAATTTTGGATTCTATAATTCAGGGTAAGATAACCAATCTTGGATACAATGAATCGATTGAAGAGATTGCACAGAAGTCAGATAGCAGTGATAAATTGCTATATCTTAACTTTGAGTTGGACAGACTTCGGTATGAGATGAATGATAAGGTGCTACCTTTTATTACAAGGCAGTCGCCAAACGAAAATGAATCTGTTATGAATAACTTGATAAACGACAACTTCATTATGCGTGAGGACTTGAACTTGCAGCGCATTTTGATCAACAGTTTACGCAAGCAGCTACAATTTTTGTTGTTCCGGAACAACGTTAATATGGGACCTTCACCACCACGAGGAATTGATGATATGAGTGACCTCTTGGAGGTTGTGAGCAGGAGCAGTTCAGAAGAGAGGTTGAATTTGAAATTGTGAGAGTGCATTTAAGAGTCTGTTGGACTTTGTGTGTTAGTACTCTGGAAGGCTACCACACTAACGGCCAGAATTAACAAATCTACGAGTTTATTTTTGCATTCTACTGAACAATAATAACAATTCTCCGCAATTTCATGAAGATCCTCACAAAACTTTAAAGTAAAACTACTTTCCTTCTAAAAGAATTAGAGTGTACTAGTTAAGCTGAATTCCCATGGAAACCAATGCTAGTCTACAACAAAAGTATAGCACTTACACAATTTAAAATTCAAATTGAACAGTTTACTAGGGAACTGTTCAGAGTCAAGCTCGTTTAAGCGTATAGAATGAAATTTAGATAAAATAACTCAACATTTTAGAACTTTTACCGTAGAGCAACGATAGTGCAGCATTTAAGTTTGTTGCAGTATTCCAAGCCCCTAAAAGCCACTAAAAGAACTGGGCTTCAAGATTGCTACGAGAATAATGAGGCATTTACGAATTACAAGATGTAGAGGCAGAAAACTCGGTGTGCTCAAGCTGCATACTGTTATTTGAGTGGAAGTCAAGCCGACTAGAAACAAACTCTTTTCATAGATGAAAAATCCACAAAGAGCACACCATAATACCAGAATCACAAATCTCAATAGAAATACCCGGCAGCTATCCGAAAGAATCAGATGTAATTCTCCACAGGTACACAATGGAGAAGATCTAGCTGCGTAAAGTTGGGAAGGGCAGGCTGAGACCGCGGATTGTTGCTCATAATCACATGGAGTAAACACGTGATGTTCCAAGTGGCTCTACACATCCACCACTCAAGGACATTAGCGTGTCGCTAAGGGCTCGCTAATTTGACCAAGTTTCACCACATTCCCGGTGCGTTCACCCTGGGCCCGTACCAGATCTTAAGTTTCAGTGTCTAAACTCTAACAATCGGAAAAACTGGGCTTCGTCACTTCTAGTACGGTGTATTTTTAAATTTTTGGGACTTTTCCCAGTGGAGTAATTCGTAACACTATTATCATAGGCGTCCAACAATAAATACCGAAGATTGTCGCTTTAATTGTGGGTATACCACGTTTTTCGGATCATTCAACTTTTAGAAGACAGCCATGGAAACACTTGAGATACATCCTAAGGACTTCTTGGTCAAGTGGGTACAAGCCCCTGACAACTCCACCATCGACTGGCAAGTGAAACCTGTCAAAAAGTCGATCAACTTGGCCATCTACCGAAGAAACGATGAGGAGTCCGAACAATTGGCACCACCTCCAGCCACCTTCGAGTCTGACCAGTTTGAGTTTGGCAATGGCTCTAGTGCTGGCAGTGGAGCCGGTTCCTCAGCGAATGGCACAGGCAGCCTAGGTCTGTTTGCACCACCAAACTCATCGAATAGCAGCCGCTTCCGCTCAAGCTCGGTTTCTTCTGTGAACAAGATTACGGAGTCGAACTACAAAACAAAGTCACGTTCGCAAACCTTCTCACTGAATCTCAACAGTTCTGACTTGACGTTGGTGAAGGACCACAACAAGTTGATTGCAAACGAATTGGTTCACGGTACCTTCGAAGTGACAAAGGGTGGGATGTTTGCATTTATCTTTGATAATTCATTTTCAAAGACCACAGGAAAGAAGGTCTTGTTCAGCAGTAAGTTGGACGTACCAGAAGCTAGTCTCATCCCAAATCGCAGGCAACTGATGTCACGCAGACAGCTGTTGGCCAAAGTGCCCGAACTGAAACAAGCAAAGTTACCAGAGGAAGACGACAAGACTTCTATTCTCAGACCCAAGAATGGAGAGCTACTTCAAAGCATATTGCTCAAGAGGAGACGTAAAAAGTTGCAGGGCTTCACAAAGCGTTTCTTTGTTTTAAATTTCAAGTATGGTACCTTGTCGTATTTCAGAGTTGACAACAACAAGTTGCGTGGGCAGATGCCAATCAAGCACAGTATTGTTAGTGCCAACCCCAAGAACAAGGAGATCATCATTGATTCTGGAATGGAGGTATGGGACTTGAAAGCATTATCTGTTGACGATTTCAACACCTGGGTGGATGCCTTCAATCAGATCAAGAAACCAGCCGAAGATGAGATTATCGAAGAAGAGGAAGAAGAGGAAGAAGAATTGAATGCGGGGGTCAAGCAACTCATAATCACCGATTTGCAGGTGATTTTAGAAAAGACAAAAACCGGACTCAACGTCGAAGCGGACCTTGAGACGCTCTTGAGAAAATTGAAAAGACAAAGTGAAACAGCCTCCATTTCTTCAAAAGACTTTTTTGATGCGCAGGAGTATAGTGATGCGGCCAGCACAGGAGTTGTGATTTTAAGCAAAGTCCAAGGAGACGAAGATCTGTCTGTTGAAGAGGCAGACGATGCATCCTCATCAAGCGATGAAAGTTCAGAAGAAAAAGCACCAATCACATCGTACAATGCGATCACAGAAGAAGACGAGACAGTGGAACCAACTACTGAAACGAAAACCGCAGACAATTCTCTTTACCCATTGCCCCACCCACCAGTTAAACGTCGAGTAGATGTACCTGAGTGGACAATTCCTGTTCCTCTGATGTTGGCGTTTTTGCGTAAAAATGTGGGCAAAGACATGTCGACTGTTGCCATGCCTGTTGAGATGAACGAGCCACTTACTGCCTTGCAAAGATTTTCTGAAATGTTTGAGTACACAGAAGTGATTAACAATGCATTGAAAACTGGAAATGAGGATGGTGAGAAGATATTACGCATTGCAGCGTTTGCAGTGTCTTTCCTTCTGAGTGCTCGTGCAAGAGAAAGAAACAACCGCAAACCTTTCAACCCATTGCTTGGAGAAACTTTTGAAATGGTGAGAGAAGATGCTGGAATAAGGTTGGTTGCTGAGAAAGTCAGCCACCGTCCACCAGTTTTCGCAATTTTTGCAGAGAGTGATCGTTGGGAGTTGTCATTCAATCCTTCACCTAACCAAAAGTTTTGGGGCAAGTCAGCTGAAATCATTACAAATGGTACTGTCAAGTTGACTATCAAGGATGACGGCGAAGTATACACTTGGTCTCAACCAAACACCCTTCTCAAAAATATTATAGCTGGAGAAAAGTACTCCGAGCCTCTGAATACAATCACAGTAAAATCTAACAGAGGATACAAGGCTATTGTTGAGTTTGCAAAGAGTGGAATGTTCAGTGGGCGTAGTGAGGACTTGGAGATTAAGGTGTATGACAAGTCTAAGAAGGAGCTTCCTGCTGTTGTCGTTGGTAAGTGGACTGAATCGCTCAAGCTTAAATCACGTGGAATGGAGAAGCTGATCTGGGAGGCTGGAGAGTTGTTACCAAACAATAAGAAGAAGTTTGGATTCACTCAATTTGCAGCTGGCTTGAACCAAGTGACTGAGATTGAACAGGATAAGCTTGCCCCAACTGACTCGAGATTAAGACCTGATTTGCAACTGTACATTAAGGCAGACGTCGATTCAGCTGAAAAGTACAAGTTGGAATTGGAAGAGAACCAGAGAAGAAGGAGAAAGGAATTTGAAACAAGCGGTGAACAACACAAACCTCAATTCTTTAAGCATGTTGGAGAAGGTGATGCTACCACTGGAGAGTGGGTATATGTCAAGGGAGAGAAGAGTTACTGGAACAGAAGACAAAGAGGAGACTGGAGTGGGTTGACCCAACTTTGGTAATTGGTACGGTTTGTGTAGCACTTTGTAGTCTATAGTCTAATATGGGTGTGAAAGAACTGTGATATGATAACCAACTTTAAAGATTCTTTAAGCATTTTCTCTCGTGTTTTTATGTCAAAGAAGGCCGAAACATGCAGACCAAAACTAAACACCGAAATAATCCAAAATGTCATGAAACAATAGACTGCAACTTTAGGCCTCATTTAAGATACTGGTGTCAGTGTCGTAATTTGTTTGTGCCCATCTATACTATTGTCTTCGTATAGCTTAGATCGCCAAGTTTATCAATAACAACTGCTTATACTGCCGATCCCGTACATCCCATAAAAATCCCTTGCAATCTTTCCCCTTACATCCCACAGAATCAAGACCCCTCAGACCTACCTTCTGCGTTCATTTTGACTTTGTTAACGCAAAGTTGGCTGCAAATTTACTCAACACTCCCCCACTCGCTCATAACTAAATACTAGTTAAATTGCGGTACGGGTTTTCCACTGAACAAAAACAGACCGTGTTGAGAAGAAAGAACAACAAACCACAAACCAGCCTGGAAACTTAGTCAAAAAGACTTCTCTACGTAACCATTACAGGAAAGATCAGGGAACTTCTCCAGTGTGATCACTAGCAATTATTTGTTTTGGTGCACTTTTTTTTGAATTTTCTACAGCCAGCCACAAACATAAACACAAACAAGTGGATCAAGTATAAATCACAACACATCTCCCCCAGAAAGAAGCAAACCCACGATGAGCAAAATGAATGGATTTCGGTCGCCAGGCAAGGACGACATCGACATTGCCGATGTGTCTCAGCTGATGGAGAATGTTCTGATTCTGAGCAATATGATGGACGTAGATACTAGCTACAGGCTGAGCTACAACAACGCCAACACGAATTACGGCGGACAACCACCACGCACTCCCCAATCCAACAGTGTTTTGAACAAGGAAAACATTACACCTTACAGTTCTCCCTCGAAGAGTATTTTGCACACCTCGCCAAACAAGTTCCAATATCAAACACCAAGTCAGTACCCGAGGACACCAGGGCAAAACCCCAAAGTTTTCGCGAACCAATCGCCAGTTCAAGCGCAGCAGACCCAAGCTTCGGCACAAAATGCCCACTTGAACCAGTTGCACCAAAATATCACCCAGCTCCAACCTATGGACGCAAAGAAGATCCTGGAGGAAGAGTTCCACAAGAAGGCAAACAGCCCCAAGACGAAGAGATTGGCCAACGTTGCTCAGTTGTACTTTTTGGACTACTACTGTGACATGTTTGACTATGTGATCAGCCGCAGAGAGCGCACCAACTTGGTTCAATCCAAATTACTCAACGACCCCAACTTTGCCAACAACCAGCAAAGACAGCAGTTGGAATGGAAAAACTATGTGGGGCGTGAGAGAGCCTTGTTGCGTAAACGTAGATTGAAGCCAAAGCACAAGGACTTTGAAATGATCACGCAGGTCGGACAAGGTGGATATGGTCAAGTTTTCCTTGCCAGAAAGAAGGACACCAAGGAAATCTGTGCATTGAAGGTTTTGAACAAGAAGTTGTTGGTCAAATTGGACGAGACTAGACATGTTTTGACAGAACGTGATATTTTGACCAACACCAGACTGGAGTGGTTGGTTAAGTTGTTGTACGCTTTCCAGGACCCTGAAAAGGTGTTTTTGGCCATGGAGTTTGTTCCAGGCGGTGATTTCAGAACTTTGCTCAATAACACGGGCTACTTGATCCCTCCACATGCCAGATTCTACATTAGTGAGATGTTTGCCGCAGTCAATTCGTTGCACGAATTGGGTTTCACCCACCGTGATTTGAAACCAGAAAACTTCTTGATTGACTCGAGAGGTCACATTAAGTTGACTGACTTTGGTTTGGCTGCCGGTACCGTTTCCAACGACCGTATTGAGTCGATGAGACTCAAGTTGCGCAACTTGGACGACTTGGGTGAAAACGCAGAATTCCAGATCCCCTCCCGTCTTATGAATGAACGTCAAAAGATTTTCAAAGAGAGCCAGGGCCACTTAAACTTGGCCAACTCCATTGTTGGGTCTCCAGACTACATGGCCTTGGAAGTGCTCGAAGGTAAGAACTACGACTTCACCATCGACTACTGGTCCTTAGGATGTATGCTTTTCGAAGCATTGTGTGGATACCCACCATTCTCGGGATCAAAGCAAGAAGAAACTTATTACAACTTGAAACACTGGAAGTCTTGTTTGAGAAGACCTCAAACAAAGGATGGAAGATTTGTGTTTAGTGATCGTACTTGGAGTTTAATCACCAAATTGATTTCTTCTCCAAGTCTGAGACTCAAGAACTTCAAGCAAGTCCAACAAATGTCCTACTTTAACGATATTAGTGACTGGGAGAACTTGCGCAAGAGAGCACCCCCTTTCACACCTCAGTTGGATAATGAAGAAGATGCTGGATACTTTGACGATTTTGAAGACGAAGAAATGATGCTCAAGTACAAGGATGTGTTTGCTCGCCAGGAACACAACGAGCTGCTCTTGGATAGAGGAGCCAAGATGGAAAACAACCAGAACTTTATTGGATTCACCTTCAAGCACAAGTTGAACCCAAATAATAAGTTCAACGGCGAGATTAACTTGTTAAGTGGAGGTAGACAAGGGGCGAACAGGTTGGATCCCTTGGCAACTTTGTACTAGAATGGGCATGTATTTATAGAGCGATGTATTATTATGAATAGAGGATTGGAATGAAATTTGCGTATTAAATTAAGTAAATGAGAGATCTCTCTTTAGTTTTGTAATTAAATAATGGTAGTACTACAATCTCCTTTTAATGATATTAAAATACAAATAAAGCAGGACTCCATACTTATTCTCTAAAGTTATTGTAGTGTTATAAAATACAAAATAAACAGATTTAATGCTATCTCCATATAATCTACCTTCCTTTCTATCCTCTCCATATGTAATCTCTCTCGACTTTCTCCCCAACAACCTTCCTTTGGTCTGAATGTACCTTTTCGGCCTCAAGCAGCGCCTGAGAAATCACCTCAAACAAGTTCTCTTGTGAAAAGTCACCCTGTGACTCCAACAACAAAATCTTCTCCACTTTGGCATCTTCAATCAGAAAGCACACTAAATGATTTGAAGTGCTTTCCACTAACTCTTTCGACAGTGGCAGGTATACGATTTTGTCATTCGTAATACTCATACTAGTACCAACAAATGAATAATATAAAGCGATGTTAGCATCTATCAATGCAAAGTAAACTGCGTTCACAGCGTCACTCATCTCATTGCCAGTATATTCGAGATGGTCGCCATCAGCAACTAAAAATTGTACCACCACTTGGATTACCTGTCTAGGGTACTTGTAGCCAACAATTACCGCCTGCAACAAATTACGAAGCTTATCTTCAAGGAGCTTTTCTCTTGTGTTGCTGAGACCCTGGTGAGGCCTAACAATCACTTCTAAACTAGATGTATTTATAAGTTCTTGTTTGGGTTTAGCTTCGATAGGACCTGTTACCGAAGCAATCACTTTTCCATTATCGCTGACAACTTCGGCAGAACCGTCAGACTTGTCTAAGAGACCTGTACGAACTTTGAAAGTCATGGTGGTCTTGATAAATGAAAAAAGTCAAAATCATACTGATTATGTAACTACAGCATCGCGACTTTGATGTCGCAAATTAATTGTATGTCGTTGTTACTTCTATAGAGATGGACTATGAGGACGACTTGTTAAATGATTTTGCTAGCGACGATGAAGTTGCTGATGTGGAGATCGACGACGAGATAGATCAAGATTTTAATACGCTTGTCAACAAAGCACTTAAACAGCGCACTTTCAACTTTAATTCATTAATTGATGATGAACCAGCAAAGCATTCAACCATACTCCCTTTAATACCAAAAATCGAGCAGAAAGTGCTGGAGTATTCTGATGAATTGGAGTCCGACTATCAAAATTTGCTAAGCTTTGTTAACTCAGACGACGTGAGTGAGGAATATAAGTTTATACTTATTGTGAATGAGCTTTCAAGTGTGATTCACAATGAAATAACGGGATTCTACGAATATCTCAAATCGCTCTATAGACCTGTTTTCCAGGAGTTGGAATCACTCATACAAAACCCAATAGATTATACGCGGTTAGTCTTAATTATCAAAGACAATTTGCTGGAAATCAAAAATGTCCAGCCGGAGTTGGCTAAGGTCACTACCAACGAGAAGATTTTGGTTATTTTAATGTCTGCAAGTTTGGTTGAGCCATACAAGTTTACAGAGGAGGAGGAACTCAAAATAATCTCGACATGTCGAGTGATTCTTGAATTGGACGGGATATTGCGTACAATAAGTTCGTTCATTTCAGGCAAATTAGCGAAATTTGCACCCAACGTAAGTGCCATTATAGGACCTATAACTACTTCCCAGTTGTTGATTGCTACTGGGCTGTTGAAGCAACTAGCATTAACTCCGTCTTGTAATATACCCTCGCTAGGTGTTAAGGATCTATCTACAGAAAGAACTAAAAAAGTGGCCAGGGTTCAACAGGGGTACATTTACGAGTCTGACATTGTCAAGTACGTTCCAGCTGACATTGTTCGGTCAGTTATGCGAGTTGTTAGTGGGAGAGTGGTGTTGGCAGCTAGAGTTGATTTGGCCAAAACCAGTACAGATGGGAAGATTGGGCAAGCATATTACCAGGAAATCACCACTAAAATAGACAAATTGCTCGCACCACCCAAACAAACAATCGACAAGGCATTACCTGCACCTATAGATGTGAAATCAAAAAAGAGAGGAGGACGGAGATTGCGAAAGTACAAGGAGAGATTCCAAATGTCCGACCTTCGTAAGGCACAAAACAAAATGGAGTTTGGAAAGCAAGAGGAAGTAATGACCGATGCATATGGTGAGGACATTGGGTTGGGGATGTCAAAGTCAACTGGAATAGGACTGATAAAGACAAATTCCAATACCAATGCTAAAATGTCCAAGGGCATGGCTGCGAGATTGAATTCATTACAAAATAAGAAAGTGGATAACACTTTTAGAGAAGGAGATGACAAACTAGATTTATTGCAAGGACTGCAAAAGAAGAGTAATATGTATTCGTCTCAGATAGAACAACCAAAGCCTGTTAGTAAGTGGTTTATTGGTATGAAGAGAGGTAATGAAGGCACGACCTCTTCTGAGAAGAGGCAGAAAACTAGTTAATTGCAGTCAAGACAAGTTGATTTAACTAACTTTTCAAGGACAATGTATATGCCCCATTTTGGTGACGAGAAAGTAGATGTATAGACGTATAATTATTGTATAACTGATTAAAAAATAGCCACGACTGTAATTCAAGAACCTTAGAACCACCGTTTCTCTTTTAATACACCTGAGCTGTGGTTAAATCGAACCGCCTGTTAGTCAATAATCAGTCATGTAATGACTCACTAGCCTTACTCACAATCAACCCATTAAACCGACCCCATACAAACTGCAAATTTTGACTCATACACGCACAACTGAAAAATATAAAAAAAATTTCAGCCAGTGTATGTTGTTTAGGAGGTTTCTCACCAATAGTATCCCATCATCCCTATACCCTATAAACCGCATCCCTACTAGATACTACTCGATGAGTGAAGAATTGAAAGCTCAACAAGCTCCAACTTCAGCTGCAAATCCTTCGAATGAGGCACCAGCTGCTGGTGCCGATGTTCCTAAGGTAAAGACAGCCAAGGAGTTGGAAAAAGAACGTAAGAAGGCTGAAAAGTTGGCCAAGTTCAACGCCAAGAAGGCAGCGCAAGCTGAGAAGTCTACTGAGCCAAAGAAGCCAAAGAAGGAGAAGAAGGCCCCTGCTCCTGCTGCACCAGTCCCAGAATTTGTCGATGCCACTGTTCCTGGTGAGAAGAAAATCTTGGTCTCATTAGAAGACCCAGCTTTCAAAGCTTACAACCCAAAGAACGTTGAAAGCTCGTGGTACAACTGGTGGAATGCCCAAGGTTACTTCAAGCCAGAATTGACTAAAGACGGCAAGGTCAAGCCAGAAGGTGTTTTCACCATTCCATCTCCACCACCTAATGTTACCGGTGCCTTGCACATTGGACATGCTCTTACCTACTCGATCCAAGATTCCTTGATTAGATTTAACAGAATGAGAGGAAAGACTGTACTTTACGTTCCAGGTTTCGACCACGCTGGTATCGCTACTCAGTCTGTTGTTGAAAAGCAAGTATGGGCCAAGGAAAAGAAGACCAGATACGACTACGGCCGTGAAAAGTTCATCGACAAGGTCTGGGAATGGAAAGAAGACTACCACCAGCGTATCAAGGCCCAAGTCCAGAAATTGGGTGCCTCGTGTGACTGGAGCAGAGAAGTCTTCACTTTGAACCCAGAGTACTCTGATGCAGTTACCGAAAACTTTGTTAGATTGCACGAAGACGGTACCATCTACAGAGCATCTCGTTTGGTCAACTGGTCTGTCCAGTTGAACACTGCCATCTCCAACTTGGAAGTTGACAACAAGAACATTGCTGGAAGAACTTTGTTGAGCGTCCCAGGTTACGAAGACAAGATTGAATTTGGTGTTTTGACTCTGTTCTCGTACCCAGTTGAGGGCTCGGATGAGAAGTTGACTGTTGCCACCACCAGACCTGAAACCATCTTTGGTGATACTGGTGTTGCTGTCCACCCACAGGACCCTAGATACAAGCACTTGCACGGCAAGTTTGTTTTGCACCCCTTCATTGAAGGCAAGAAGTTGCCAATTGTCACCGATGCTGAAGCCGTAGACATGGAATTCGGTACTGGTGCCGTCAAGATCACTCCAGGTCACGACCAGAACGATTACCAGACCGGTAAGAGAAACAACTTGGAAATCATCAACATCTACACTGATGACGGTAAGTTGAACGATTACTGTGGTCCTGAGTGGGTTGGAACCAAGAGATTCGATGCCCGTACCAAGGTCATTGAACAGTTGAAGGCCAAGGGCTTGTACGTTGAACAAAAGGACAACGAGATGACTATCCCAACCTGTTCGAGATCGGGAGACGTTATTGAACCATTGTTGAAACCACAATGGTGGGTCAAGCAAGATGAAATCGCCAAGGAGGCCATTAGAGTTGTTAGAGATGGTGAAATCAAGATCACCCCAAAGACCTCCGAAGCCGAGTACTTCCAGTGGATGGAGAACATCCAAGATTGGTGTATTTCCCGTCAATTGTGGTGGGGTCACAGATGCCCAGTCTACTTTGTAGAAATCGAAGGCCAGGAGAATGACAGATTGGACAACGAATACTGGGTTTCCGGTAGAAACTTGGCTGAAGCTCAAGCCAAGGCTGATGCTAAGTTCCCTAACGACAAATTCACTTTGCACCAAGATGAAGACGTCTTGGACACCTGGTTCTCGTCCGGTTTGTGGCCAATTGCTACTCTTGGCTGGCCAAACACCGAGTCCAGCGACTACAAGAACTTTGCTCCATTCTCCATGTTGGAAACTGGTTGGGACATTTTGTTCTTCTGGGTCTCCCGTATGATCTTGCTTGGTACCAAGCACACTGGCCAAATTCCATTCAAGGAGGTCTTCTGCCACTCTTTGGTCAGAGATGCCCAGGGTCGTAAGATGTCCAAGTCTTTGGGTAATGTTGTTGACCCATTGGACGTCATTGCCGGTATTTCCTTGCAGAAGTTGCATGACAAGTTGACCACTGGTAACTTGGATCCTAAGGAATTGATCAAGGCTACTGAGGGACAGAAGGCTTCTTACCCTAACGGTATCCCAGAGTGTGGTACTGATGCATTGAGATTTGCCTTGTGTGCTTACTCCACCGGTGGTAGAGACATCAACTTGGACATCTTGAGAGTTGAAGGTTACCGTAAGTTCTGTAACAAGATCTTCCAGGCCACCAAGTTCGTTTTGGGTAGATTGGGTGACGATTACAAGCCACCTGCTACCAGCGCTTTGACCGGCAAGGAGTCTCTTGTTGAGAAGTGGATTTTGCACAAGTTGAACCAAACTGCTAAGAATGTCACTGTTGCATTGGATTCCCGTGAGTTTGGCGAAGCTACCAACCACATTTACAACTTCTGGTACGAATTGTGTGATGTTTACATTGAGAACTCTAAGGCTTTGATCCAGGACGGTACTCCAGAGCAACAGAAGTCTGCCAAGGACACCTTGTACACTTGTATTGACTCTGCCTTGAAGTTGATTCACCCATTCATGCCATTTGTCACCGAAGAAATGTGGCAGAGATTGCCACGCAGAGAAGGCGACAAGACCGAGTCGATTGTCATTGCCAGATACCCAGAGTACACTTCTGAGTTGGACGACAAGGCCTCTTTCGACGCTTACGAGTTGGTTTTGGAAATCACCAAGGGTGCTCGTTCTCTTTTGTCGCAGTACAACATCTTGAAGAACGGTCAAGTTTACGTTGAATCCAGCAATGCCACTATCAACAAGATTGCCTCTGAACAACAAGATTCGATTGTTGCTTTGATCAAGGGTGTTGAGAAGATTAGCGTTGTTTCTAAGCCAGAGGACGTTCCTTCTGGTTGTGCTTTGCAGGCCATTGGTACTGAATGTACTGTTCACGTTTTGGTTAAGGGACAGATTGACTTGGACTCGGAAATCGCCAAGGTTACCAAGAAGTTGACCTCTGCCCAGGACTTTGCTGCTAAAACTAAGGAATCTATTGGTAAGTTTACTGAGAAGACTAAGCCAGAAGCTAAGGAGGCTGCTCAAAAGAGATTGGAGAAGTTCTCTGCTGAAATTGAGGGTTACGAACAGACCATTTCGATTTTGGAAAAGTTGAAGCTTTGATGTAAATTTAGTTGTAATAGTGTTTAATATGTTTTAATTTTCAGTGTGTAGAATGAAGATAGTGAATTAAGAAGTAAAGAGAATATGATGAGCGACTTTCGAGTTTACGTAGTATGGATTTGGTAGGTAAGATGGGTTTTTTAAAAGCTTCGCAAACTTTTTATTCCCTTAACTAATATTGTTTTTACTTTACTTACAACACATACAAGTCCTCGATAGTTTAGTGGCTAGAATCTCCGCTTGTCGCGCGGGGGACCTGGGTTCAATTCCCAGTCGGGGAGCTTTCTTTTTGCTTTCTCAATAACCTTCATTGACTGACACTTCAAATCCATAGGAATCTTCGCTAGAGTTTCTTCACCCCAAACTTTGAAAAAATATTCGCAGCCAATTTTTAGTGTGCAAATTCAGGTTGTTGAAACAACAAATTAACTTCATTTCAAAACTGCCCAAATTATTTAACTCCTGGAGCTGCATGCTTTTGGCTCACAAAATTCGGCTCTTGTGGAGTCCCTTCACTCCGTCGTTGTAGTAACTCAGGTCCCACATAAACTACATTTGTTTGTGTAACTACGAACGATCCACGACATTCCCCGAATTATTCGACGACACTTCTTAAGCCTCGATAAAGCATACAATGCGTGTCATTGTGTGTTGCCACGGTTGTCCCCCGCCAATTTTGCCGCGTTGTCGAACAATTCAGATGCGGAATGTTGGACACCATTAAAGCTGAGCTGTAATTACAGGCGCTCATACATTCTATTTCATCAATGTGCGCCTGTTTAACATGGCCAACGTTCCTCTATAATATTATTCTGTGGCTGAAATTTGCATGCATTGTCTCCGCCAGCAGCCTCGTCCATTACAGACGACAATTCGCACTAATTTATTGTTATGACCGAATTGAAATTTGGTCCTCCTGAAATTTCACGTCGTCGAGGGGTATAAAAGGGAATGAAATTCTTACTTTGGAGAAACTAACTAAATAAATACACACACACACGAAATGGGATTGGACGATTTGATTAAAGAAGGTTCTAACTTGTTGAACAGCAACCAAGATAACCAAGGTAACTACAATGACAGCAACAACAATAACAACAACGGTGGAATTGGTGGTGAGTTGGGCAACTTGAAGAACTTGGCCAACTTGGCTGGTGGATTGGGTGGTTCCGGTGGCTCTGGATTGGGCAACTTGGCTGCTTTGGGCAGCTTGGCTGGTGGATTGGGCGGTAGCGGCGGAAAGAGTGGTGGTAACAACTACTCTGAGTACGCTGAAGATGCTAAGGACGTTTACTCTGACTTCAACAAGCAAGGTTCTTTCGCCGACCGCGCTCAGGCTGCTTACTCTGATGTTCAAAGAAACCACAGTGGACAAGGAAACAACAACTCCAACAACAACAACAACTCTAACCAAGGTGGTAACTACAACAACAACAACAACAACAACCAAGGTGGTAACTACAACAACAACAACTCCAACCAGGGTGGTAACTACAATGACAACAACTCCAACCAAGGTGGTAACTACAATGACAACAACCAAGGTGGCTACAACTCCAACCAAGGTGGTAACTACAATGACAACAACCAAGGTGGCTACAACTCTAACCAGGGCGGTAACTACAACGACAACAACAACAACAACCAATGGTAATTTTGACGTTCTCTATCTACAAGAGAAACTAAATAGTTTGACTAGTTTTTAATATGACGTCATTTTATTGTGAAAAATTTTGTGGGGCAACAAAATGCCTTAATATTAATAAGGAGATCTACTGTATTTCTTGCAAAACTTCCTTCAAAATTTCAGGATACCATCTCTGCGCAACATCCTGATGTGACTTGATTCTGTTCTTGAAGACGTAATAACCAACGGGCTCTTTCAGAATATCAGGCTCGTATTGGAAGCCAATGTCCTGTGCCCAACCTCTGATTTTGTTATCTCTTTCATCTCTTAACTTAATGACATCCTTTGGAATGTCAGCCAAAATTGACTGGTTCAGGTCAATGTCAATAGTCTGGAAGAATGGAATCAGGAGTCTTGTGCCCGATCCAGCCTGTGGAGTAATCACACGGTGAATAGTGGCCTTGCACACTCCCAGAGTGACTGCTTCCAAGGTCTGTCCAGCATTCACAACAAGAGTTCCAGGAATGTTTGGTACACTAATCCATTGGCCCTGGAAGTTCTGCACCTCCAACGATCCCAGGTGGTCTGAGGCCTGGTAAATGTATGTGAGTAAATCGGAGTCACGGTGTGGTCCAACACCTTGATTGGAGTCAGGTGAGTCGTTTTCCAAGGCAACCAGAGGCTTATCAGTCAAATCGCCACGGTCTGGGTATGCAATCAATTTAATCTTACATTGCTGATTCTGCTTGAAGTAAGAATCGAGAGAAGCTTCGTTGAGACCTATAGCCTCGACAGCAAGAGACTTGAACGCTATACTAAGTGTAGTCATCTTAGCAATGTGATTGTTTGCTGCAGTTCTGAAGTTAGGGATAAGCTTTGGGTCCGGCCACAAGTTAGGTCCCTCCAAGTTCTTGTATAATGGAGATCCTGGGGGTGGTGCATCCATTTCGGTACCCAAATCGATCTGTTCTCTCCAATCGGTACGTTGAGATGTGATCTCGTTAGCTAAACGTGTGTACCCCAAGAAATGAGGACTGTGGATCATTTCACAAGCCAACTTAGCTTCTTCTGGGAGAGCAAAGAAATTGAGCGACTCCTTCTTGATAGTCTCCAAATCCTCTTCGGAAGGACCCCCTACCAAATGGTAGTTCTTCAAAAGTAAGAATCCAACATTGATCAATGCGTCTTGAAGCTCTAAAAAGAACTCCTTCTTGGTATTAGGGTCGAAGGCTTTAGCCAAGTCGATAATAGGGATTTCTTGAAACGACATTAATTAGAGATTTGATTTCAACGGTATTCATCCTAATTTATAGGACCGATTTCCCAGTGTGGAGTTGGATGAGCCACACTTTTATACCTTAATTTTTTAATAGAATTTGTAAGTAGGGCCGAAATAGGTTCCGGTGGGCTTTTGCGGCATAGATCAGCAGAGACTTGGATCGTGAGTCATTGAGTTGTGTGGAGTTTGGATATATAGGTTAGTGGAAGTATAGGATACATAGATAAGTGGATTGGAAAGACGACGGTTCAAAAAAATGTGATAGTAGCTGATTTAAAGTTTACTGGCTATACCACAGATATTTAATAGAGGATCGGGGTCAGGCTTGTGGTTTCCGGGGGGTTGTTAACCGTTGGTTTTTAGTTGGTTGCAAGATGCTTACTTTTTTGCACCATTTGATAGCTTAATAATGCTATGACGCGATGTGCAAAGACAAGAGATTGAAGGAGATAACAAATGATACCTTACGATTGCAATGTAAGAATGATGAATAGGATCGTTGGCTGTGAAGTGTATGTGATCAGTGGCATGATCTTAATGAAAGTGAGTATGGTACAATTATGGGCCTTTTTAATGATGTTTTTGCAGCTGTACGATGTAATTTGCGAACTAGATTTCGGAGCCGCAAAATTGATTCTTTTGTGAGGACTGTGGAGTCAGCCTCATGGATTCAAGTTGAGATCATTGACGGGGAAACTGAAAATCTTTAGGTAGAAGAAATCATGTTTGATTCGGTTCCGAATTCTGCTAGTGAGGTAGATTGTGTCTCAAACTTTTATCTCTTTGAGATAAGGACTCTCTAATGAAATCGGTGAGTATAAGTTGTTTATGAAAAGTCACATTAGTAACTTAACCCGAAAAACACGTTTCAGAAAACCCTGATCAAAGGGATGTTTCAATGTTTTACATAGAAATTGTAACTTTTCAGATCTCAAACAATCTTTATAGTTTTCTCTTTCTGAAATGAAGTAGGTATCAAAACTCACCTCTAATTCAGTTAACTACATATTATCTACGACGAGTCTAAAATCCATTTACCTTTAACCTCTTGTCATCACCAATCACCTTAAATCACTCCTCTCTTGAGAGAAATCAATTATCTACTTAAATCTTACCAACCTGATCCCACTCAAAATTGCGAAAAAGACGTTACCCATCAAAAAGTCACCATTTGATAAGACGAAGGAAGAACTTCAGTTATAATTGACTCCAAACACGACCCCTGTAAGCCAACCTTCCTTATCGGTCCAATCTCATCTATCTGACTCGCCACTCTGATCTCCTATCCTCCCACTTGGCAGGATGGCACACACGTGACCTTCCAGAAGATTCGCACGATGTCCATTTTCCAGCACTCGTTTAATTGATTCACCAACCACCAATGTCTGAGATAGTCAACAACGTCGCTATCGCGCAAGCGGACTTGCTTGTTCCCAAGCCGTTGATCCAAAGGCCGTATGTCTGGCCTTTTGCCTTTATCTATCCTGCCTTTGCTAACGTCTACTTCAACCACTATGACACCTATGTGGTTGGCTCCGAGTGGACGTTTGTCTACATGATGGCTCTTGTTTCGCTCAACTTGTTGATCTGGTTGATGCCGCACTGGAACGTTGACATCGACGCCAAGTTCAACTACTCGTCGGTCAAAACCGTCCCGGAGGCGTCCTTTGTCAAGATTACGCCCGCACCAAACTGCGGTGTTGGCCAAATCTCTACTATTAACAGAGAAACTTTTGCTGATGGCGAGAGACAAGTTTCCTTCCTTTATCAGAAGAGAAGACACTTGTTCGACGACACCTTGCAGAAGTTCTCTCCTCCTGAATTTGTTTACGACTCCAACCCAAAGTTGTCTGTTTTCCAAGACCATAAGGGTTTGAAGGGTGACTTGGAAAGATCAAAGAGAATTTACGGTGAAAACAAGTTTGACATCCCTACTCCTACTTTGCTGGAGTTGTTCAAAGAGCATGCCGTGGCCCCATTCTTCGTTTTCCAGTTGTTCTCCGCTGCCCTTTGGTGTTTGGATGAACAATGGTACTACTCGCTCTTTTCGCTTTTCTCGACTGTTTCCTTCGAAATGATGACTGTTTTCCAGAGAAGAACTAACATGGCTGAATTCCAGAGTATGGGTATTAAACCATACCCAATTTACGCGTACAGAGATTTGCACTGGCAAGAAATCCAAACTGTAGACTTGCTTCCAGGTGACTTGGTTTCTATCACTAGAACCCTGGACGACAGTGCCATTCCTTGTGACTTGCTTTTGCTCGATGGTTCCGCCATTGTCAACGAGGCAATGTTGTCTGGTGAGTCGACTCCATTACTTAAAGAATCTATTCTGTTGAGACCAGGCAACGAAGACTTGCAGCCTGAGGGTTTGGACAAAAACTCTTTGTTACATGGTGGTACCATGGCTTTGCAGGTTACCAAGGGTGAAAACTCGGCCATTCCAACTGCCCCAGATGGTGGTGCTCTTGCCTACGTCTTGAAGACTGGTTTTGAAACTTCCCAAGGTTCTCTTGTCCGTATGATGATTTTCTCCAGTGAGAGAGTCGATGTCGGTAACAAGGAAGCTTTCTTCTTCATTTTGTTCTTGCTTGTGTTTGCCATTGCTGCCTCGAGATATGTCTGGATCGAAGGTACCAAGATGGGTAGAATCCAATCCAAATTGATCTTGGACTGTGTTATCATCTTAACCTCCGTCGTGCCTCCTGAATTGCCAATGGAGTTGACTATGGCTGTCAACGCTTCGCTCTCCTCGCTTGTTAAGTTCTACATTTTCTGTACCGAACCTTTCAGAATCCCATTGGCTGGTAGAATTGATGTGTGTTGCTTTGACAAGACTGGTACCTTGACTGCCGAGGACTTGTTCTTTGAAGGTTTGGCTGGATTTAAGAATGATGACATTCACCACTTGTACACCTGTGACGAAGCTCCAGCTACCACCTCATACGTTTTGGGTTCTGCCCATGCCTTGGTCAAGTTGGACGATGGTGAAGTTGTTGGTGACCCAATGGAACAGGAAACTTTGAAGGCTGCCGACTGGACTGTTGGTGCTCGTGACACTGTTGAAAAGAAGAATGCTGCTGGTAAAACTGAAAAGATCAAGATCTTGCGTCGTTTCCAATTCTCGTCTGCTTTGAAGAGATCTGCCACTATTTCCCAGGTCAGCACTTTGGGTAACAAGAACTTTGTTTCTGTCAAGGGTGCTCCTGAAACTTTGCGTACCATGATTATCGATGCTCCTGAAAACTATGAAGAAATCTACAAATCGTTCACTAGATCTGGTTCCCGTGTTTTGGCTTTGGCTTACAAGTACTTGGAAGATGGCGTTAATGTTGTCAAAGTTGACAGAAGTGACGTTGAGTCCAAGTTGCGTTTTGCTGGTTTCATTGTCTTCCACTGTCCATTGAAGGATGATGCTGTTGACACCATTAAAATGTTGAATGAATCTTCCCACAGATGTGTTATGATCACCGGTGACAACCCATTGACTGCCTGTCACGTTGCTAAGGAAGTTGCCATCACTACTAAGGAAGTTTTGATTTTGGATGCCCCTGAAGACCACCATGGTGTTAAGAATGGCGAAAACTTGGTTTGGAGAAACGTGCAAGAATCTGTTATTATTCCATACAACTCGAACGACAACATTGACACATCTTTGTTCAAGAAGTACGACTTGTGTTTGACTGGATACGCCTTGAGCCACTTGAGCTCGCACGATCAGATTTTGGACTTGTTGAAGCACACTTGGGTTTACGCTAGAGTCAGCCCATCGCAAAAGGAATTTATTTTGACCTCGTTGAAGGATGCTGGCTACAACACTTTGATGTGTGGTGATGGTACCAACGATGTTGGTGCTTTGAAGCAAGCCCACATTGGTGTTGCATTGTTGAACGGTACTGAAGAAGGTATGAAGAAGATTGCTGAAAACAGAAAGATCAGTGCTACCAAGACTGTGTACGACAAACAAGTTGCTTTGTTTAGAAACTGGAACAGACCTGCTCCTCCAGTTCCTCCTATTATCGCTCACTTGTACCCACCTGGACCTGAAAACCCCAAGTATTTGGAAGCCATGGAGAAGAAGGGTATTGAAATTACTCCTGAAATGAGACAGGCTGTTGTCACTGCTAACAAGTTGGGTGGTACTCCAAACCAGCCTGCAAACCAGGCTCAGGCTCAAATGGCTGACACTATTTTAGGTGCATTGAACCAGGCTGAATCCGAAGATGAAGCCCCAGTCTTGAAATTGGGTGATGCCTCTGTTGCTGCCCCATTCACTTCTAAATTGGGTAATGTTTCGGCTGTTACCCACATTGTCCGTCAAGGTAGATGTGCTTTGGTTGCTACTATCCAAATGTACAAGATCTTGGCTTTGAACTGTTTGATTTCCGCTTACTCTTTGTCCGTTTTGTATCTTGCTGGTATTAAGTTTGGTGATGCTCAAGCTACTGTTTCTGGTGTCTTGCTTTCTGTTTGTTTCTTGTCCATCTCAAGAGGTAAGCCATTAGAAAAGTTGTCTAAGGAGAGACCACAAGAAGGTATTTTCAACAAGTACATTATGGGTTCTATTTTGGGACAATTTGCTATACACATTGTCACCTTGGTCTACATTACTAGAGAGGTTTACATTTTGGAACCAAGAGAGCCACAGGTTGACTTGGAGAAGGAGTTCTCTCCATCTTTGTTGAACACTGCTATGTTCTTGTTGCAATTGGCGCAACAAGTTTCCACTTTTGCTGTGAACTACCAAGGTTTGCCTTTCAAGGAGGGTATTAGAGACAACAAGGGTATGCTTTACGGTATTCTTGGTGTTGCAGCTTTGGCTCTTGCCGGTTCTACCGAATTCTTGCCTGAAATGAACGAGGCAATGAAGTTTGTGCCAATGGATTATATTTTCAAGGCCAAGTTGACTGCTTGTATCGTTGGAGATTTAGTTTTCACTTGGGCCATTGAAATCGTTCTTAAGCACTTTTATATGAACTCAGCTGCAGCTGACATTGCTATTAGAGACGACGAGGAGAACTAATAGTCTCTCTTAATGTTAATAGATTTTGTGTACATACAAATACATTTTAAGATTGTAATTCTAGTATTATTAAAGTCTATTAAATCTCTCTGAATTCCATTACAGTAGCAATTTCAAATCATCCTCTCTGATTAATTTCCCATACTTGAGAACTTCCGAATTTCCTCTCTTCACAACTTCCAATTCTCCAATTCTCTCCGCAATTAAACGTATAGTTTCCTCAATTTCAGAGCTTGCAGATGGATAAGTAAGACTATCCGCAATAATCTGCACCAACTTTTTCAATTGGATTGATCTCTCTTTTTTGTCTAGTATATGAAAAATGATCTCATATATGGTTGGAGCTTTATTCATCAAGTACTTTCTATGCTTCTCTTCAGGAGTCGTCTCCGATTCTTTCTGTTCCTTCAGTACTCGCTCCTTCAATTTTATTCTTTCAAGCAACAGTAATCCATTACTCTTTTGTTTCTCCACCAACGCGTCTCTTTGTTTGAATCCAAAACTGGAGGCATGATTCTTCAATTCTAATGACTTCTTCGGCAGGGGAGACTTTTCTATTTTATAAGATGATGTAAGTGCAGAGCCTTCAGAAAGCTTTATAATGTCCATTACCTGTAATCCAGGTATGGATCCCAATTCTTGGTTGTCTTTGATCCAGGCGTTCATACTTGCAATAAAATTCTCCTTTCTCTTCTGCGTAAGAGCCTGCTTGAAATCGCCTGGAAATCGCAAGTATATAAGCAGGTAGTCGTAGTAGTTTCTTCCTCGCTTGTACACAACGTACATATCATGCTGGAAGGCATTTATACATTCAAAGTCCGATACTTTGATTCGTCTTCTCGCGTGACTGGCTGCGGTGTCTAGGAGCTTTGTTAGCAAGGGATCTGCGGAGTGATTCGAGTAGTGTAGTACAAGCAGATTTTCTATCGCATTGAATACTTCAATGAGACCTTCAAAGACATTTTTGGGAATGAGTGGGTGATTCAATACGTTTGACATCTTTTAGAGTCTTTAAAAAGAAGACGTGAATTTTTAGTTTTGTGCAGGTTGGAGAACTATTCACACGAAATGAACAGACCGTTATATGTCCCTACTGTTTAACGATTGCGAAAGAGTGTAAAGTTGAGATAGTCTTACAGGTTAATTAATGAATAGTTGAGTAAATAGAAATCTCTTCAAAGAACTTGTCTATAATTTTGCGGCCATCTTAATGTGATTATTCTTTACTGTTTTACACTTGTGATAGCACGGTTCACACTTGATCTTCACACTTGATCTGGAACCAACCTGCTCATTAGAATATTTCATACTTGATTAGTTGAAAACACTTTAAGTACTCTTAGACGTACTTCACACTTCACACTTCACACTTCACAACCCAACCAGTATGAAATCCGATTACATTATTGTAAATCACATAACTTTATCTAAAACAGTGTATTATCAAATAATTCGGTATATTGGAGCATGAGAGTCAGTTTCGTAACTCTCACTGAATAAGTTGCCGTTAGTTCTACTATTTTATAAATATAAAGAACTGTAAAGCTCAAACAAAAATACTTTTCACTACAAATGGCAAGGGAAGACCATTTAAGAAAAGGCTCGGACGTCAAACCCTATGAGTCTCTCATAGCAGGCTCAGTTTCCGGAGCAGTTGCAAGGTATGTTGTACCAATTTGATGAATTTCAGACGGTCAAACTAACTCCGAAAAGGGCCATCACAGCTCCTTTAGATACTATTAAAATACGACTTCAGTTGCAACAACGAACATTTCGAAACCGCCAGCCAATAATTGAGGTTGTGCGAGCTTTGCTCAAGAAAGAAGGTGTGGCAGCCTTGTGGAAGGGAAATGTTCCTGCCGAAATCATGTACGTGATGTATGGTTCGATACAATTCACACTGTACACCATTCTCAGTGATGCCTTGAGTGCATTTGAAAAGCAGTACAATTTCAAAACCGGACCTGCAACTCACTCATTATTGGTCGGAACAGGTACAGGAGTTGTCAGTACCATCATGACATATCCGTTTGACCTCTTGCGGACGAGGTTGGCTGCAAACACAGGGTCCTTTTTGTCCATGCTGAAACATGCACACCAGATATTGAGTAGCGAAGGAATAAAGGGCTTTTTCGTTGGAATAAAGCCGGCAATGCTCTCAGTAGCCTCTACTACGGGTCTTATGTTTTGGTCTTACGAGTTAGCCAGAGAGTTCTCTCAAAACTACAACGAGGTTCCCTTTATTGAGGGAATATGTGGATTGGTTGCAGGAGCAACTTCCAAGGGGATAACGTTTCCGTTAGATACATTGCGTAAGAGAAGCCAGATGGCTTCTGTGGAGAGTGGAAGAATATCGGCGTATAAGCTCTTTTTCAAGATGTTACGCACTGAGGGTGTTTTTGGTGTTTACCGTGGATTCAGTGTGAGTGTGTTGAAAACAGCTCCTACTAGTGCTATATCATTGTATGTGTATGAGTGGGTGATCCATTGGATGAGAAAGGATAAAGCTTTATAGATGTGTATTATTATGAGCTTGTGCTCAAAAATGTATAAACTAAATACACTAATTCCTGGCATACACCATTTTAACTTAACCTTTAAAACTCAATCCCTGGCATACCCATGAATCTTTATAAAGAAATGGATCACATCTTAAACAAATAGTCATCATCATCCTCTTTGTCGTCTCCTCCCAAACTACCATCCACAAAATACTCATCCTCATCACTGCCAAGTTCCCTCAACAACTCATCATTGGTCTCTGTTTCCTCCAATTGAAAGTACCTTGTGAGCAGGTTCGGCAGCATGTATTCATTTTCTAAATCCTCTTCCTCGTCAACATCTTCTTCCTGTTCCTGCAGGTCCTGTTGGTTCTTGTACAATGATTGCGAATTGGAGAGTAAATTCTGCAACCGTGTCGATGCTGCCTTTCTTTTCGAAGTCGGACTCTTCTTGCGTGCTTCTCCGTTATTCTTCGTTCCTATCTGAGATTGTAAAGCTGAAACGGCTGTCGGTGGTGGACTGTCATCAATTGCACTTTCCAGATCTTCTTGCAATTGTTTACGTATATACAATGGTAGATTTTCTCCCACTATCAGCTCACGTCTTCTATCAGTTTTTGGTGATTCTTTTATCAATGTTTCCTTTCCTTTCCTTTTCCCCTTTGGCAGGACTTCAGGTTTCTTATACTGGACTTCAGCTCTGGTGATCACATTCACATTCGTCGTCACAATTTCCGCAGGTTTGGACAAGCTCAGTTTCCTGCCATGGAAACTAATGTTGTTCGAAATGGAAGGAGTCATCAATCCTATTGAAAGCTTGGGCTGGACGTTTGACTTTTCAGGTGTTGAAACATCCACAGGTTGTTCAACGTTTAACTTTTGCTTGTCTCCATTCTTCTCGATGGTAGATACTTTATTTTCTGCACCATTGGGTTCGCCATTGTGTAAATGGTTGTCTGTCGAATGCTCTTCATTATGAGTTTCCTCAGAGAATTCTTGTAGATTGAGTCCCTGGACCTGTTCAGAAACCCTTGTAAGTGTATACTCACCTCGCTCGCTCCATTGATGGACTATTTCGCTTATGCTCGAAGATGCTTGGCCAAATACCAAGCTATCATACAACTCATCAACCTTTATCTTTATGAGTTCTGGGTTTGGCTGGTCCAATTGCTGTTGCAAGTACTGCCAATCAATGCTGGAGTAAAACTGGGAGATATCTTGTAGTTTGCCGTAGTGTGCATTTACATGCCTACTTAGGAATCTCTGGTTGTCATTCGTCCATTCCATGGTTTGACAAGGTGATTGATTAGTTGTTACAACCCCCATAAATTATCTGCTTATGTAACATTTTTTGCACCCTTTTGTTAACAGTGATTGATGGTATGAAGCCAATTCAATGGTATTGGAGGGGAGGAATATAGTAATGGGCAAATAAGAGTGGTATTGGCATGAAGTTGAACGGTATGGACCATTGCAAGTCAAAATTTTCAGAATTGACCTCAGGTTGAACTATACCTAAGCAGTTTAATGGATCTGATCTCTTGACAATTGGAATAAATTATGGTATCTAGGATGAACTATATGATTGTCATCTGAGGAACACACTCTCATGCATATGGTAATGGTAACTAATAGTAAGCTTGGTAAATGATAGTAAACTTTGTAAGAATACTAGATTTAGTAGATATAGTAACCTTTCTAGTAACGATCTACTATATCAAACTTGCAAAGGTTAATCAATGTATATTGATCTATAGATTCAGGATACTCAGTCATACCCCAGAACCTCTCAACCACTCTCTTACTCTCTCACTCTAAATTTGAGATACCTACTCTTTGGTGCAAAAAATCGTGCGCGCGAAACTGAAATATCAAGCTCATCTCATCTCAACCATCCCAATGAAATTCCTAGTCAGTGCCGACAACACAGGAGGCTTCAAAGAAGTGGTATGTAATACCGGTACCGACACCTCCGTCAAGGATGGCAAACCAGCCATCTCCATAAAAAACTTTGCAACTGAGGAAGAGAACTCGTATAGAACCAAAATCGTCAAGATGGTTGATTTCAAGGGAACATACTTGATCGCAGCAAGAATCGGAGGTTCCGTGTCGATATACGATCTCGTTGCTGTTGAAGAAGAAGAGGAGCAGGAGAAAGAAGGTGAGGAAAAAGAGGAAGACAAAGAATCTTCTCAGTACAAGTTGTTGCACACTTATAAATTAGATGTTTCTCCACAAGATAGACCAGTTGCAGTTCTCGAGATCGACTCTTTGGATTCTGTGATAGTTGCTTTCGAATCAAGCAAAGTGTTTATTATACATTTTGCAGGAGATTCCTTTGACTATGCTCCGCTCGAAGTGAGCTTCCCAGACTCCAAACCAATCAGTGCATTCATAGACAACCCACAAGTTCCAGGAGTTTATGCCCTTGGAGGTCAGGAAAACGACGTCAAGGTGGTCAAGTTATTTGAAAAAGATGCTGATTACCGTTTGTTCTCTTCCAAAAAGGTCAAGTTTGATGCTGAAGTGTTATTCACTGCTGAGAATGTGGAAAATGACTACTTGGATATGAGAGTGCCGATTTGGATTAAGCAAATTATTTTCCTCAAGTCTAACGATGAGGACCACTTCAAGTTCATCACTGGAACCCACTATGGACAGTTGCGTATTTACAACACCGCCGAAGATGCGGAGCCGGTCCATGACTACAAGATCACGCCAAAACCAATTATATCCATGGTGTTGGCGAATGATGAAACACAACAGGAGGTCATTTCCACCGATGCGCACAACATGGTGGCCAAGCACCATTTGGTCAAGGTCGACAAGAATGGTGTACGTATAGTTTCTGCCTCGGCAGGAACAATGCACAAGGCAGTTGCAAAGTTGATGGGGAAGTTCAGCGAGGGAGGAAACACAGGTGCCATTTTCGCCTTGGTGAATGGTGACAACAAGATCTTGGTCACGGGAGGCTTGGACAGGTATTTGCGTGTTTATGACATTGAAACACGTAGAATCGTGGCAAAGGTGTACACAGGAGTTGAAATCTCGCTGGTTGTTGTACTCAATAGTAGTAATGAAAAGTACGTTCCTAAGGATGGTGTTGTTAGAAAGAGAAGAAGAGATATTGAAAAGGCTGAGGAAAGTGATGATGAGGAAATGTGGGCTAAGTTAGAAACAAAGAAGAGTAAAAGTTGAGCCAAAACTTGATAATTATTAAGGTACTAATAAACGTTTATTCATTATATTGTGGGAGCTTGTGGCTTCATAAGTTTGATTGTAGATTTAAGTTCTAATTTTATTATTCAACATTGGTTCTAGGTGTATTTTATATGATAATTAGTGCAACTGGACAGATTATACTAACTCTGAATCAGTTTTACTAGTAGATCTTCAACTTCAGTTTGGTTACCTGGCATTCATTAGTTTGCAGGCTTTGTTCGTTATGTCATCACACTTTGTAGAGTTTTGCTTGTTCCTCTTTGTAGATTATCCACCATCTTTGCAAATTTTGTTCCTTATTCATTAGCACTTCCAAAGTACTACTTCATCTGCAAATTCGACTGATTACCGGGATCCAACTTATTAATCGCCCTGTTGTCACTACTAATCACACTCATACAACGCCATTCGTTCAAATAATTGCACTTCCACAATCGTATTTTACCATCATCCCCAGCACTGGACAATATGGTCCCTGTCAAGTTCCAACTCACCTTCCAAACTTCCAGCTTGTGGTCGTTCATTTTAGCCAAGGTTGTCACTGTCAACTCGCCGTTTGGACCCTCGGTCGCCTTGAAGATTCGCACATACCCGTCCTTACATCCAGTTGCAATGAGGTGAAACTGTCTCCCCATCGATGGGGCCCAGCTTACAGATCTAATAAGACCATTATGTTCCGGCAAGTTGCACAACTTGGAGTACTTGCCCAGGAGCGCAGATGTGCCCGTGCCATTGTTGTCGCTGCTCACAGCGGAATCTTCCAATTCTGGTCTGTCTGGGCCCTGTTCGTTCAGTGCACCATAGATAAAACACTGGTCCAACGCAACTATTGCAAACATTTCAGTCTTGCTGAACTTGGCAGGGCTCCACTCTATTGCAAAACTACTCTGGAGTGACTTTGCAGGTAATTGCAGGTACAATATCGGCAATTCAGTAGTTAAAGCCCAGTTTGTCAAGTCGTTGGGTTCCAACGACTCGTATATTCTAAAGATTCCGTCGGACCCTACACACCCCAACTTCAAACCGCTGTGATTGGGCGCAAATGATACGTCGTAGATGGGGCCAAATGACTCTATAGCCAAGGTTGCCAACTTAATCCATCTGCGTCCCGAGCCGTGCATCTCGTCAGGCTGCTCCTGCCATATTTTGACCGTGCGGTCAAAAGAACACAGCGCAAGTATCTTGGAACTGGAAAACTCAGGGTGTGCCCACAGCACCTTGACCACCAGTGAATCGTGGGCCTTCCACAGGTCATTGAGCACCCACTGCAGTGTCAGCAGATCCAAGTCAAATACTTTGATGTGCTGGTCCAGTGACGCTGTGGCTATATGTTTCCCATAGAAGTCATATTTGACATCATGGATGAGTTCTTCGTGTCCTGTTATAAACGGCTTCATACTTTAATAGATAAGTTTATCGCATAGGAAAAACCAATTTTGACAGCAGCTGAATTTTTCAATAAACAAGGCATACGAAAATGGGATTGCTGGTATACTTCAGGCTCGCGGTGGTGGTGGTTTCGCTACTGCTCGTTATGCCCAACAGGCCGCTTCAAACTCTGTTTGCTTTTGCCGGGATTGGTTACTGTATTGTGCTGACGCTTATTCCTCGTCTCAAGGCCAGTTTCATCAAAGTAGGGCTCAGTGGCCGCGATTTGCTGAAACCACCTCCAGTGGAGGAAATCGCAGAGTCGATGGGGGTGGTCACCGCAGTGACCTACTTATTTTTGATGTTTGGCTTGATCCCGTTCATTTTCTTCAAGTACTTGGTGTCTTTTGGGCTGATGGCTAACGACCGCAGCGTCTTGGATAACTACAAAGACCAGTATTCACAAATCAAAGACAACAAGTTGTTCCCACACAACAAATTGGCCGAGTATTTGAGTGCTGTTTTGTGTTTACAGAGCACCACTCTCTTGGGGCTCTTTGACGACTTGTTTGACATTCGCTGGAGACACAAGTTTTTCTTGCCGGCAGTAGCTTCATTACCATTGCTTATTGTGTATTATGTTGATTTCAGTGTGACTTCGATCGTTGTGCCACGGTTTGTTTCAAACATTCCTGGAGGGGACTTTTTCATTGATTTCTTAAACACATACGTGATCAGGTTTGGGAACCACGCAATGACCAAATTGACAGGCCTCTCCTTCGGAACATTGAGCACAGACTACATTGTTCCAGAAAACTCACCCAAGTTGATCGATTTGGGTATCTTTTACTACGCGTACATGTCTGCAGTCTCGATTTTTGCACCCAACTCAATTAATATTTTGGCTGGAATTAACGGCCTCGAAGTTGGACAGTCCGTGGTGCTCTGCATTATCTTCCTCACAAACGATTTTTGGTACTTGTTTTCGCTGGGAGTTCCCCAAGCTGCCTACGATTCACATTTGCTCCTGGCGGTGTTTATCATTCCGCTTCTCGGTGTTTCCTTGGGATTACTCCAATTCAATTGGTTCCCTGCGCAGGTTTTCGTTGGCGATACCTACTGCTACTTTGCCGGAATGGTGTTTGCCATTGTTGGTATTTTAGGACACTTTTCGAAGACCCTTTTGATTTTCTTGTTACCACAAATCATCAACTTTATCTATTCGATGCCGCAGATTTTCGGTCTTTTGCCTTGTCCGAGACACAGAATGCCCAAATTCAGTGTGGATGATGGGTTAATGAGACCTAGTTACGGTGAATTGAAGAAGAAAAGTAAATTATCGGTGATTATGCTTGTTGTTCTTGAGAAAGTGGGTGCTATTGACATCAAGAGAGACAAAGATGGTCAAATCACGGCTTTTTCGAACATGACCATCATCAACTTGTTCTTGGTGTGGCTTGGTCCGTTGAGAGAGGACAAGTTGTGTTTGGCAATTATGGGTGCACAATTGGTTGTAGGGTTGCTGATGATTGTAGTAAGGCATACTGTCGGTCCATGGTTGTTTGGATATGACAACTTGACCTGGTCTATAAAGTGATAATATTAATAGAGTTTAAATTTGCAGCCAAAATAAAAATTTTAATGTACGTTCATAAGAGATAACATTTGGTTGATAAATGTACAGAATTTACAGCAGTATCTAGTTATCAGATATTCGTTATTCACATCTGGTTGGTAATGTATTAGGTTGACCATTTAATATTCTCCTCCCAAAGGCTTGTGTTCAAATCACATGACCTCACCAAATTACTGAACAAAGAATCAGTGATTGATTTACCAATTAACTTACAGCAACAATGGCCGGCCCACCTCCCCCTCCACCTCCACCTCCACCAGGACTTGGTGCCCCAGGTGCAGGTAGTACTCCACCACCTCCGATGATTGGAAGAGATGCACTTCTTGGTGACATCAGAAAAGGTACTAGATTGAAGAAGGCTGTGACGGTTGATAAATCAGCCCCGGTATTAGACTCAAAAAACAGTGGTTCCATCGGTCCTCCATCGGGCGGAGGCAGTGCTCCAAGAATCCCAAGCAGTGGCTCTGCTAATAACTCAATGCCTGCTATTCCATCTGGCGCCCCTCAATTGGGTGATATATTTGCAGGTGGAATGCCCAAACTTAAAAGCGTTAAAGATAATAGAGCAGGAATAGTTCCTCTGTCAGCTCCTAAGATACCTGGTTTACGTCCTACTCCAAAGACTCTGACATCTTCCTCAATTCCTCCGGCTCCATCAGGTGTACCACCTTTGCCTACAGTAGTGCCCCCAGCACCATCAATTGCCCCTCCAGTACCATCGCTGGCACCTCCATTGCCAGGGTCTGCACCTCCATTGCCTGGATCAGCACCTCCATTGCCAAACTCAATACCTCCGTTGCCAAATTCGATTCCACCAAAATCGCCTTTGTTAAAATCACTGGCACCAACCCCTCCAAAATCACCAATCATTCCTTCGAGACCAACACCAAAAGTTCCACCAACAAGACCAAAGAAGTCCACTCATTTGAGAACACCACTGTCGTCGTCTCCTTCAGTCCCAACGACTCCTCCTCCAGTGCCTTCATCGGCACCTCCATTACCTTCAGGCCCTCCACCCATTCCAACATCTCCAACTCCACCAACAAGAGAGTCAAAATCGCCTAGAATAGGTGGCCATCTTTCAGTTCCGACTTCCGGAGCTCCTACACCACCTCCAGTTCCTTCCTTTGGTGCACCTCCTCCACCTCCACTACCATCATCAAATGCTCCTCCACCACCACCTTTACCATCGTCGAACGCTCCTCCACCACCTCCATTACCATCATCAAGTGCTCCACCTCCACCTCCATTGCCTTCATCAAACGCTCCCCCTCCACCTCCATTACCATTTTCAAATGCTCCTCCACCTCCACCATTACCTTCCTCGAGTGGCTCACCAGCTCCACCTCCACCTCCTCCACCTGCCATTTTCGGTGCACCAGCACCTAAAAAGCCACTGGCAGCTCCAGCTGCTTCTGCTGCACCAGTAGCCGCAGGAAGTTTACCATTCCTTGCTGAAATCAATGCTAAAAGAAATGACAAATTTGTGGTGGATGGATCTTCATCAGGGCATTCAACAGCAGGATCTTCAAGTCTGAGCGCATCCAAGGCACCTCAACCTCCAAGAGCACCAGCTGCTCCAAAATTACCAACACAAGCACCGCCACCTCCTGCCTTTCCTTTACCTAAAAAGTCAGCTCCTGCTGCCCTGGCCCCTCCAGCTCCACCGGTTCCTCATTTCCCACCTCCACAACAGAGAGCAGAGGTAAAATCGACACCTCCATCAGCACCATCAATTCCATCAGCACCTTCTATCCCACCAACACACTCAATCCCATCTGCACCTTCCATACCACCACCACATTCCATACCACCACCACATTCCATACCACCAGCACATTCCATACCACCAGCACCTTCAATCCCCACAGCACACTCGCTACCACCAACTCCTCCATCAATACCTCCATCGGTGCCCACATCTGTAACCCCAACTCCACCTCCTGCACCTCCTCCATCGTCCAGGCCACCGGCACCATCACTTCCAACTCACTCAACACCACCAGATCCTCCTTCGGCGCCATCATTACCACCATCACTACCTCCCTCCTTGCCTCCTTCTGCACCACCAGCAGCACCACAAGCTTCTACGGGGGGTTCAAAGAAGGCAGCTCCTCCACCACCTCCATCTGCACTCGAGTACCAACAAGAAACAGGCTCATCCTTGCGTAAAATTGCTGCTCTGTCATATACAATTGATCTACTGCTGAGAAATGGTAAGCACGACGCAGGCTCATCTGCAACAAAATTGGTGATTGACGACAAACGCTTCAAATTTGCCAATTCTAATTCTCTTCCAAACCCAAGAAGATACTCAAATAAAGAAAAATTGTATCCTAGTGGAAGAGGATCTTCAGTTCCATTGGACTTGAGTTTGTTTGCCTAAATATACTAAAAGTTTATATTCTAAATTTGTAAAAGGTTGAACCATTATGGTTGCAAATACTGCATATTGTAAACACTATATAGACTGTAAACCGGATATGTAATTGTAAAGATGGACGATTTCAGTTGATTACTAGTTGGGGGCATTGGATAACCAAAGTTGCTGATCAAGTATCGCATCTTTTAGTTCTATTAACAAGACTATACACAGCACCAATACGAAAAGATCTTCAAAGTGATTCAGTCATATACTTGAAACCAATCCAAATTAAACATTCTAGTCGTGGTATTGTAACTCGAGGCGGTAGTGAGGTACTTTGTAATGTGCAGCTAATGATACCATAATACTAGTAGCTCTAAAACTGAATAAACGTTTCAGAAGTCACATGAAACATGACAATTCACTTCCATTTCCTAATTTTTGAACAAGAATTGAGCAAACCTCCCGGAAACTCTAAGCTGACATTTCTCAGCACTATTGTCCGTAAATGAGAATCCGTAGTATTTTGAGACTAGCTTGAGCAATTCCCGTTCATTCTAATTATTCACTTGGCCACATTCGGATCCCACACCTGAACTACATTATCATAAAATGAACATGTTGCAACAAAATCACCCTTCGAAGCCCAGTCACCTCCATAACACATACTAGAGTGGTCCCTCTTGAAGTACTTTTCAACTTCTATTTCTTTATCCTTGGGACTTATAATCCTTGCTCCATCATACATACAGCACGTCAAAACTCTCTGGTCAATTGGAGAAGGTATTAATCTCCAGACACCTCCTCCCAAATTCTCCTTGTACTGCACTTTTGGTACAATTCCTTGCAATAATTCACCACCAATTAATCTTAGATCCATAATACGCAAGTGGTCATCGTAGGAACCTGTCCACAAATCGTTACCATTAAGTGTATTCCATTTTTCGTTGGGGCAGAGTATCGAAACAACACCAGCCTCATGATGGTTGTAGCCAGTAGACCATATCAGTTCTGAAGTTCTGAGATCATGCGCTATTAATTTAGAATCATCACCACCCGTAAACACAACGTTCTGAAGAGCACCCAATTCCCCAAATGCACCTGTCCAGCATTCAAGATCATGGACTCCATAGAGTGTATCCAGGCTACCACTGTTCAAATCGACAATTGCCAGCTCTCCCAGAGTCAAAGTTGCCAACAAAGTTCCTTGCTTCAATGGGGAGAAGAAAACTGAGGTCACTAGTATATCTTCATCAAATAGTTGCAAATTCTGTTGTTCCAGCAAAGTCTGTCCCTCAAGGTTGTACCTCCACACCTTCAAATTACCTGTAGAATGAGCTGAAACTAGTACCGTGTCATCGTGGGGGCTGAATTTGATATCCAAAACTGCAGACTCAGTAGGGTAGCTATGCAAGAGTGTTAACTCATCGGTATACTTGTAGATGTCTATCGAACCATGTCTTTGGCCGGTTTCCTTCTCTAACTTGTAAGTCCCAATAACAATTATAGAATTATCATTTGGGTGTATTCTCAAGCAACATGGTGGAAGCTTGGTTGTGGTTACGGCAAGTCTACTTTCTAAGTCGTCTTCCATGTTGCAAACTAAAGATCAAACTGAAAAAAAAAAAAAGTTTACCAGTTAGTCTTACAAGATGAGTTTACTTGCCAGGTGGAACGCACTCCCAGTCAAAGCACGTTACTACATTGGTGCTCTGACGTTTGTGTTTGCTCTTTTGGGTGACTACGTTACTTCCAGAGTGAATGATGAGGTTGTAGCTAGGAAGAAGATTGTGGAGGAGGTTGAAGAGAAAGCTAACTAATGGTTTTACGAATATGATGGAGCAATATTTATGGGTAGAATGTAGGACAGGTAACCTGCAATTCAGAATTGATCACTTCAAAGTGTTTCGAGATCACAATCGGTGAATCAAACAACTACTAGCTTACTTTAAATTAATCTCGTAACAAAATGCATTAAATATTAAAAATCAACCGATAATAAAAATCATCATACTTATACCTTAAGTAAACCCTCCTTAACATATTCCTTTCTAAGGGAAGAGATGAATTCCAAGAACTTGGCAGGGTTCGAGTCAATACCTCTAGAGTATACAAATCTGGAAGCCAATCTAGTAGCGAACAAGGCTCTCAAGTAAGCCTCTGGTACTCTCTGTAAGATGTTCTGAATACCAATCTCCTTCAACAACAAAGGTGGCAACGAGTCAGTAACAACAGCGTTTCTAAACTCGATGTCATCTTCCCACAATTCCTTGGAAGCAGCCAATTCATCACCCAACTGGTTAATAGCGACACTCAACTTGTCGGACAACTCAGTGAAGAAGATACCAGTTTCAGCCTTCAACTTCCACAAAGCTTCGAATTCGGCTTGTGCGTTGGCAACAATCTTCTGTTGCACTTCCTTGACATAGTCTTGGTAGAACTTTGGCTTTTGGCCGGTGGTCTCATCAACACACATGTGCGACAAGAATCCCTTATCGTCAAACGATAAAGCAGCCAACACTTCCAAAGAGGAAGAGGTGACACCACCCTTGTTGGTCGAGGAGTCCTTGAAGATGATAACACCAGCTTGCTCCAAAATCAACTTGGCACTCTGTGTGATAAACAAGTTAGCACCCTCAACAAAGTATGGGACAATAGTCTTGCCGGTCTTTTCGTCAATCAAGTCGTTGATATTGTTAGTGTCAATGGCACCTGGACGACCACCACATGGGACAAACAAGTCAACACCGCCAGCACCGTATTGCTCCTTCAACTTCAAGTGGAAAGTGTTTCTGAAAGCAACACCAGAGTCGACAACTTGACCAGAAGGCAAGATCACGTCAACATCGTCGACAAGAACAACGTAACCTTCAGGAGACAACTTCGATCTGTCATAGTGCTCAATCATCTTTCTCTCCTTTGCCAATCTAAGCAACTCCTCCTTATCCAAACCCTTAGGGTCAGAGATAACACCGGAACCGTCAACGAGACCAACATAGATTTCACCGCGAGAAAGCAAAATCTCGTTGGATCCCAAGTCACCATCTGGACCACCAGTCTGGAACTTGCGAACAGTCTTGTCATCAATGTTCAACTTCTCGTAGATCTTGTTGACGTATGCTCTGACAGACAAGGTAGTCATACCGTACTCGTCGTGTGGAATACCTCCGATAGCTGGAGACTTACCAGTCAAGAAAGATCTCCACCATGGAGCACCTCTCTTTCTGGCGTGCAAGGTAGCCCAGTCAGTGTAACCGGCAGTACCTTCGTCAGGACCCAAGAACAAAATCTCAGGCTTGTTGTAGAGGTCAACATAGGATTCCTTGTTACCTGGAATGTTTTGCTTGAGCAAAAGATCAATGAGGGCATCAATGTACTTTTCGAAACAAGCTTGAGGTTTCTCTTGGGCCACACCAGGGTCAAGCAAGATGACACCCTTGGATCCACCTTCAGGAATATCCTTGTTCTTCTTCTGCTGGGTGTTTGCCAAGTTGTAGTTTTCGTCAAACAAGTTTCTCAAGTTGACATTGTAGGCATCAACAGATCTTGATCTAACAATTCTAATACCACCACGGGCAATATCTCTGAATCTAATGTGGAAACCGCGGAAGTCGGAACCGACAATGAAGAACATACCGAAAGGCTTGTCAGCGTACTCGCTAGATGGTAAGAAGGATGGGTCCAATCTGAAGGAAAGAGCAACCTTTGTAGACTGGTAAAAGTTAGTCTTCAAGATAGACTTGTTGAAGACGTAAAGAGCTCTCAAAACAATTGCGTGGTGCTCATTCTGAGAGCACTCTCTGTGCAACAACTTTTCAAACTCTTCTTCGGTGCCAACTGGCGAGATCTGCGACAATCTTTGGTACGACAAGGTCTTTTCCATCGAGGATCTAATGTAGTGGACGTCGGCAAACAGTCTGTACAACTTACGGACAATGTCGCTTCTAGTGTCAAAGACTTCTTGAATGTAAGATTGAGTGTAAGTTTCTGCTCTCAATCTCTTCTTGAGCGAGCTCAAGACTTCGGCATGTTGGATCGACTTGGAAGCGTCGAGGAGGGACAGCAACTTGTTGTACTCTGGACCCAATCTGTTCAAAAAGTGGGTAACAAAGATAACACCCGACTGAGCGTAGATAGATTCCTGTAACGACAACTCACCAGCGACAAATCTGTGGTGGAACAAGTTGTGAGGAATACAGTAAAGCAACGAGGCTTCCTTAATCACCTGGTAGATCAGCAAGTCGAGTGGAGACTTGTTCTTTTGAGACTTGACGTACATGGAGATAATCGTAACACCGTTAGCAAACTGTTCAACGTACTTTCTGGTGGTAGACAACTTGTAGTAGTTGGCCAAGTCCAGCAAGGCGCTGTTGTAGCGGGCGGAGGTGCCCTGTCTGTAACCAATGACGACTCTGTACTCGTCCGAGTCCTCAATGGCAAAGTGTCTAATGACAGGTCCAGTGGTAACAACGACATTCTTGATAATCTCAGAGTACAATGCCTTGGTGTTTTCGGAGGCAATCTTCAAAAAGGTGGAGTCACCAATCTTGTTGATATCCACCTCGTTCTGATCCACGTCAGGGTGAGAGTATGTGTTCTTGTAGACAAAAAAGCACTTGACCACCTGTTCCTTCAAAGATTGGTTCTTTTGGTAGACACCGCTCAAGATTGGATCCAGCTTGTAGTTCAATGGCGCACTAAAGTACTCAGCTCTGTACGAGTTGGAGACGGAATTGGAAGGATCAATGTACTTGTCATCAATACGCTTCTCGAATTTGCTTGATCCGTGGTCAGAGGTGTCGAAAAAGACGGCGTGGTCTTCCTGCTCCTTCTTGTATTGGATCAATGGGTGGTCGTCGCCAGCCTCACTCAAGTCCAACGAGTAAGCTTGAACCTTACACGAGTAAAGCGAGTGGATGTGGTTGGCAATCTCTGCGGCAGACTCACGAGCAAAAAACACATCGTCAATGCCCAAGTTATCGTAAAACCAGCGAGCTTCACTCTCAATCAAGGCCTCAGGAATGAATCCAGTCAGGTCCAAAATGTCCAACACTTCGTCGTGTTGGTCCTTCTTACCTGAGAATGGACTGTCCACGTAACCGTGCTTCATCAGCATCACCAGCAGCGTGTCCGAGAGAGTCTTCTGGAGTGTTAAGTTCTGAATTGGGATGTCTGGTTCAGCCATCTTGTCTATGTTTCAAGGTTGTTTGCAATTGTCTAAATTGAGTTCAAAGAGTAAAGTGAAGTGGGATTTCCGAGCCCTTATATACTTTTTCATAAGTGCCCCCTTTGCGGAGTGGCCGTTTGCAGCTCTTTTCGTATCAAAAGTTGCATTTTTCAAGTTTACACATTGTGGGTTTTTCTTTTCTTTTCCCCACTGGGTTTGTACGCCTGAGTGATCTCGGTAATGGGAGGATTTGAAACATTGGCCTGCCAATCCACTCTACTACAATGCTACTTCTACACACTTGCCTTGCAACGTTGAAACATGAAAGCTCCGACGTTGCGAGTGGTAGCGGAATGATCATCCTTCTCTCCCGCCAGAATGACACTCGGTGACAAAAAGAGGAGGGGTGGTTAAGCTCTTCTCGTCACGTGTGCCTTTTTTCCCCCAGCCTTTGTTTACTTGGGTTTTATTTAGACCCGGCACTGCATGACCAGCTGGGTGCGAGGCATTAACGTTTTGTTTGGGTGGATTTGGGGCTTAATGTGGTGAGTGACCGATGAGAAGTATTAATGGGTGAGCTTATAGGAGCATTCTTGTCGCTTGCAAGTGCGCTTAGCGCATTCCAGCGCTTTCAGCTCCACTTAAGATCTAAGTGGTGCCCCTCTCCAGTGCTTCCAACTGCACTTCACAGAGGAAAACCCGCTAGGGGACGACGCTGTTTTGGGCACCCACAAGCGAGCCATCTGAATTGGGAAAAAAGTATGGGGAAGGAGGGGGCACACTAGTGGCATCGGAAAACTTTTTTGTTGCTTGCACATTGTACTCTCAAGCACATTGTGCTTTCATTAATCTATAGGGGCATTGTGGCAGCCCGTCTCTTCCAGTTCCTGGTGGGACGCCTCACACCCATGTTTTTTTGCTCAAGTCCGTGTACAGCACGGTGGTGGTTCCGAACTGTGGGGTCTAAGGTGTAAGAGTTTGCAATTTTGTGCGCGCTGGGCATTTTCTTGAACCCTTCACAAAGGTTGCGAATGCCCTAAGGTTGTCTCTGTCATCGCCGTTCATCTTAATTCCCGGGATAATAGGGACAACTACGAAATGACACATAGGTCAGGAACCTAGGTTAGTGTGGGGGCCCCTCTTTGAAAAATTTTCACCGTTGGGCTTGTTGGGTGAAAAATCTAACCTGTGTTGGGGCCCAGGGCGAACGGGCCACGTTTGTGATGCCAAGTCGCGGCATATTCTGATGGGGTGATCTACTTGGAAAGGATCTGGTCGATTTTAGCGGAAAACTTGTGGGCTTGTGTTCTGTTACATTAGTTGATTTAGAAGTTTAGATCTGAGGTCGGTGTTTTCAATAGGAATTCGAGAGGGGATGAATTGTTCCTCCGTCGGTTCGGTGAGGGGGGGTTGAATTAAATTTAATGAGACGACGGATAAAGTTAACGGTATAGTGGAAAATTTCTCTCATTGTTCAACGTTGTGTGGAGTTCTGGGAGAACCATGTTCTCTGCACATTTGACGTGTTCACGTGATATAGATGTATTGGTGGTTTCCATGCTGATGAGGTTGGGGTGTGGCAAGTACCCCGCCATGTACTGCAAATAGATCATCTTTAAGGTTTTTGGTGAGTCGATTTCTTACTGATAATGTCTAATATCAGATCATTCTCAATAGTGGGTTATGACACTCATTTCGTTTTTGACAAAATGTATTGTAAATGTTGATTTGCAGCCAAAAAATTTATATACACTCACCTGGAAAGTGCCCTCCCATGTACTTTCGCATATACTTAGTAACAAGCTAAAAGATTGACAGTCCTAATTTACTGCTGTGGAATCTGGATTAAAGTTACATCTCTCACAAATTCTACCGAACAATTGTAATGTATATTTCCGTAGAGACACACACACCAACCAAAAACTCTTACTTCAAATATTATACATTTTTTGTCTAATTATCAATCTATTCACAAAATTGAGAAAAATCTACCATCCATGGTCAAACAACATAGACACAGACTCACCATTGTGTATCCTTCTCACAGCCTCAGCAAGAATTCTTGAAACATCCAAAACCTCCAACTTCCCCTCCAAGGTCTCCTGGTTGTCCTGTTGTGGTACCGAGTTCGTTGTAATCACCTTGTCAATCGCAGACTTGCTCACTCTGTTGATGGCATCACCACTGAAAACACCATGTGTAACTAATGCATACACGTACTTGGCCCCCTGGTCCTTCAAAAGCTTTGCAGCTCTCGTAATAGTGTAAGAAGTGTCCACTAAATCATCAATAAGCAAACACACCTTGTCCTTAACATCTCCCACAAGCATGGTGGTTGCCACCATGCTTGCACTGCTCAAACTCGATGTACTAGGAGAGTACTGAATCGGAGTTGGGGCCACAGTTGTCGAAGAAGCTGCCGTCGATGGTGGGCTCTTTGCGGCCTTGGCTCTTCTCTCCTTGTGGATCAAGGCAAATCTACATCCAAGCGCATCAGCCAACGAAGTGGCTCTTTTGGCACCACCACTATCTGGCGAGACAATCACACACTCTTGGTAGTTGGGCACAAAGTCCATAATGTAGTGCTTCAACAAAGGCTTGGAGTACAAGTTGTCCACCAGAATGTTGAAGAAACCTTGGAATTGTGGGTCGTGCAAGTCCATTGTGATCAAACGGTCTGCACCGGCTGTGGTTAACAAGTTGGCAATAAGCGTACCGTTCTGGGCCACCCACTGCTTATATCCGCTGTCGGTCTTTCCGTGCACGTCCACCGTAGGCAAGTTTGCGCTTGACTGGCGGGTTTGCAACAACTGCTGTTTTTGCAACACCGCGGGCTGCTTCAACGCAGCCTTGATTTCGGGCGTGGTGCTGTTGATACCGACGCTGTTACTTGAAAACGAGAAGGCGTTGTCGTTTCTGGACAACGGTCTTGGAGTGCCAGGTGCACTTTCAAAGGTGTACAGCTCCTTCTTCTGCGAGATGGAAGGTGCTCCGGTCAACAGCGCGGCATATGGAACGTCTGGTTGTCTCAGATATGGGAACAAGGGCAAAACAGCAGTGACACGGCGAGCACTGGCAGTCTTACAAGCCGAAATCATGATCAACAACTCCAAAAAGTTGTCGTTAACGTCACCACATCCACTTTGGATGATAAAAACGTCCTTTTCTCTGACAGAGTCTTGCACCTCAATGCTTATCTCACCATTGGAGAATCTTTTAGAGCTTACGCGTCCTTGTTCAATGGTAAGGTTACGACAGATTTGCTTGGTTAACTGAGGATGCGAAGAGCCTCCTAAGACTATAAGGTCTCTCATCTTATCTTTGATCTTTAATTTTTCGCACGTTTTAATTTTTGTAATGAGAATTTGGGTTTAGTGGGCAGATTGAGAACTGGCTGTAATGTGTTGTAATAAGGTTCACCCTGCTTATTTACGAAGCTGATTCTGTAAGTTTTATGAGATTGGTGACAATTTATATAGAATTTTCAGTCTATCAGCTGATTTTTAATTTTAGTCCACCTGGTGGTTAAATATATGATAATTTCAAGTGTCTATTACGATAGCTAACAGCTAATAACGTACATCATAAGACCCAGCCTGTGATGCATACTTCACCCATTTTACCGTTCTGTAGTTGGACCGCTCCAGAACCTTCAAAAACTTAACGGCCAATCCCAGACACGAAAACATGTCCAATTTGAAGTCTAACTTTATAGGAGGTCTGGTCCAGTTGAAAATGGTTGACTCTCCAATTTCTGACGATAATTCAACTTCTGCAGTGAGTAAGTGTTCCTGCTCTCCCAAAAACTTGTTGAAACGCCATACAATGAGATTATCCTCAGGGTCAAACTTACTCTTTCCTGTAGAGTTGGTCATTAGCAGGTTCACCACACCTTTGGGAGTGGGGATTTTGACAGTGACGTTGGTGCCAGGCATTTTGGGTGGATAGAGCGACTTTATGCGGAGTTTGTACAGGATCTTCAGAGTACCCATCTCCTGGACCTGTGCATATATCTTAAACGGCAAGTTGATGTTCAGCAAACATTGGTACGACATCAATTGGAACTCTCCATCTGGAGGGATGAATTGGATGACTCTTTCCGTGTCGAACTTGCTGAGCTCTACACACTGGTGGAACTTACAGTCTTCCAAAACGACTCTTCCTGAGCCATTGACTGGACCACTTCTGTCTGCACCTCGCAGTTTTCGCAACGATCCAGACTCTCTGCCCTTTGCCAGGTCGATAAGCACACTTTCGTCACTCATTCCAAACCGACACTCTGGCATCCCAGAAAGATGCGTGTTCATTTGAATAGCACCGTCCACATACGACCGCAAAACGTCTCCCTGTGCATTCATCAAAACGTGGATCTTCTCTTCTACGTTCAAGAATATCTCGTTTCGCCTGTACTTGATGTTGGGGCTTCTCCACGTAATGTTCGTGTTCTTGGACCCGAATTCGTCCACCTTCTTCGCAGCAGCCGCAGCCGTATTGTGCGAACTGCTCAAGCTGCTTCCCTTTGGATTTTTCAAAACATTACTGGAAACTTTGAACATTGAAGAATCGCTTGCAGACATGAAATTCTTGAGGTAACTCAACTCAAGATTGGTAGGGTACCCGAATTCAATCACCTCACCGAGCAATTCGTAAACCATGCTGAAATTGTTGACCACCATCTCATCCACGAGCGGTCCGGTTGGTACCGGCACCAACAAGGCTTTGAGAAGGGCCTCAAGTTTGTATAAGAACTCAAGCACAACCGAACAATCCTGGTTCAGTCTGGTAACCGCACATATCCACAATAGCCCGGACTTGATGTATATAAACGACGTCAGACCCAAAGTTAGCACCGGAAGTCGGACATCCTTCCCGCTGCTAGCTCCGGTGGTGGAGATCTTGTTGCTTTGCGTTATGACTTGGATTCTAAACACATCCGAAATATTGCGTTTGACACCTTCTCTATAGAGCTTGGAGATCAAGATGTCTCCCCGAGAGTCAAAAATGAACAATGCCGTGATCATTGATTACGAGTGAACAACGAAAACAAGTTTGGAAATCTAAAATTGTACATTTGGAGAGATTGGTAGCGCTCTGAATTTGGCTGTGATTTAGATACGGTCTAGACTTTGAGACTCTTGGTAGATTGATCAGGGCAATCACCTGTGAAACAGTAAACTGCTTATGAAACTGTAATCACTAATATTTCACCTACATCCTCAATATCTCAAGACTTCATAATAAAGTTTTGACATATTTTCTATCGAACAACATGGGCACATCAAGCTATAAAACTCCCAGTGAAATATTAGTGATATATTGAGTAATTACATTTCTATGTTTTTGAGGTCTGTTCTATGACATCATGTAATTAAAATTAGAGTTGCTCTTAAATTCACCCTAAATTTTAGCTCCCTTTTAGGGATAGTTGAGAATGTAAAGTGAGTAATAGACAGTTCAAGATATGAGTAGACCACTTAGTCTATCTGAAAATGTCAATAGGTGCAGAAATACCGCCAAATTTTTCAGAAATTTTCAAGTGACATGTACGTACACTGTCCCATTGGGTATTCTGCTCTTGGTAAAGGTGCTCAGGCTGTTGTTTGTTGAAGAGGTGATGTTCGTTTGCAATGTGTTCAAAAATCTGGATGGAACTCATGTTTTCAGACCTCTCGACAGCCTTAGACTAGACCAGATACTCTTTGAGAAAGATGAGAATGTGTACTTGGAAAATGGCTTGGTTAACGAGAAGTTGATGAAAGAAGTCAATGAAATAGGCTTTACACATGACGTCCAAGAACCATTGCTTCGTATATTTTTGATTGGAGACCATACTTTGACAGTGTGTTTTGAGCATACGATAGCTGATGGTATGGTTGGAGCTCATATTCACGAAATTATTGGTGATAAGATAAAGCTGTTCTTAGAAGATGGTTCTTTGAATACTTATGGCAAGAGCTTCCCAAATAAGGTTGAGCCTGGTATGGAAATATTCAACTTTGAGGAAGATATACAGTATTTGCGAGACTTGGCTCCACCTATTGATCCCTACTTGGAAGATCTGGGGCCGAGCACTCCAAATCAATCTGATTTCGCTGGAAACCTACCTCCTTGGCCTGGAAAATCACTCACTAAATTAGGGTCTTCCATTGCATTCCGGTTGATAACTTTCAAGCCTGATCAAGTTAGCAAAATTTTAGCAAAATGCAAACAAGAAGGTGTTACTTTGACCAGCTACTTGTTAGTTGTTCTAGCACTCACTTTGGACCCAGAAGTGGGGCAAAACCATTCTACTACTCACAGAATTGCTCTAGATTTAAGAAGACATATTACTGACCAGCCTGATCGCTGGCCAATTGCTACATTGGCAGCTGGAGTGAACCTAAACTTGGCCCCAGTTAATCAGTTCTCGTGGGACTTGGTTTCAAAGGTGCACAGAAATGTGCACACCATGATTAATGACAAGTCTCAACTCAACGTTGGCAAAAGGTTCTACGAGAATCGCAGTCTTTTTGAGGACCATTCTGATTACTTCCTAAGTGCAGTAGGGAAACCAAGGTCTGATACTACAAAAGTTTCAAACTTGGGGTTAGTTAAAAATGACTTGATTGAAAATATGGTGTTTGCTCAGGATTTACCTCCTCCAGTTGGTGAAATTGTTTGGAGTTTAGTTTCTACTCCCAAGGGTGGTATGAATATTGTGCTCAGTTATTTCGACTCAGAATATGATACTCTACAAAATAGTTTTAAAGAAAACATTTTGAAGTATTCAATTTGAATACATGTTGAGTATTTGTAAAATACAAAGAGAAGCTGTATGCCTGCTATCACTTTTATAAGTATAAGGTGCTTGTATAAGTATAGATGCCTTGATGTCTTAAGTATAGGAGCGTCGTCTATGAGAAAATTTATCCTTTAAATTAAATTACTGCATCCCAGCCAACTCATTTCTAGTCTTCTTATTATGACCCAGTTTACGATTATGATTAGCCCTGCTACTTTTACTCTTCTCTTTCCTTTTGGCTTGTTCTTTTGATACAGTAGGCTTACTTTCTGTCTTTTCGGAAGTTTGCTTCTTCTGTTCTTTCGGTTTAGACTTGGTTGTCGTTGTCTTATTCCGTAAGTAGTCTTCTTCTAAAACTCTCAAACGTCTCTTCAGTGCTGCGATTCTTCTGAACCAAATTTCAATCCTTTCATTTGACCATCCAGTTTTACTCTTTATGTCATCTCTGAGATGTGAAGATCTTGCGTCTGTTTCGAAAACATCTCCACCTTCGGATTTGAAAACATTATACAAGTATCTCTCGTTCTCTGAAACTTCGGTGATCAGATTACTCTCAAAAATACGTTTAGTATCCTCCATGGCTGTTCCAGTTGTCTTTTCTTGGTCAGCATATGTGTCATCGGGTTCATCCTCATCATCGGCGTACAATATACGCAATGCACTTTCCAAAGTCTTTTTCTTAACATCTTCAGGTAAAGTGTCTTCCTCGCGTGTTTTTTTACCAAACACCACCTTCGTTTCAGTAAAGTCAAGATTGTCGATTTTGTCATCGTCATAAACAGACCGTTTTGAAACTTGAGCGGGAGCTGCACTTCTGCGCTGTTTGGCAGGTTCTTTGTGTGCTTCGGGAATAGAATCTATCAAGTCTGGGTTTTCAAGAAGCATATTAGTTACATGTTCAACGTCACCATTGTTCTCCTTCAATACGTTAATAGCCTTATTCCGTGTTAACAGGGGGAAGAATTCAGTCAACAATACAATAGACTCTTCATTGAAAGTCACTTCTTCAACTTCATCAGATCCCTCTTTTGCAAATGAGACGTTTCTTAAAAATGGAAGCCTCTCCTCCAAATTAGGAACCATTTCTTTGTAACTGTCACTGATAATGATGGTGCTGAATAATGGATACAATCTTAAGCTTTGAACACTATTCACTCCAAGTTCCATGACCAATTTGGAAATTTTCAGCACAGGGAGAGACAAAATTGATATAATCTTCACATTTTTTACTATCTCAGCATGTATACTCGTACCATTTGAGTATAATTTCTCCAAAGTTTCGATCCACGAAACTGAAACAAACCCTTCAGCAAAGTTGGTTGTGTGAGAATTCTTATTCTTCGTAACATTGCGGCCCTTGCCTCCCCCGACTGTGTTTATATTGTACTTAATGGACTTACTCACGTTCAGAGTACTCTGTCCCAAAATAATCGTTAAAGTTTTTAAATCTTCAGCAGTAAACTTTCCGTTAATAATTCGCTGTTCCAAGTGTTTCTGTAAAAATGGAACTGAACTGATGCTACCTGACTTCTTATTATCATTTCCTTTCGACTTAAATGAACCGTCAACAATCCCACGAACAGTATTCACATTCTTCGGGCCGTAGACGGTAATAAAATGCCAAATTGACTCACCTGTCAAATTCACCTTGACAATACTAAAGAATTTAACAAATGCAAAGACAAACGCTCTCAAAATTGCTGTATTAGTCTTGATATCTGGGTTGATGGCTCCTAAAGATAAAATTCGATTTGAAGACTCATCTGCTGTCTCTTGCAAGAACACCTTGAGAAACAATTGCAACTGCTGTTGCGATTTGACTGTTAATTTAGCGGCTTTTTCATCTAACAAGTATTGGAAAAGTTGGATATATGCCTCTAGTAAATGCACCCATATTACTGGATCCTTGTCGATAAGTGACGAGCGAAGTTTGAATGGTGGGTAATGAGGAATTGGAATGTAAACTTCTTCGTCCGACATGGTGTAATTGCTAACTATTCAATGATACCTTGAACTTTTTGAAGGCAAATGTTTTTGAGTAGTGCACGAATCCAAGAGATGGTTGCAAATTTTGCAACAAGTGGCAAATACTTGTCGGTAGGGACTTTGGATGCTGGTTGCGGGGGTAGATTAGTCACCTTTAGAACCAGCGGTTTATAGGGCTAACTTTAATTCTGTGATTTCTTCATTTGTATGTTCCATGGATTGGTCCATTGATACTTATCTGTTCACATAAAATATGATTGTGATTCCGTAAGAGACTATGAATTCATATTAGTTTGTCTCTTATGATGCGTTAGTATCGTTTTACCCAACTATATTCTTCGATTCATTTTACCATTTTTATAAGAATCTGTTAGTTTTTGCCAAAATATTTAGAAAAATTACCAATGCTGGAAGAATATTTAACATGCATGATACTCTTTAAAAAGGTTGATACTATCTACTTTTAATAATGGATAGAACTAAAGGCCCGTTTCAATAGATATACTCACACTTAGCTACTCAAAATTTGTATAATTTCTCTTAGATAAGGAAACCTTAGTTTGGTCTTACAACTGATTCAGTTCACTGAAACCTATTTAATGCAGAAATACTACAGTTTAAGTTTCCCAAAAAGAAGAAAACATAACAAAGAAAAATTTAAGAATCGAAGGAGTGTATTTTCAGGCTTCTTCAGTTACTTCTGATACCGCGAGGCTTCCATCTAAGAGTTTGAGTAGAGAAAACGTAGGGTATTTTACCCGAGGTAAAACTTTAAGAGAAAAGAGCGCCGTGGCGCAGTGGAAGCGCGCAGGGCTCATAACCCTGATGTCCCCGGATCGAAACCGGGCGGCGCTAAGCTCTTTTTTTTGCTCACATTATATTTATTATATGTATATGTCCTAAATTTCGTCCCATAATTTGGCCAACTTCTCTGCAGACTGCTTATGTGATAACACATCTTCTTCAGTCAAAACAGGGAACTTTCTTCCAATATGAGACTCTTCCTCGGGCAACTTGCCCAAGTCAACTAGTCCGGTCAAATATTCAAAAGCATCGACAATTCCAATTGTGTGATATGCTCTAGTATGTCCCTTCACCTTCTGTCTTTCTTGTGCCCACTTCTTTTGTTCCTTTCTTGAAGGTAGAGTGATCTTACCCGTAATGAATCGAGACAACAACACTGCTTGGTATTCAAATACCCTGAATGAGATTCCATCTACAGGAACACCAACAAAATTAATCAATGGGTCTTTGGTGTAAAATGTATGCTGGTAAATATCTGGAAGGATTTTGCCATCAGCTGTAATGGAGTTGTTTGTCAACCTATTCAAGAACGGGTACGACCAGTCGTAACCGGTTCCATAAATAATGTGATCAGGGTTCACCACTTCTGTACCGTCTTCAAAAATAACTTTAAACTCCAGGTCAGAAATCTTCTTGTACTCAGAAATGACAGGCTTGATGTGAATGTTTTCGAGAGCCGAAAGTCGTCTTGCTGCCGATCTAATAGACTGGTAAACTGTAGCTCCTGTGCGAGCAATTAACTTCGACAAGTCTGCCCCTGAAGCACGAGACCCTACTACGATAACGGTCTGGCCGGTGTAAGCTTTGGGGTCTCTGAAAAATTTGGCATGTTGCACCACTCCTTTGAAACTCTTCTGAACTTCAGCCAAACCTGGGACTTCGGTGATGAATGGAACGTGGTAATGGCCTGTAGCCACGACGACCGAGTCAAATTCGCGTTGGTGCCAGATATCAGTGCCTGCATTTCCTGGCTGTCTAATTGTCAACTTGAACTTGTAATCGAGTTCCTCATCGCTCTCAACCGATTTCGAGATCTTCTCTATGTCCTCAACGGTTGCACTAGTAACTAATTCTAATTTTGGATCTTCAGAATTGCGATGAATGTAACTCTCAATATACTTTCTCACAATAAGACCATCAACGTACCTGGATTCTTCAGGGTCTTTCTGTCCTGGTAAGTCCCATTTCTTCAAATCACTGAAAGTCATTAACTTTTCGATAATATTGGTCGTTAAACCAACATAACTTGGTGTTTGCAAGAACCTTTCCTGTTTGCTTGTAGGCAACTCCAACTTTCCATCCTTCTTAATGTTTCCATTGAACGGATTATCTAACTGGGGGTCTGTAGTTAAGCTGCTAGCACCACTTACTAAAATGTCATTTGGAGTGTCAATGGTTTCCTCGTCCAACACCCAAACACCTCCGAAAAGCAGTCTCCTTTCAAAGATAGTGACACTTTCAATTCCTTCCTCTCTCAATAATGAATCAGCTGCAATGGCTCCTGAAGCACCACCGCCAATTACAGCGATAGACTTTACCTGCTTTGGAGATACACGAACTGGATCGTCTTCCAATGACACCGGCATATTTACTCTTCAATTTACGTCTACACTTCACAGGACATTGCTTCCTTTAAATACTCTATCTTTGGGGGTTGGTAATTTTTCGGATCAAATTAAATGCCACCACAGTTCACCATAAATGATATCAATGTAGATATTTTGAAGTGACAATTAATAATTCCTGAACGAGGTTGAATTAACGGAGTTAAATACACTTTCGGATTGGAAGAAAACCGTCTTTGTTTAGGCTAGTTATCTTTGTTTGAAGATTTAATCTCTGCCACGATTTTTCAACAATAAGCACCCTGCTACGGAACATTAGCTCTTTATCTGATTTTGATCCCCCCCACTATTTGGAGCACAACATTGCACAACAATATTTCGTACCCACAGTTGTAAAACTTTACAACCGTGTGCACGTCGCTGAACTTATACATGTACTGTGATGATTCAGAATCGGGTAACTAAGTAGTAACTACAAGTATGGTTCACAATTCCTGAGAAGTGGCTCCGAGCTTCAATAAGTAGCATTGCATCTGGGACACGTGATTTGCAACCATTATTGGCTGCAAATCACGTGTAGATAAGTGTAGGCTTTGGTATAATCAGCAAAATCTTTGTAATGGTATTATTTATAGCTTACACTCTCAGTGTGGATATTCTTTAGGGTCTGAAGTAAGGAACTTGCCATTTTTGGTGTAGTGGCGCATTGTTGGTCCTTTCGAACCTGGGTAACTATTTCTTATTTCAACACCACCAATACTGAGTTCGTCTTTGGAGAGATTGCCTTGAGGAAAGTAGTATGTGCTTCATGTACATCTGCAAGTCTAAATTAATGTGAGTGAGTTATCTCAAGAATCAAAATAGACTTAGACTTAAGGGTCTGTAAAATATGAGACTAATGCGTGTTCTTTCGCGTCTAATTCATTAAAATAGGCCACTCTCTGATCAAAGAGTTTGAGAAATGTTTTCTCTATTGCAAAAGGTATATCTGAGCATCACAAGACCCACTCAAACTGGATTTTAAACAATTTTGACACTCACAAATAATGTCGAACCCGAATTTTTGGCTGTCACAGAAAGAGACTTCGTGGCCAAGCTGGTTAAGGCGTAAGACTGTTAATCTTGAGATCGTGAGTTCGATCCTCACCGAGGTCGCTTATTTTTTTTCTTATTGAATCCACGATGCAGATGAACTAGTACTCTAGAGAGCCCTTCATTCAACAACCATTTGATATCAAATATTTCAAAGTCCAGGTAATCCATTTAATCGTTAATTGGGTCAGCGAAGGTAACATATATTAGGAGAGCACTTGAGGAGCAGTTTTAGCACTCATTTCTGTCAAAAAATGTGAAAATTAAGTCGGTAGTGCTTTTATACTAGCTGACCCAACTATTCCAACACTCGAAAGTCGTCCTCCACACATTCTCTTACTTAATTCAATGGTGACAGCTCGCGTTGGCCTAACCAGTTATGGCTACGCGTAGCCAAATTTGGAAAAATAAAATCACAAAACAGACGAAAATCCAAACATATAGCCTTAAAAAACACAAAAAAATGTAAGAAGCCTTTATGGCCAAGTTGGTAAGGCACCTCACTAGTAATGAGGAGATCGTCAGTTCGACTCTGGCTGAAGGCACTTTTTTTGCTTATTCTGACAACCCTAAGGTTCAGCAACTCCAAATGGTGTGTAGTCAAGGTATAGAGTCTGTTTGTTCATGAAATTTGTGTTGTGACACTTGTCAATATTAAACAATGTAAAAAAAAATACGGAATCAATAGAGAGAAAGAACTTTAGACAATGAAACCAATTATGGGTCTGCAACTAATGTTGGAGGTCAACAACCTCAAAATTGACTTGACTTAAGTGAAAAGTCATTAGATCTTTTTAAACAGTCCTAAATTTCAGAAGGTTTCTGCACAATCAGTTTCAGTTTACGATACGCATAAACGAGTCCAAAGAAATAGTGCGAGAACATTTAAATAGTTAGATCGAAATAGAATTAGCCATTTCTCTACTTTTAAAAGTCAAAAGTTACCTTCCTCAATAAAAGTATATCCCGCCAGCAAAAAGATTCAACACATGGCAATCGTCAGGACAGCAGATCTTACGAAACCATAGCTCATCCAAGCGCACACGAGTTTATGAAAGAAGCATCTGGAAATTTGGTATTGTGACCAAATTGCCCACGTGCACTTTAACTAGCGAAGATTCGGACCACCAAAAAGAAATCGAAAACGGCTCTCATCTCTATAAAAGAACAGTAGACGGCCAAAAATCCTAGTGGCCAATAAATTTCAGCATGGCCCTTCAGAAACAAGTTGATTTGAACGAGCCTTTGGATGCTTCCAAAGAAGCTACGTTAAAAAAGTCCAACTTGACACCGGACTTGACGCATGCTGCCATCACTTTGCACGGTGACTTCTACAGACAGCTGCAAATGCGTTTAAACAGATATGTATTTTGGCACCCAATCTCCAAAACTGTTTACACTATCTTAGCGACAGGTATTTTGACGTACAGATTATGGGATTACATTGTGATAGCAGACAGTTTGTACGAGTTTGTCTCCAATATCTGGAGAAAGAGAGATTTCGTCTACCAGATCCTGACGTTATTCCCAGCCATCATTGTTGTTGTTGGTATCATCGGGTTGCTTAATTGGCTCGCCAGTGATGATATCAGATGTGTAAGTGATGACTTGGTCAAGAAGGACTATATCCAAAAGATTTTTGGATTTGAAGCAGCAAAGTACAGAAAGTTGGTTGAAAGCTCCAAAAACACTCCAAAGGAAGCCAGTTTACTTAGCAAGGGAGACAACACTCAGATTATGATTTACCGTGACTCGCCAATTGCAATTGCTACTTTGAACCCATTGTATGACAACTCGACCGAGAGCAATTTTGTTGTTAAGATTACAGGTCTCAACGTGAGGAAAGTGTTCCGCAAGGTTGACTTTGAGTCGCTCTTACTTGAGTGGGCCATCTTGAGATCGAGACAGTTGTTCCAGGAATATGTGGGTAAGAGTAAGAAGAGCATTGCCGGCTGCAAAATCAGTCTTTTAATTGATGCGTACACCTTTGACAAGGAAACTATCAAAGCTTTGAAGGGAAAGCAATTTGGTGTTGTCGATGAGACTCTCAACTTGAACCCATTTGTTGAACAAACTCCAAACGTGTTTATGACTTTGTTCCAAAAGTTATTTAATGTTAGAAGACAGGTGTACGGCTTGAACATCATTGTACAAAACCCAGAAACCGATGTCTTGTTAAAGACTGCAAATGAATCGGAATTTTTACGAAAGAGAAAGTAATAATATATATTTTTAAACAATAATTAATAAACTACAAGTTTAAAATTACAACTTCTTTATTTTTTCACTATCAATCGAGTAATCCAGTGGTCTTCCCTCTCTTCCTTTGCTTTTGTATTCTAATTACAATCGCGGCAAACCATACAAGAAGTACAATACCAATGACAATCAAAAAGTACTTCAGTGCCTTCCACAAGCGTCCTATCCATCTGTTGATAAATGTTGCATCTTCATCTCCATACAACTCTAATCTTCTTTGTCTTTCCTTTTGCTTAATTCTCTCCTCTGCTTTTTTCAAACGAAGTAACGATTTTCTGCTTTTCTCTGCCTTTTTCTTTCTAAATGCACGGTGACGGCCTCCTCCCTTCTTTTCCTCTTGAACGATTTCCTCTTCCTCTTCCTTCTCCTTGATGATCTCTTCTAACTCTTCCATCGATTCCACAAACCCACCATCAGGCTTGTACAAGGCATACACCTTGTTCTCTATAACGTCAACAGCATGTGACAAATCTCCAGTTTCGGCTGTCAACCCAAGATACTTGATCTGGGGTAAGTGGACATTCGTCAAAGTAACACAATTCCTCCAGTCCTCGTGGATCCCGTGGTAGTTGAAGTCGATCGATAAGTAGCCATTCTTTATGTGTACTATTCTCATCTTGGTGACTCCGCTATTTGGGTTGATCATTTCCGAATCGGCATTGCAACCAGCCAATCTGCTTTCAAAACCATCCGTACCCTTGTTGTACTTGGTGTTACCGTCGCCCAACATCAAGTTGACGTACGGGAAATGACCACGCTTGCCGTTCTTGTACGTGTCAATGAACACACCCAACCCGTTGAAAAAGTTACGTGCGCCAAAAACATCGCCAATGGGCGACCGCTCGCTGATGAACCAGATTGCAAACCCATCACCGTAGAAGTCCCTGCGTGTTTTCGAGTGGATGTGGAATGTGAGCTCCATTTCAAACGAGTCCGCTTGAATGGGCAATTTCGAAAACATGTTACCAACTTGGTGCTGGCCATCTGAAACCAAACGAATGTGTTCGTCCTTCTTGACCAAGGTGTTTCCGGTGAGGTCCCAGTCTTTCAACTTGAAGGAAGACGCCAGCTCCAAGTACGGCTTTTCCAATTTGAGATGTGTCAATTCTGTCTTTTTCAATTGAACAACATCTTCATTCTTGTTCTGCAAAAGCGAGTTGATTTCTTCGGGTGTATATGAATCTGAGAGGCCAGTGAAAAAGTACCAGTATGTAGCAAGGAACAATGCAACCACGAAGATTGCTTGCAACGGTCTGTACTTTGACATCTTGTTATTAAACTTAAAATTAAAAATGATCGCACTTTGATGCGGCGACTACTCACACCATTTTTGGCCCACGTTTGACTGTACAAATATCATGCATTTCCTATTTACATTACTACTAACATTATTTCCCGCTGATCTATCTACCAAAAAGAACAGTCCTCAACGCAGTGAAAAAGGTCTCCTTCTTCTCTCCCTTTATCTCTGCCATCAAACGAGTATAATACTCTGGGTTTCCCTTGGGTTTCAACAACTTATCATCCAACTTATAATAGTTCTTGTATTTGTCGTTCACCAAGTCCCGCAACGAGGCGTACTGTAACTTCAAGTCCTTTTCGGTTATGTTCTTTGTTGTCTCTGGGTTCTGGAAACGCTCAAGCATGACTTCTTTGAACGACGCATAGTGCTTGATGCGGTCCTTGGGAAGGGTTTTAAGTAATGAGACGGTCTTCTCAACAATCTCTGCACGGGACATCTGGCTTGGATTATTTAAAGGTTTGATTTTTTTTTCCTGTCGCATTTGGTTTTTTTGGTAACATATTCTTTTTATGACTCCGAGACTCATATTCGCTCGTCATGGGCAAACGGAGTGGTCGCGCACGGGCCAACACACTTCCGTCACAGAACTTGATTTGACACCATTGGGTGTTGAACAGGTGAGAAAAGTGGGCCAGAAGCTCATTGGAGAAGACTGTTTGATCAAGCCTGAGAACTTGAAGCATGTCATTTCGTCCCCAAGAGTCCGTGCTCAAAAAACCGTTGGGTACTTGCTTGAGGGATTGACTGAGGAACAGAAGTCCAAGATCGATATCTTCGTCGACGACGACGTGCAGGAGTGGAAGTACGGTGACTACGAGGGGTTGCTCACCAAGCAAATCGAACAATCGAGAAGCGACCGTGGGATCAAATGCCAGGGTGAAAAGTGGAACATCTGGGCCGATGGGTGTGAAAACGGAGAAGATTACAAGGAAGTAACTGTAAGATTGGACCGTTTCATTGAACGTGTCAGAGCGTTGCACAAAAAAGCCTTTGACACCAACTCCGATTGCGACATCATGGTTGTTGGCCACGGACATATTTTGAGATGCTTGGTCGCTCGCTGGTTGGGTCGTCCATTGAATGTGAACCCACAATTCTTGATGGACACTGCGAACGTTGGTGTGTTGAGTTACCAGCACCACAACATTGACGAGCCTGCGATCTCGTTAGCTGGTGCTTTCCATGTTTCGATCTAACATTAGTAAATTAACTAATTAATGCACGTCTCTTATTATGTACAATGTCACAATTTGATCATTTCCCGTGAACATTCTATGATGTGCCACTAGTGGTGTATACGATGAGTTGATTTTTGGTTGCAAGACAATTCAGTATTTTGCAGCAAGCGAAATTCACACAAAATACGTCAAATTATCGTACCATTCGGCTGAGTTATCTGTTTCATCAAGTGACTGCAAATTTTGAACTCTTATTATCCATATGAATTAAATAGTGAAGAATACATATAGTTCATCCTGATACATTAAAATCTATTACACAAGCCTAATTACTCATACAACTTTTCTCCAACGCAGTTAGAATAATATCCCAAAAATGGGTAACATTTATCTCCTTCACTACCATTGTCTTACCGTTACCTGTAACAACAGACTCGCCAGTATGCTCACCCTCTGTACAAACACGCATGTTCACAAAGTCAACTTTCAACCCGTACTCATCTCCATGCTTTCCGTCCTCACCGTCTAATACCCCCATAGCAGCATAAACAGCCACAGGGTCGTGCACAGGTGGCCCCGTGGTCTTCCCCCCAAACTTCAAGTTGCTTTCATAAGAATAGTCTATAATACTGCCGAAAAACGCCAGCAACTTTTGTATTTTTTCACGAACAGGTACCGTTGCAACCGCAGTGTGAGTGACATTCAATGGACACACAATAAGCTTGTCGCTGAACTCACTAACAACCTGGTCTGCAGCTTCGGGGTCTACAAAAAAGTTGAACTCCGCAAATGGAGTCACATTTCCGAGACCAATAGCTCCTCCCATAACCGAAACGTAGCGCACCTTGCTTTTGAAGTCCACCTCCTTGCCGTACTTGGTAAGTAACTGCAGGATGTTTGTAAGCGACCCAGTGCATATGAGCACTAGTTCTCCCGAATGCGTTACAATTGCATCTCTTATGGCCTCCAAGTAAGTCTTGTCGTCACGTGTTCTCGCTATAGTGTTCTTTGGAATTTCGATGTTGCCGAGTCCAGATTCACCGTGTATGTTGCCAGCGTAGTGTGGTTCCTTGAACAACGGACGGCCGCTGCCTTCATACACAGGTATATCTGGTCTCTTGAGCTGATCCAAAATCCCCAAAACGTTCTGTGTAGTGTGCTCCACCGACGCATTTCCATGAACTGATGAAATTCCAATAATTTCGAAACGTGGGTCCGAAAGTGCAAGCAAGATCCCGAACGCATCGTCCGTGCCGGGATCGCAGTCAATCCATACTGGTATTTTCTCTTGAATAGTCATAATTAACGTTCTTTTAAAAAAGAATCTCCAGCGCTATTTATAATAACGGTTTTTCTGAATTGTGGAGAATTCTAAGAAAAAAACCAAAACGCAAAGGGCGTTTTTTGTGTAGATCCAAAGTGCCAAAATTTTAACCTAGAGTGCAATAGTGAGAATGAGTGTTACAGAGTTTCATTATTGGGGTTCTCCACTTGGACACTCGGCAATATGTTGGGTTAGCGACGCCGCCACGTCACTCGGCTACCTTGTTGGCTCTCCCGGTGTGCCGGTTGCGGATCTTTTGCGGTCAGGTGTCAAACGTCCCCACAAAAAAATATCGGCATGATCTGCGTTTATTGTAGGTAAGCGGTGATGTGGATTTTGATGGTCATCATGAAGAGTAGACCCTGCAACATTACTAATGAGACAAGTGGTTTTGGCAACTTGCAGTGCACTGTTAAACGAGTCAGTTGGATCAATAAAATTTTGCACGTTATAAAACATGCACTATGGATGCCATTTTATGTTATCCCTCGAGAAGGGTACTGCACCCCTACTTCGAGAATGGAATTCTTCTATTTTCATCGGAGAGTAGTTAGTTTAGACTCTTTATCCTACTCATATGCAAACTTTTCCTCTACACTCAATTCATTATACCTACACAACACTCACCTCCGGCCTCGCTATAGGAGTATCCGAATTTGAAAATGGAATGCTGATCGCACCGGAATATCGACGTGAGTACCGATCGACAGTCTTCTCTTTCTCCTTCTCGGTGAATATCTCTTCATCAGTCACCTCAGGTACAACATTCTCACTCAACTTCACCTCCTCCTCTTTCTCAGATCCCTCCAATTGTGCATGGATCAACACCCCAATTCTTCCAATCGAATCCTCCGACCATACCACGTCCATATGGTCGTAGTCCTCTATCTCAAATATACGCAAGTTCTTTCCTTCCTTGTAGGTGGGCTCGTAGTGCCTCATGTGCGTAATTAATCTTTTTGCATCCACCAAGAAATCAATCTCTCCTCCAAAAATCGTGATTGGAAGAGAAAGGTGCTCCAACCAAGGTTTCGTAAATGGGAAGAAGGTCTTGGAGTTTTTCTGGTCAACCCCAGGATATTTACAGTGTTCTCCATTCCTATAGTCTTCAAACGGGAGAAGTTGATTCGAGAACCCTTCCTCAATATAGTTACTAAGCCACCAATTCATTAACTTTGCCAGGACATAAGAAAGATTGTACAAAGCGTTGGCGTGTCTGATTCTTCTCAGCTTCGACCACTTGGTGGCCTTCCAACCAAACAAGTACTTGAACATAATAAAGTTGGAATTGTAGAATAACCATGTTGAACCCATGAACCTACGTATGTCTCCTAAAAGCCTGATGAAGGCATGGAAGCCAAATATCGCCTTATACCCAACTCTGCCTCTATTGTGCATAAACTTCAAGAATCTGCGAGTGTGGAAGAGTTCACCGGGGAAGATTGCCGGTGCCAAGGGGAAAAAAGCCTCAATCATCTCGTGGTACTTGTGCAAGTTCTGGTTCATAAGCATGAGGAATGACTGAGTACACCCCTGTGAGTGCCCCACCAAAACCAATTTGGAGTGTTTTGGCTTGTGATCCAAGACTTGAGTGATGAAGCATGGCAAGTCGTAGTACGCCAACTCGCGGATGTCCCAATCCCAGAACTTCTCGTTGTACATTAAATTCCCCGTGTAATACTGGTGCTCTACGCGGAAATGGCTTCTGTTGTTGCCCAACCAGACGTCGTAGCCCATCTCGTAAAAGTAGTAGGCCAAGGAGTTTTGCCCGTTGGTAAGGTAGCACCCCCCGCTTGACAAAAGTCCATGCTGCATCAAAATCGGCTTCTTCGCGTCTCGCTCCTCTCCGCTTTCAGTAGGATTTACCAACCTGTACAATGGTAGAACATACCCATCCTCGGTTATCACCTTGTACATCAACAAGTCCGCTCCCAATTCCAAGGCATAGTACCGCAATTCTTTGGTGATCTTCAACCTTTTGGTGTTGGGGTACCCAGGACGAGGAACGTACCCATTGTGAGTTTGAGGGTCCTGAGGACGAAATTCCTTATTTCTACCCAAGAGCTTGTCCCAGTAGTGTCGTGACACTGCCATGTTCAACATGGTAAGCACAAATATCATGCTACACACACTGGACACCACCAGCCACCATGCCGTTAAGAACCAGTTATACTGTTTGGTCTTTTCTTTGGGAGTCAATTCCTCGTTCATTTCCATTAACTGTCATATAGACTTAGCAAACTTTAATCCTTTTATAATAATACTAGGGGTTAAAGCAATCAGATTATATCTATTACCATAAAAGAGTAAAACTTCACAAGATAGGAAGTTGTTATTTACGCGGGGCAGATGAGGTAGTATGGAACAGGGCGTATCAGGGCCCTAAAGTACTGTACTGATCCGTGCGCTTCCGGATTGATGCGTGGAAGACTATTTGGTAAGCCTAAAAGAGTAATATAAGGTACAAAAACCTAACAAAGATCAACAGTTGCAAAATTAGAAGCACTTTACGATTCCACTACGATTAGTCTTGTCTTGCTGTTTTACTATTCAACTGGATTAAGCTTCTGAAATACAATAGCTGTTGTCTTTTTGTACCTCAATAGATTGTTGAATTCAGGGTGAGATTATACTTTTGACAATAAGCTCTCTAATCCACTTAGGCAATGTGCCTACTTAGAGAGTCAAAATGTAGTATGTAATCGCTTATCTTTCATCTTGTTTAAAGCTTGCTAGTGTTGGTTAAAATGTACTAGCCCTCCCCCAAAGTTAATTAGTACCCCAAGGTTAACCAGTCCCTCCAAGATTCCCCAAGGTTTACTAGTCCTAGAAGGGTTACTAGTTCTAGCTGGATTACTAGTTCTAGCAGGTTTACTAGACCTAGCAAAGTCCACTTTACCAGGTTTATAAATTCAATCTCTACAATGGAGTAACTTCGAGTTCGTGCACTTCATCTTGATATGCATATCTAAGATTGTTCCACCACTTGAGTCTAATGAAACGTGCCAATGAAATTCTGCATTCAGCACATTTGAGGTTTCCGATTAAAAAATCTCTACCAAAGTCCTTTGGGATCTCCTACCAAGCAGCTCCCATGAGTCTCACAGTAGTCTGTTTGAGTCAAGCTCTCTGTAATATGAGGACTGCATGAATACGAAAAGGGCTATAACCCTATTCACGTGACCCACTTAATAGACGAGCCACCTGCATAAATAAACATCACATGACATGCTTACCTAACACCCCACCAGATACCCAGCAAATTTTTCATCCATTCAAAATTATTACACCTTAGTTAACAGATATTGAAAAATGGGTAAATCGTATGTACAAACAACGGCATGAAAGCAGCAGAACGAAACGGTAGAGCGAGCTGCTGAACCAGCGCAGTTTGAACCGTAAAGTGGGCATTTTCGCTGCGTCCATCAAAACACATATTAACACCTCTAGTCGTGGTTACAGATCCGGTACTCGTTACGCTTTCCAACGTGACTTTAAGAAGCATGGTGCCATTCCATTGTCCACCTACTTGAAGACCTACAAGGTCGGAGACATTGTCGACATCAAGGCCAACGGTTCCATCCAAAAGGGTATGCCACACAAGTTTTACCACGGTAAGACTGGTATCATCTACAACGTCACCAAGTCCGCTGTCGGTGTTATCATCAACAAGGTTGTCGGTGGTAGATACATTGAGAAGAGAGTCAACTTGAGAGTTGAGCACATCAAGCACTCTGCTTGTCGTCAAGAGTTCTTGAACAGAGTCAAGTCCAACGCTGCCTTGAAGAAGGAGGCCAAGGCTAAGGGTGAAACTGTTTACTTGAAGAGACAACCAGCCAAGCCAAGAGGTTTCCGTGTCATTGAGACTGAAGGTAACGTTCCACAAACTTTGGCTCCAGTTGCTTACGAAACCTTCATTTAGAGAGTCAAAATACACAATAAGGCTTGTTCCTGATTTATGTTATATGTTGTATATTAGTGCATGTCAGATCTTGGGGTATGTAGACTCATAGGGTGATTAAAATTGAGAATTGAGTGATTGTAAGAAAAGAGTTGAGTATTGTAAAAGATAGTTGATACGAGTGGTACTAGTTCTGTGTTCTAGAGCTTTTACTTGTGGAGCGTGTGAGAGATGATAGAAGTCAGACCCCACATTTTGAGCGCATTAAGAAACAGTTGAAGGGGTTAGAAGTATGAGTAAGTTGATGGGATAGAAATAGTATGAATAAAAACAGTTGACGTCTAAAATACGATCACCATGAACTAATGATGTGATAAAGGTAGCACGAGTAGAAACAGCTGAATGATTAGAATCAGATCAATCAATGGTTTTAAAAATCACTTATATCAGAAGTTATTAGGACCCTGGAGACCTCAAAAATTAATAGAGCACTGGACATTATAGAGCTCACGATTAATGAACCCCGGAAAAATGAATATCAGTTTCAGATAAGAGTATGCTCTACATCCACTTATCTTGTAGAATACGTAATCGTCCGTTAAAGTAATTCAGCGAAATTCAAGTCAAATCACTGTCCTTTACGTAGTCATCGTGTTCCTTCATTCTTGCCCATCCTCACACCCATTCTATTGTCATGTTATCTCATGTCGGGCCTACATTTTAACCATCCAAGTTGGGTCAGAAGTTCTCTAAAGTGTCTGTCTTAAGTAACAAGATTGTTGCGCCAAACACCGTCACCATATAAACCCAACTAATCCGTACGGAAGAGCAAATTCCCAGAGGAATCTCGGTCCAAAAGAACTGAAACTCAACCCCAGGGGGAATAGTCGTGACTAGATACGCGAGATTTCATCATATGTATAAAACTTGGAAGGTTCATAAGGTTTTTGAAATGGTGGTGCGGGCCAACTACTTTTATATAAAAGGGTTATCCGGGTAACTCACGATTTTTTTCAAAACCTCATCAGAGCCTGCATATGCTTTTTGATATAGCTCAGACTTTTCTTAAGAGGTACAACTACAAGATGGCGCCTAAAAGGAAGAGTACAAGCTCGCAGAAGCCAGCTAAGAAGGCCAAGACACAGAAACCAGCTGCCACAAGTCTCTTGAGTCTTGAAGAGATTGAAAAGTTGGGCCAGGAAATCATAAAATCACTGAAAGTCAACAACATCGCTTCGTTACTCACACAGTACAAATTGGTTGTGAATGAGTTAACTAAGACTAAAAATGACGCCGCTGAAATGGTTGGAAGAAAAGTATCGTTGACTCTTTACAAGTGCTTCCAGAAATTGTTTGAGGATAAAGTATTGGTCAAAGAGGTGAGGGAAGATGCAAGCGAAGACGTAAAGTTACTTGGTAGATGGGTTGGTGACAAATTTAACACATTCAAGAGCACTACTTTGGATGTTATGACCAAAGAATTGTCGTTTAAGACCTCCATGCAGTTGGATTTGTTGGATATCCAGCTTAACCTTATAAAATTGTTGGATGTTCACTTTGGTAACAGTGCCAAGGTACCTTATTTCCCATCTAGTGCTCTCTCACAATTGATTGAGGCGATGTTAACAAGCAGCATTGGGAATGTGTTGAGCGATGGCACAAACGATGACTTTGTCTTGCTCGAGTTCTTGGATACCTTTTCCAAATGCTGGGACTTGCAGTTTTACTTCTACAACAAATTACCAGAACTTTTAGAAAACTGGAAAGATACAAAGTCTAAGGAAGAATTGAAGGTGATATTCTCCAAGGTTTTCACAGTTTTAAGAAGCGGTCTGCTTCTTTTCGTCGATGATGCCGAAAAGTTGGAAGAGTTGAATACTTGGACTAGTGGCACGCTCCCTCATAACGCCTACAAACCAGGACAGTTCAAGTCCAGCTTCCAGAAGTGCTTTCTCTTGCTTTTGTCATTCCCACTCGTCACTTCACAGTACAAGAACATTTTACTCATTTTACACAGGAGAGTCATCCCATACATGGCCCAACCTACTAGGTTGATGGACTTCTTGACAGATTGTTACAACATAACTGACGATGAGGTTATACCTGTTTTGGCATTGAATTCTTTATACGAGCTCATGAAGCTGTACAACTTGGAGTACCCAGACTTCTTCACCAAGTTGTACTCTCTTTTGACTCCACAGTTATTATTCACCAGATACAGATCGAGATTCTTCAGACTTTGCGACTTATTCTTGAGTTCGACACACTTGTCTGTGAACTTGGTTGCATCGTTTGTGAAGAAATTGGCCAGATTGGCGCTCTCGCTGTCTGCTCCTGGTGTGGTCATTGTCATTCCGTTCATCTACAACCAGCTTAAAAGACACCCTTCGTGTATGATTATGGTGCATAACCCCGATGCAGTTGTCTCCAAGACCACCGATCCTTTTGATAATGATGAAAAAGACCCATTGAAGACAAATGCCATCAACTCTTCGTTATGGGAAATCGAAACTTTAATGACACACTACCACCCAAACATTTCTACTTTGGCAAGAATTTTCGCTGAACCATTCAGAAAGCCTAGTTACAACATGGAAGATTTCTTGGACTGGAGTTATAACTCACTTATGGAGAGTGAGAAGACGAGAAAGTACAGAAGTCATGCTGCATTGGAGTTTGAAGAGTATCTGAGCTTGTTTGAGGATGGTAAATCAGAGAGTGTCTATGCATCTGGGTGGTCTCTTTAGGATCCCAAGTCACTTGTATATTAGTTAATGTCTTTTAAGAAGAGTTATGGAAATGATTGTTCAGAATAAGTGTAGATATAGTGTTAAAAAGCACTACTTCAAAAAGTATACCCTTGAGGATTAACCATCAATAAACCCTCCATTCACAACACAAGCTCTATTAAATGCGGACAAATCCTCCATTCCTAAGATCTCTTTCAAGTGTCAAATACATTTTGCACTCTTAATCTACAAATTTATTCCTAATCCGGTTTAATGAGACGCGTCAATAGAACAAAATTTGCAACGCCCATTTTTTCATAAACTTTTACCACACTCTTTTTACAACACAAGATGGACGATTCGAATCAAGTGTCCGACCAGACCATTGATGCCGTCTTCAGCGACAGAGTCAAGAAGTTCCAGGACTTCTTGGACCGCATTGATGGTGTATCCACGGTTTACCGTACGCAAATCAAGGAAATGTTGAACAAGGGTAAATACCGTTTAAATGTCTCCATCGATGAAATCAGAGACTTTGATAAGGAATTATGGAAGGGATTACTTGACCAGCCTGCGGACTTCCTTCCAGCCTGCGAAAGAGCGTTGAGAGATACTGTGTTATCCATTTACGATCCCTCCAACCCTAACCACTCTGAAACTTACTATGACTCGAACCAGCAGTTTTACCTCAGTTTCAAAGGTGCTTTTGGAGACCACCATGTAACACCACGTACGATTGACTCCGCATATCTCTCTAAAATGGTTTCTATTGAAGGTATTGTCACCAGAGTATCGTTAGTTCGCCCCAAGATTATCAGATCTGTGCACTATGCTGAGAAGACAAGCAGATTTTACGCCAGAGAATATAAAGACCAAACAACGTCGTTTGACCCTATTGCCACCGCTGCTATCTACCCTACTGAAGATTTTGAAGGTAACAAATTAACCACCGAGTATGGTTACTCTACTTACAGAGACCACCAAAAAATCTCGGTGCAAGAAATGCCTGAGTCTGCGCCTGCTGGTCAATTGCCAAGATCTGTTGATATTATTTTGGACGATGACTTGGTGGATTTGACCAAGCCTGGTGACCGTGTGCAGATTGTAGGTGTTTACCGTGCTATGGGTGGAGGTGCCAACAATAACTCAGCTTTCAAGACTGTGGTGTTGGGAAATTCTGTGTATCCCTTGCACGCACGTTCTACAGGTGTTGCAGCTACTGAAGTGTTGTCCAACCAGGACATCCGTAACATCAATAAATTGTCGAAGGAAAAGAAGATCTTTGACATTTTGGCAACTTCGTTGGCGCCTTCTATTTACGGGTATGAACACATCAAAAAGGCAGTTTTGCTTATGCTTATGGGTGGTGTAGAGAAAAACTTGGACAATGGTACCCATTTGAGAGGTGATATCAACTTGCTTATGGTTGGTGACCCATCGACTGCAAAGTCTCAGATTTTGAGATTTGTGTTGAACACCGCTTCCTTGGCCATTGCAACCACCGGTAGAGGTTCTTCTGGTGTCGGTTTGACTGCAGCAGTGACAACAGACAAGGAGACTGGAGAAAGAAGGTTGGAAGCCGGTGCCATGGTTTTGGCTGACAGAGGTATTGTGTGTATTGATGAGTTTGACAAGATGTCGGACGTTGACCGTGTGGCGATCCACGAAGTCATGGAACAACAAACTGTGACTATTGCAAAAGCTGGTATTCACACCACCTTAAACGCAAGATGTTCCGTTATCGCTGCTGCCAACCCGGTTTTCGGTCAATACGACGTCCACAAAGACCCACACAAGAACATTGCGTTACCCGACTCTCTTTTGTCTCGTTTTGATTTGTTATTTGTGGTTACAGACGATGTGCAGCCAACTAGAGACAGAATCATCTCGGAACATGTTTTGAGAATGCACAGATTTATTCCACCAGGACTCATGGAAGGAGAACCGATCAGAGAGAGATCCAATATTTCATTGGCAGTTGGCGAGGACACCGAACGTGAGCAGGAGGAGATTGAACAGCCGATATTTGAAAAGTTCAATTCGTTGTTGCACGCGGGAGTTGCTGCTTCCAAGAAGAAGAAGGGTCCAACTATCTTGTCTATTCCTTTCTTGAAAAAGTATGTTCAGTATGCTAAACAGAGAATAATACCTGTTTTGACACAACCAGCATCGAATTATATTGTTGCAACTTACACTTCTTTGAGAAATGATGTGATTGACAACAACCAGAAGAACACTGCGCCAATTACTGCCAGAACTTTGGAAACTTTGATTCGTTTATCAACAGCACATGCTAAAGTAAGATTATCCAAGACCATTGACGTCAAAGACGCAAAGATTGCAGAGGAATTGTTAAGATATGCCTTGTTTAAGGAAGTTCCTAGAAAGAAGAAATCCAAGAAGCAAAAGACAAATGTTTTATCTGATTCAGAAAGTGAAGAGGAAGAAGAAGAAGATGAGGAATCACCTGAGCCTGTTCCAGTACCAACCACCAGAAGAACACGTTTGAGAGCAGAACAATTAGCCTTGGTCGAACCTGATCAGCAACAGCCTGAAATCGACGAGGAGATTGTGGAAGAACATTTGGGTAACTTGCAACTTGCAGACCAGCACCCATTGTCCAATGCAAGTGGCAGAGGCAATGCTTCAACAGCACAAGGATTGAGTGCCGAAAGATATGCTACTCTTGTGAGAATCATGGCGAGGGTCATGCAAACTGATTTGGTCAACAACGAGCTCAACTCTGCGCCAGTTGAAAGTGTCATTGAGGCCGTCAACGAGCTGCTTGCACAAGAGGAAAGGTTCACAGAAACTGAAATTGAGGCAGGTTTTGAAAGAATGCATAGTGAAAACAAGATTTTTGTTAGTGAAGGTAAAGTGTGGAAGATCTAGGTGTGTTAATGGTTCATTTCGTATACTGTATTATTTAAGGATAAATCAAGCTGCAATAAATTTGGTTGCAAATATTTTGTAAAAGCACGACCCATTGAATAAAATTTTGTACTTCTCTTTTGGAATATCCAATGGAACCAGCGCCGTATTTCCAAGTACCGCGGCCAAATCGAGAGTCGGAACCTATAGAAAGGAGCTTGGACTCGAGCGAGAATGATGAACGCATAGAAACAAGTTTGGAAACGAGCGAAAATGACGAGTATACTGTTTCTCCGGAAGATGAGCTCTTAATGCATACATGGCACACACTCCCTGCCAAAGTGAAGAAGTACTGGGCCAAACGATACAAGTTGTTTTCCAAGTACGACGAAGGAGTGTATATGACTTCAGAATTATGGTATTCAGTAACTCCAGAAACCACGGCAATATTCACAGCAAAACTAGTCAAGCACTTTTTGCCTAACGCAGAGAGCATTCTTGATATTTGTTGTGGTGGAGGAGGAAACACCATTCAATTCGCATATGAATTTGACACGGTTGGAGCATTGGATATTAACGAGACCAATGTTTCATGTACTTTGCATAATGCTATGATATATGGAGTGTATGATAGAATATGGCTGTATGTTGGAGACTGGAACCAGCTTTCTGAAGGGGCCAGCCAGGAATGGATCCCTGAGCCGTTGCATAAAAAGGACCCTAGTGCGATATTTGATTTTGCATTTTGTTCTCCACCTTGGGGAGGACCTTCGTACACTAGGAAACCTAATTCATTTGATTTGGAGGCAATGCGACCGTTTGGAATTACTTCGATATTGTATCTGATAAAACAGTACACTAAAAACATGGCACTTTTTCTCCCGAGAAACCTGAACATGGACCAAATATCACTGGTTACAAGAAAAATATGGGGAGAATCAGCTAAATGTCGAGTGATAATGGTATCAGCAGATTCGCATCAGATCGGAATGTTAGTATTTTTTGGTCCAGATGTGACTAGAGAGGAAATGATAGACTACGATAATTTGTAATTTTAATAGGGAAACTCGTTTTATAGAGAATATATTATGTATAGTAGAGACAATTGTAATGTAAAAGAAAAATATAAACAATATTCTTGCGCTTCTTGAAATCGTAGTTACACTCAAGCCTTGTATATTCTCAGAGATAGTTCCTTCTGGAATTTTGGGTCATTATGTAGTCCCGTTCACAACTTGTAGGCACATTACAGATTTGCAGCAATTGAATTTCACGTGACATCACCATCAACGATTTTTCTAAATAAAAACAAATCCTCGTAGGAGCCGACATTAAGAGACATCCACGAGACATTCAGAGACATGGATAACTTGAAACTAGATAAAGACGAGCGCAAGATCGACGATAACGAGCAGCGAGAAGATGGTGATGTTGACGGCGTTGGATCCGAGTCGCCATCAGTGTCTGTTCGCATTGACCAAGACAACCAACCACAAGACTTCCAAGTGCACGGGGAGTTTCTCAAAATATACGATGCCATCCACAAGTTAGAGAATGAAAAGGTAGCTAATTTGACGCGAGAGGTAGATTACTTACGTGGATTGGTGGAGTTGCAGAATTCCAAGATTGAGAAGCTCACGGCCACGTTTACATCATATTTCGAAGGTAAGAACGAGGATGCATTGATTCGGTCGATTCAAGCGATCCACGACGAAGGCCAGCGTGACCAAGCAGACGAAAACGAGCTTCAACAGTTGGAGAGCAATATGGATCCTGCGTTACACCAGGTTGCTGTTGCTGCTGCTGCAGTACAGGCGCAATCGAACGAGAGACACCACCAGTACCATCACGATAACCTCGGCCACGACGACCTGCCCGAATCTGCTGCAGCAGCTGCCGCAGCTGCTGCGGCCGCCGCACAGGTAGCTCACAGCGCTGTGGAGTCGCACGAAAACCACCACAAGAAAAAGTCGTACATCTCCAAGCGCAAGGCCACGGGTGAAGCGGTCGACATTGACGCAGTGGACGGTGACGACCACAATGGATTTGTAGGAGCATCGGTATCGGACTACGACGACGACCACAAGTCGAAAAAGCCCAAGATTGTGGTGGATTTCTTGCACAACCCTATGTCCATCAAGGAGATTTACGACGAATTCACAAAGGGGTTCAGAGGACAACTTCCCTTAAAAGAAATGGATGCGAAATACGGTAAGCACGAATGGAGGGGGGACTCCCGGTCTAAAGAATCCAAGAGGTTTCAGAGAAGAAAGAGATTGTACGATGCAATTGAGAGGGGTGTTAACAAATTTGGCAAAACCCCAGAGGAAATCATTAGTTATATTGAACAATTCCGTGGGGATAAGCTGCTTACTTGGGTTATGAATGGGAACCTTCCAGCTGATTTGATGTCATAAAATTTCACTCTGTAGGTGAAACCAAGCTGTTTTTCATGTGTTATATTACGATATTTATCGTTAGTAAGTGTTTAGGAGACGTTTTAATGTGATTTGTTTGTATTTGGGCTGTGTGTGTGGTACCGTTTATGTCATCATAAACTTTAAATGGTTAAAAGAATCAATTATACTTAATTATATCCAAGAACACATTTCCCATCTTAATAATATGTTTACAATGTAAGTAAAATTCAGAAATCCTCTAATTGACGTTTCGAGTTCTTTCACAAACTCATGTCTTTGTTAAGACAATTCCTAAACAACCAGCTTAACACTCTACAACATTTAGCACCCTTATGACTCCCAAACCTACGTATCCACAAACCGCAAACTACACCCACAATTCACACTCTTATCATCTTCTCCTCAAAAGCTGCAAATCAAAAAGGGAAAAGATTAAGAACCACCATTAAACTTTCATTTACAGCAACCTTGAACTTTAATGTAAACTTGCTCACAATGGAAGCTCCAGGAACTTGCGACAACAATGCTCTATATCCCTGAGCATCCCTTCCCCCAACTTAATTGTAGAAGGTTCCAGAAAAAAATAAGCCAAGTCACGACCTGAAAAGGCCGGGTAACGGGATTTTGATTTGCAGCGAAAATTTTCAGCAAATATATAATTGTCGCCATAATTCCCAATTCTCACACAGACTTGTTATCAAGTAATAATGTTAGCTGCCAGAAACTCGCTTAAGAACGTCTCGCGTCAGTTTGCTCGTGCCAACTCGACTGCTGCTCCTAACGGACCAGTCATCGGTATTGATTTGGGTACCACCAACTCTGCCGTTGCCGTCATGGAAGGTAAGATCCCAAAGATTTTGGAAAACTCTGAAGGTGGAAGAACCACCCCATCTATCGTTGCCTTCACCAAGGAAGGCGAACGTTTGGTTGGTATCCCAGCCAAGCGTCAAGCTGTTGTCAACCCAGAAAACACTTTGTTTGCCACCAAGCGTTTGATTGGTCGTCGTTTCGAAGACAAGGAAGTCCAGCGTGACTTGAACGAAGTCCCATACAAGATTGTCAAGCACGACAATGGTGACGCCTGGATTGAGGCCCGTGGTGAGAAGTACTCTCCACAGCAAATTGGTGGTTTCGTCTTGAACAAGATGAAGGAGACTGCCGAGTCTGCTTTGGGTAAGACTGTTAACAACGCCGTTGTCACCTGTCCTGCTTACTTCAACGACGCCCAGCGTCAAGCTACCAAGGACGCCGGTAAGATTGTTGGTTTGAACGTTTTGAGAGTTGTCAACGAGCCAACCGCCGCTGCTTTGGCTTATGGTTTGGAGAAGAATGACGGTGAAGTCGTTGCCGTCTTTGACCTTGGTGGTGGTACCTTCGATGTCTCCATCTTGGACATTGGTGCTGGTGTCTTTGAGGTCAAGTCCACCAACGGTGACACCCACTTGGGTGGTGAAGATTTCGACATTGCCCTCGTTAGAAACATTGTTGAGAACTTCAAGAAAGAGTCTGGTATTGACTTGACCAAGGACAGAATGGCCATCCAACGTATCAGAGAAGCTGCTGAAAAGGCCAAGATTGAATTGTCGTCGACCGTCCTGACTGAAATCAACTTGCCATTTATCACTGCCGACGCCTCCGGTCCAAAGCACATCAACCAAAAGATCTCGAGAGCTCAATTCGAATCTCTTGTCGAAGGTTTGGTCAAGAAGACCATCGACCCATGTAAGAAGGCCTTGAAGGATGCCGGTTTGTCCACCAGTGACGTTTCCGAAGTCATCCTTGTTGGTGGTATGTCGAGAATGCCAAAGGTTATCGAAACCGTCAAGTCTATCTTCGGTAAGGAGCCATCCAAGGCTGTCAACCCGGATGAGGCTGTTGCCATGGGTGCCGCTATCCAGGGTGGTATTCTCGCCGGTGAGGTTACCGACGTTGTCCTCTTGGATGTTACCCCATTGTCTCTCGGTATTGAGACCATGGGTGGTGTCTTTGCTAGATTGATCTCTAGAAACACCACCATCCCAGCCAAGAAGTCCCAGATCTTCTCCACCGCCAGTGCCGGTCAAACCTCTGTCGAGATTAGAGTGTTCCAGGGTGAGCGTGAGTTGACCAGAGACAACAAGTTGATTGGTAACTTCACCTTGTCTGGTATTCCACCAGCACCAAAGGGTGTTCCACAAATCGAGGTCACCTTTGACATTGACACCGATGGTATCATCAAGGTGTCTGCTCGTGACAAGGCCTCTAACAAGGATGCTTCCATCACTGTTGCCGGTTCTTCCGGTTTGTCCGACTCTGAGATCGAGAAGATGGTGAACGACGCTGAGAAGTTTGCTGAATCCGACAAGGCCAAGAGAGAGGCTATCGAGAACGCCAACAGAGCCGACCAGTTGTGTAACGACACCGAAAACTCCTTGAACGAGTTCAAGGACAAGTTGGAGGCTGCCGATGCCGACAAGGTCAGAGAACAAGTTGCTGCTTTGAGAGAGATTGTTCTTAAGGCCCAGGCCGGCGAGGAGGTTGACCCAGCCGAGTTGAAGACCAAGACTGAAGAATTGCAAAACGAATCCTTGAAGGTGTTTGAGAAGTTGTACAAGAACAACGAAAACAACAGCGGTTCTGAAGAAAACAAGAACTAATCGTGTATTTAGTTTAACTCTTGTAAATAATTAATGTAAGATATAGTACGTTTGAAGTTGTAGATTAGAATTTGTTCTGTATCTTTTACAATGTTCATTGATCATACTTTTCCGATCGAAAATTGTTCAATCATGTTCATATTATGGACTATAAGGAATTATGGTTGGTGCTACAACCTAAGATCTCTATCTTAGAAATAGCCTACAATCTCTAATATCCAATACTATCCAATCCTATTATAAACCCTATATCATTACATACTATCCGAAAGAGAACTGAGGTTATATTGATACCCCATAGATCTGGTCATTGTCACCTGTTCAGGAGCTTGTCTTGGAGAATTGTACCCAGGGAACTGCCTTTGACCTGGAGAATTGTGCCCAGATTGCCTTTGAAGTGCTGCATTCAGATTTGCAGACTCGGGTGAATAACTATAGTCATTTGCTAAAGCAATATAAGACACCGAATCTCCAGCAGTAAGAGCATTCAAAGCAGCTTCCTCCAAGTCTCCAGAGTCTGGACTGTAGCTGTTCCCAGATAAACCTCTCCGAGGAATAGTTCCATACGTTTTCGCCACGCTCAAGTCCGACTGGTGAAGACTGCCAGACTTTTGGTGAGAATAGTATGAACCAGAACCAGACGAGTTACTCAGTTCAGAATCTGATTCATACTCCAACATCTCACCCAACATTGACCTTCTATTCAAGTACTGCGTGCTAAAAGCCTGGTCACTCTGTAACTGTGAACTTGCTGAATGGAACGGAACAAGACCTGACGAAGTCGATGAGGAGCCTTCCGAAATGGTGTTTGAAACTTGGTCCTCAGTACCTTCAATTGGTGACTTGAGGTTGCTCTCCATATCGTCAAGTGGTGACTTTGGTGCACCATATGGGATCTGAATCAGCTCGTCTTCATGAGCATTAAAATCGTGCTGGTGTCTTGTAACTAAAAATGATTGGTACATGTTGATTTCCTGTCTCAACAAGATACGTTTATACAAGACGTTCTCCAAGTAAGCTTTCCAAACCTTTGCCAATGCGGCTGGGTCGTTTTCTGGGGCAACAACGGGTACCAAATTTGGTATAGTTGCTGGGTGTATTTTAAGTTCCTTTGGTTTAGGTTGTTGGCGAGATTGAACAGCCAAATCTAATGGAGGAGGTTTGCGGTGAGGTTTTATTGGAGGGAGTGGTTTTTCCTCTCTAGTTAAAGGTGTTTCAGGAGCAATAGGCGCAGCCTCAATAGGTTCTTGTGGTTGTTCATCCATTTGTTGAACATCGAGATTCACCTCATTGTCTTTCGTATCTAATTTCCTCTCTTTATTTTCCTGCTCCTTCTTGTCTCTAAAAGCCTTCTCTAAAAGAGCCTGGCCCTTTAATTCTGGTACATTCATTTCATCGTAAACAAAATGAGGTGGTGGAGGTGGTGCCTCACTCTCTGCCTCACTGGCAGCCAATGGAGACGACGTGAAAACAATCCCGCTTCTTTGGCCCGGCTTGTCTTGGTAATACTTGGGGTCAAGCTTGTGGTGACGTGAATAGTCTATCGAACTTTCGTTACTCTTCTGGTTCATATCATCAACAAACTTTCTCTGTTGCTGGTCAATGTATGAAGATAACCTCGAGAACTTGTCTTCAGGTTTGGCAGGACCATTATTTGTGAGATTACGAGGTTGCATATCCTCCATGACTTTTGGTTGTAACATGTTCTCGGCACCAGCCATTGCCTTCAAATTCTCGTCCAACTTGTTGACTCTCTCAGCACCGGAGCCACCCAAGTTCGGGTTACTCACAGGTGCGGATATCTTCACCAGTTTCGATCTCTTCAGTCTAGACCGCAGCAATCTGCTCAGCTTGGTTCTGCTCAAAGAACTATTTCTACCAAGACGTTTCGATGATACTCTAAAGTTATTGAATTTGAGCTGCTTCAACCTAGAGATCACCTTCTTTATTCTCATTTTTATTCTGTACAAGGCACCTCCCTCCTTAAATCTGATTGCATGGCGTCTTTCCAAGGTATTTGGGTCGGATATCAGCTGGACCTTCACCTTGGAGGAGCGGGCGCCCTGTTTGCGGAACCTGAACGATCTTGGTCTAAATCGCGAAGACTGGCGGTCCTGTGGCAGTCTAGAGTTCATATTATCTGGTCTAGTGGAGAAGATGGTGGCCTGTGACCCCATCAGGTTGGAGATCTCTCGCGATAACAAGGTGAGGTGCGAGTTGGAGGAAGAACTACCAAGTGGATGGCTCGAATGCTGCGAATACGTCCTCGTTCCTTTGCTGGTTTTCTTCAGGTTCAGGTGCAGAGACGATTTCTTGGACCTCGTCGGAGTGTGGTCCTTCTCACTTATCAAAGATGGAGAAATCATCGATAAGTTGTCCAAACGCTGCGAGATATACGGGTTTTGTTGGTCTAAGATGAACTGTGAGAACCGTTTGGGTACTTGGTTGAAAAAGGACTCATCTGAAATCTGCCTATTGTGCTGTTTTTGAATCTTCTTACTTCCCGAAGTAAGATATTGCTGCTGGCTGTGTCCAGATTGTGGGAAAAGTGCCTGATGAGGGAGGAGGTGTCCTTGCATATCTTTGGCGATTGGTTGCGTCTGTCTTGCTCTCGAGTTCATGGATGCAGTCCCTGCTGGTGATTGCGACGAATGTGTGTTTGAGTACCTTGATGTGATGGACATGTTGTTGGGCAGGGTACTTTGGTTGGCGGACGCAGGCAAGTTGCTGTTTGCTGGTGAGGTCAATGCCGATACGTTTGTGCGGTGGTGTTGAGTGTTGGGATACTGTGCACCTTGTGTTTCGAGGTTGCTGGTTTTGCTACGGTTCAACAAGTGGAATGTATCGAAGCTGTTATCTGACTCGTAGTAGTAGAAGTACGGGAACGAGATAGGAAGTGAAGTGGAGGAAGTTGAGTCAACCTCCATTCTGTTGAGAGCCACCGTTGGTGGACTCAGGCGGCTGTGTGCGCGGCTCATTTCTTCTGTGACAGTATCCAATTCGGAGCGGCGGGCGCTGGTCAGTAGTGAGTTACGAGTGCTGTTTGAAGTTGAATCTGAAACTGCTGTCTCCAAAACACCTGTGATGCTTACTGCCGGGGCCGGGTCTGGTGCGATTGGGTCGAGGTCGACGGTCGCGGGTCTAGTGGGCGAACTGTGCAGTGGTACTGCTGGAAGGGGGCTCACGGGGGTTCGCGTTCTCTGCGACTTGCTTTCTACTGGCTGTAAATTCAGCGGCGGTGAATCTTGTGGTTTGTCCTGTGAATCGCTTGGGACGCTCATTTTGGGGATGGCTTACTTTTAAAGGATTCCTGTGCTAGTCCGACACTGACTTGGCAACTGAGCACTGACGGTGATGTAGTAGATCACCCAAACTTAAAAAGAAAGGAGTGGTTTGGTCTGAATTTCAGAAAATAGAATACGGGAGGGAATGTGTACTGAGAAAAAGATACAAAAAAAAGTGAGCGAACGGCGTAATGGTGGCCAAATGAGACAAACGCAGGCAATTGGAGAGACAACTGGCGGAATATGTGGTCTGTGTGACTCTCAACTGGAAACCAGACAAAAGTCGTACAGGTATGATCTCAGACAAAAGTTAAAGAACTAATCAACTAAATCATCTATCAAAGCACAACATGCTCGCTTGTGCCTCGTAGCCCAAAGGGTTGTTAAAGGGATCTCACTACACAATTATCTGCACAATCAAACTTAGAACCCGTGCTAAAGGTGACTTCGACAATAACTCGCTTTCGTAGCGATCCGTATTCATCTTTTTGCAAGCACCCAAAATAGAGAAAACGTAAACAACCAGCCATTTATCATGCATATGCATGTAATTAAAGATCCTCTTTGGGAATATCGTGCCACAAAATCCGTTTTAGTTAGATGGCCAGCAAATTGACAACTCGCGAGTGCTCAAAAATATGTCAATCTTGCTGGATGAATAATGGGCGTTGTGAGGTGGGACTGTGTTTGAGTGGACTTGCGACGGATGTTGGAGAGTTTGCCGTGGGGTGGACAATGCAGGGTGGGACGGATTGGGAGTGTCCTAGAGGTGTGTGCTTAAGCGAGGAGGTTTCAGACTACTAAAGTATCAAACTGCACTTACTCGCTACAAGTGCAAACTAAGAACAATTTATTTAAAGCTTAGCGATTTTAGGCTCGTCTTGGGAGCGACTTTGATTTGTGCAAAGCAGCAGAGAAGTTCTTGGAGTGAGGAGCTTATTTTAAATGGAATGCAAGCAGATTACGCAGATTTTACGAAATTAGCACAAGCACTTTATTATTGTAACAGGAACTAGTCATTCGCTTCGTTCGCTGATATTAATGGATTGTGGAATTTGCAGTAAAGTCATGCGGACACAGAGTCGACTTTTAAATGGCTTGCTTTTCTTCTGCTTCAACGGTGTGGGATCTTTGCAAACTCACATAGAGTGGTTGATTTAATTATAACAATCCCTCATCTTGTGGATAATTCTTATTATGATCTCATTTCATGTGGTTTTAACAATCTTGACTGCAAACCAACACTGTGTAGTTGATTTTAACAATCTTGACTGCAAAACACATTGTGAGTGTGATTTTGAGACTGGGAGTAATCGTGCATACTCTGCAGACTCCATCTAGTGTCAAACCAAAACTCTAGAGTCTCCTCCATCGTATTCTTACAGACCCTTTTATAATCGCTCCCATTAATATCTACACTTCCAAGTGTAAACAATTCTACTTTCAGACTCCTAGCTCAATCAAATTTCTCTCACCTCTCTCAATCTACAACACTACTCAAATCAGAATCCACAACATTTTATTATCCTCAAGTGCAGAATTTTATCTAAACAGCCTTGGCCAAACCAACCGCATTCTTCTTCAAATCGTAAATAGAATAGTACTTTCTCAAGAAAGCATCACCAACAATCGACAAGTCACCAATTGGAGCAGGGAAGTCCATTGGAGTAAAGGCGGAAACACACGAACCACTAACCTCCAAGGTGTAGTCGTAGGCAGTCAAAGTGAAGTTGACACCACCCAAGTTCAAGGTGAAGTCAGGCAAGTTTTCTCTGGCATCACAGTCGACAGTGTACTGGCCGGACCACGACTTCTTAGCACCAATCTTGGCGTTGACAATCTCAGCCAAAGAAGATGGCAAAGTGATCAAGGAGGTACCAGTGTCGATGGCAGCACCAGTCTTGAACAATTCGGTGTACTCGTCACCCAATCCAATACCGTCAAACGAAACCTCCCAGTATGCCTTTCTTCTAACTGGCAACCAGGTGATGTCGCCCTTGAACTTAGACTCGTCGTAACCACCAAAGGTGGCGACACCGCCATCCGATTCATCCTTGTTGGTGTCACCAAGGGCAAACGCAAACTGGGGTGAGTCCAACAAGCCTTGGTTGATGGCGTTGTAGATTGGTGGAACAATCTTGTTCACAGAGATGGTGTCGTAGGCCAATCCCAAAATACCGTCAAACTTGCCAAAGGCAAAGGCCAAGCCTGGTTCGCTGGTAGCTTCAGCAAAGTCCTGCTTAGGGATGACCAAGTCACCAATTGCCAAGAGGTCTTGCGAGATGTAACCTTCCATAGCACCAGAACCGTACTGGATGGCAAACTCGGAACCGTTAGCCTTGTATGTGGACGATGAGTCGTGGTCGTACTTGGTGTGCAAAAAGCATGCCAAAGAAGAACAGTCCTGCGATGGGACCCACAAGTTGGAAGAACCTGTGTCCAAAATGACCTTGAAGGTCTGACCTGGAGTACCCAACTGGATTTCGGTAAAGTACTGAGCGTTCAAGTAGTTGGTCAATGGGGCTTCATGCACGCCACCCTTGTTGGAGACAAATGGAACTTGTGCCTGAGAGTCAGGGTGCTGACCTCCGAAAGCAACAGGGTTTCCGACAGCAGCATTGAACACATTCAAGTACTTGTTGGCCAATGCGCCAGTGTACTCTTTAAAGATGTTGGCGTCCAAAATGTCCTCAGTAGGGACCTTGCTCAATTTGGCCGTGTGCTTTGCTGCATCGACCGAAGAAGACAACGCCAACACGGCAGTAGCAATAGATGATAAGATTTGGGTTGAAAACTGCATTGTATGGCAATTATCAGTACTTTCTAAGAAGAAGAGAGAAGTAGAAAACCAGTCGCAACCTTGCCCCCTAAAAAGTGTGATGCTACAATTTTACAGGTTGGGGTACATGATTGTGTAAACTGCAAAGATGAAAAGAGCAAAGAATGTGACGAATGGGGCGATATACTGCGACCCTGCCAGCAACTTGGCAGCAAACCTAAGCGAAGCGAATGCTGGCAAAATTGAGGCTTTAAGTTGTTGGTTCTTGATGTTCTTTGACATTTGAGTTTATCTTTGGTTTATCTCTCATATTGTGTTTTTTGGTTGTTTGAGATATCGTATTGTGTCTTTTGGTTGTATACGTTATCATATTGTGACTTTTGGATGTATGGAGTTATCAAATTTACTTTGCCACAATTTTGTATTTTAGATTGTGAGTACAACTATAACTATTCAGGTATATTTTCATTGTAACTTTCAAAATCTTATTGGATACTTGAATAAGGGAAGATACAATGGATAGATATAGTGCAAAATTCACTCTCTATTTACTTATACGAGTCTCTCTATTTATATTACGTTTTTTCTAGTCTCACAATTTGCGTTTATACAAGTCTCATTATTACATTTACAAACCATCACTCGTACACCTTTATTTCTCACCACCATTTTTCTTGTTTATTATGCCAACATTTCCATATTATCTATACCATCTCTTGAACCCAATACTTTAAGTTTCTTCTTTGATCGGCCCAATCGGCTGCAAACTTCCCTCGGTACCTTTGTATCACATGATAACGGCTTCTTCGTGCATCTTACCTAAGCAAATCAGATGAGCTTAAAAGCAAGGCATCGCATTCTTTAACCACCAATGAGCAATCCTTTGAACTTATTGAAGTCGCGTATCGAGCACACGTACCCAAACAAGCCCGTGCTGCTCCGGTCGAAAAATGGTGGTGTCAGTTCAACTATTCCAGGCCTCATCAAATGGAAAGTGCCTGAACTCAAGAATGGGTCGTACTTCTTTGTTAACCCATTGTTAGCTCTGGGCCATTTACAAACAGTCTACACTGCACTTAATAAGTTTGAGGACGTGGATCAGGTTTGGTATAAGAGAAAGGTGCTTGCAGTCGAGTCGGACACCAAAACTTATACTGTCAAGGACGGTAACCGCCTTCAAAAGTTGAAATATGACAAATGGGAGGGTAAGCTGACCATCACGGTGGACTATGTCGTTCCAGCGAGCGAAGCAGACCCTAATCACGAGCGCTTCAAGGACCCTTCGCAGATCAAGGAACTTCCTCCCAGAACAGAGTACTTGGACCCTGCTAAGGAACAGTCACTTTTGAGCGATGATTCAAAGCCGTTGGTGATTGCATTGCACGGGTTGTCGGGAGGTTCGTACGAGCTGTACATTCGTGCGTTTATGAGCGTTGTGACTAGCGATCCGTTCAATTTTGATGCTCTTGTGTTGAATGCTCGTGGATGTGCCAACCACACCATCACTACTCCGCAGTTGTTCAATGGTCTTTGGACTAATGACTTGCGTTACTTGATCAATGAGCACATTGCAACTAGATGGCCTCAGAAGCGTATCTACCTCATTGGCTTTTCTTTGGGTGGTGCCATCTTGGCTAATTACCTTGCACAGGAGGGAGATCTGGTGAGCAAACAGATTAAAGGTGCTTCCATCATGGGTACTCCATGGGACTTTCCTGACTCGCTGTACCACATTAGAGACAACTTGTTGGGACACTATATTTATTCGCCAACCATGGCACAGAACTTGATGCGTTTGCTTAACGAGCACTACCATACTCATTTGAAGCACGACAAGTACATTGAAACCTACAAGTCGGACCCATCCCAGTTCAAAATCGAGATGTTACGTGACTTTGATGATATGTTCACCTCTAAAATTTTTGGGCTTAATAACGCTGACGAATATTATCGCCATGCGCTGCCCATTCAACGTTTGAAGAATGTCAGGGTTCCCACCATCATTGTTAGTTCCAAAGATGATCCAATCACTGGACTGAGGAGTTTTCCGTACTCTGAAGTGAAAATCAACCCTTATACGACCTTGATTACGACCACCATTGGGGGTCATTTGGGATGGTTCAAGTGGAACAGGGAACGTTGGTACACGAGACCAGTTGCTCAGTTGTTTAAGGAATTGGATGGCTATGAAGTTGATGGGCTGAGTATAAAGAAGGAGGATTTACCAAAAGACATTTCGCAGATTTGGGCGTATGATAGAATTGTTGCGAGATAAGAAAAGGCAAAGAATTAATAGAAGATCTTTCACTTGGTAAGACTAAGGAAATGTGAATGCTTTAAGCTTAGAATCTTGTAAGAATGATAGATACAAGATATTATTTATAGGACAATAGACGAAAGTAGATTGTGTGTGCACAATCAACTTCCAAAAAGTACTTCCAATCTCTTAATTTTTGATTGTTCAAAAGATCCATGATATCCAATTGGTTATGCTGAAAGTAAAAAGTAATCACCAATAACATCCGGTTACCTGATCTCTGAACAATTACAGGCTAAGGAAGAGCATATTGGCAAAAAGAAAGTGTTCTCCGATACCGGGAGTCGAACCCGGGTCTGCTCGGTGAGAGCGAACTGTGCTAGCCGTTACACCATATCGGATTTTCTTGTTAATTTTATAATTCGTGAGTAACTCATACTCATGATTCAAAACACGTGAGATTCGAGACACGTGAGAATCTCTCTCCTGATTGAGGAAACGTGGAGTTGGCTTAGAAGCCCCACTGGGAGAATCAGCTAGCCCCGCTGGGGACAGAGGATTTAATGAACTCGATATCCAGAAGATTGAGAGTTCAGCTAGATTTTGGATCGAAATTAAGGCTAAATAATTTAAGGGAGTATACTAACCAAATTAAGGTTTAGACCAAGCTATACATATGGGACTTCGGTAATATTACCCTAAAGCTGTGTAGAATACCAATAACGGACTTCAAAGCTGCAATCTACTTACCTAAGAGCTAGGTAAGAGGGTATAATATAAAACATTTGGTAGCGACGCTCTGTGAGCTATTCAAAAGGAGGTTAGTTGCTCGATTCAAGTTGAAGAAGGTTCGGGTACTCAAGGTTAATCAGGTTAATTGAAAAGAATATTGGAGGGCAAAATGATGGATCCGGTAGCCGTTGAAAAAGCGAGAAAGGAGGCTAAGGCCAGATTTGATAGTATTGGATTCAGCAATGATGGAGAGTTTTCGCTTGATCAGTTAAGAAACCCAGTGATCTTGGTGTTTGAAGGTAAAAGAGGTGGTGAGAATGATATCGAGGCACCTTATAGAGCTCTCAATTTCCTTAGGGAATTTCAGAACCGTATGAGATCCTACGAAAACAAATGTCGTAAAGTTGGTGAAGTGCTTGCTGACTTCGTTAGATGCACCGTTTTTATCTCCTGTTTACAGGGCGATGCGATCAATTGGTGGTACAGTGAATTTCCTGAAACAAGATACTTAGTGGAAGAGAATGCACCCGAGTGGAAGGACATTCTGGCTAGGTTTAAGACTCGGTTCGTACCACCTGACTGTGGGTACCGCGCGTTAAGAGAAATTGCCCTGTTGAGACAATGGACAGGTGAGCTGGTCTCTTCATACCACGTGAGAGTTAATTATCTGATTGAACGTCTCAGTTCCTTTACATCGGATTATGATGCTAAGATGGTGTATTATCATTACGAAAAGGGACTCTTGGATGAACTTCAGTTTAAGCTCATGGATCTGACAATCCAGAAGGGCACCAAGAGTAGGGTGGTTGATGACAGTAATTTTACGGCAGAAGAGAGGTTTCAACACTACAAGCAAGAACTTAGCGATGCCATGAGCTTCCTTGAACGGATCGAAGATATTAAAAGGATTATCAAGGAGCGATCTGCGCATAGACACAATGATTCTTGGAGGCCATCAGGCATTTCGAAGCCTAACCATCGCTCCAGAGATAATCAACGGTCTCAGAATCACTATGCGAGGGACAATAGGGTTTCCAATGGCAGAAGGAATCACAACCAGAGACAAGGTTATGGTCGGAATTATGATTCTAACCAGTCGAGATACTCCCAGAACAAAGTGAATAATCATCCTGGACAGTACACGCTGAACGCCAATAGGGATGGTGTCAACAGGGCACAATTGAGAAATGAGTACAATTGCTACTTTTGCCAGCAAGTAGGACATTACGCGAGAGAGTGCCCAGAAAGGGACAGATCCTATAATCGGTATTCGAAGGACCAGACCCATTACGATTAAACTTAAATTATTATAAAACTTATATAAATCGTGAGGAATTCATGGTTACACGTGACAAGCAGTACCGAATAGGACCAAGGGCGAACTAGATAAGAGCTATCTTTAAATGAACTAGGAACAATGTGGAGCAAAAAGGGCTTCCACAACTTTTCAGGGGTTAGATTTGAGTATACAAGGACCTTAAATTTTAAAGTTACATGATCCAATTGTTGAACAAGTGTTGAAGACTAACACAATAGATAATCTGAAAAACAACCACAGGGCTAAATAAGTTAAAGTATGAATGCAAGAGACGAAGACAGAAAGAAAACAACTCGACACATATTAATTAATTTATTGACTAATAAGACAGATTTTGAGGCAGCTTTGAACGAGCTAGAAAGGAGGTTACGCATTATTGGTTTCAATAATGACAATACATTTGCGGTCGGAGAGTTAGGGGATCTTCAACAATTGGTATTTGAGGGTAGGTTAGGTACTACGTATCCTGGTTTACTCTATCGGGCTCTCAATTTCATTTTGGACTTCGAGGATGTTATGGCAACCTATGAAGTCAAATGTCAACTAGTCAATGAACATCTAGCCCCATACGTGGTGTGTAGAATCTTCAAATCCTACTTGAGAGGAAGCGCGTACCATTGGTGGTACAGGAAATTCCCAGTAATCTTGACGGAAACGAACGCTCCTACATGGAAGGAGATTAAATCCAAGTATATGTGTCAATTCTTACCACAATACAGCTGGTACGAGTTGCTAAACGACGTAAAACAGTTGAAACAAAAACCGAGAGAACGTATGTGTGACTATAATTTGAGAGTTAGAAAGATGATCTCTTATCTATGTGTCTTTGAACCGAGATACGATGCTAAGATGGTATTCTTAATTTACGAGAGTGGACTTTTGGCGCAACATGGACTTAGTCTTAATGTTTATTTACATTTTGTTGAAGAAGACAACTGCAGAGTTGGTGAATATGTTGACCTCTCTGCTGGTGAGAGGTTTCAGTATTATGTGAAGAGGCTCGACTCTGCGATGGAATTTCTCGCAGAAAAGGAACAAACAAAATGGATTAATGCAAAGAATAATGGCTATAGGAACAATAGTAGTTGGAATCCCTCAAGAATTCTGAAGAAACCCAAGAACAGATATAATCTGCGTGGTTATAGAGGACAATTTGGTAGAAATCATTACCAAGATGCTCAGCGCAATCGTAACCAGACTAATTTTGCGAAAGGCAATAGTGGGTCCAATCACAGAAGGAACCAGAGACAATACTATGGACGGAATCGCGGCGCAAATCAGTTGAGAAATTATCAGTATAATTATGAAGACAATTGGTCTTCACCAATGTACATTGACAATGTTGAAACTAAAAGAACAAGATTAAGAAGACAAAATAGATGGTTTACCGGTCAACAATAATCGCAGGATTGATTGTCCAGAAAAGGACATATAAAGCGAACATGTTTAGCCAGTAAGAAATTACAATAGCTGAGTCCGAGTATGTTAGAACACCGAGACGTATATCATGCTCCAACTAAGTACAAGAAGTTGTCTGATATCTTCCCATTATGACCATTTAACTTAGAAAAATACGCGTTAGACTACGACCAACATGGAAGTCAACCCAATTGCTTTGGGATTGACATCTAAGAACATGAAGGACATAGTCATTAACATTAGTCACATTAGCAGTCAAAAGTGAGATATTCTAAGTTCCACCCGACTCAAGTGCAAAGGGAACAGTGAATTTTAGAGCTAACAAGATTAATGTAGTCTTAGGCTACGAGAGAAGAAGTCTAGTAAAGCAGGACGCTGGTGGATATTTATGGACCTTGAAACCTTTTGAAGTTGAAAGGTCTGCTGAGGTTTGAAAGAGTTCCAAGTAGGAGATTTAGGGTATAAGAGAGTAAATAAAAAACTATAATTCAAGAATAAAGACCTACTTAACAGTACAAACAAACGGACTACATCGTCTCCTAATGGGTCAGGAAGACCATTAAATATTAAAAACGATCAGTGGGTAATACTATTTTAATTAGAGGTAAATATAGACTTCTCAGCTACAAATAAATAAATTGAAGGGTTTGTGGATGAATAAAGTAGTGGAGAGAAAGATGTGTAGTTGATACTAAGTAAATTGTAAAAAAACGTCATTTTTCGCAGCCATTTTTATATGGAGCTAAACTACCAGTTCTTGAAAAGCCACTAAGTAGTACTATTCACTACTGATTTCCAACACTAAGTACCTTTTACTACTAATATCTGATCTAAAATTCCAAAACGAAGAATAAAGTCGCAACAAACACTCTGAGAATTCAACTCACCCCTACTGTCGTTCACCCAATTTCAACAATCAAAATTCTAAACCTCCCATTTTCTCCCTCCATTTACATTGTCCAATTTCAACTCAACCCCATCTCATTAGGACTGGTTACCTCACTACCACCACAACCGTTTCGAAAACACTCCAACTTACTAAGAAACTCATTGGCCAAGCAAACTCCAATTTTTTGTGAAACAAACTCACGAAAAGTGCAAATAAAAACAGTATACCGTGTACATGACTCGAGAAACGGGAGCTCGCTGGGCGAATCAGTTGCGTACACTTCCTTCGCAGCCAAACACCCAAGACTTTCTCAAACTTGACTACGTCGAAGTAAACTTGAGCAATCTGCGCAAACTTATTGGCAACCTCAACCAGTTGACTGAACTGACTGAGCTGTTGATAGCGAGTGTTGAGGCGATCAACACTAATATGGTTGAATTGCAGAGAGTTAAGAAGGAGTTAGATTGGATTTAGAAGAGCTGTTGTTAACAAGAGTTTAAGAAGAGTGAGTTCATTCTGAATTTGCCTGTTTCAAACCCAGATATCTTATGAAGTTATCAAATTCAAAGAAACAGATTACTAAGAACTTAAGAGTATTGAATATTAGTGAAAGTGGGTCAGAGGAAGTGGTTCATTTGGACGAACGATAAAATACAGCTACAACTTGATAATTATTGAACTGGAGATGAAGAAGGATTAAGATTATTCAATTTGAAAGTATTTGGAGTTTTTTGACTTGTCATGTTCAAGTGTTGATTGATATGAGACAGTGTTAATTTAGATTTGGTGCTTTTGGTTAGGGATTATGATTCTAGTGCAAATTGTGAACAGTATGTGAGTTTTTGGAGATTTGAAGGGAACCCTTTTGGTATGTGAGACTAAAAGAATTGAATGAACACCGAGTTCGATACCTGAGGAATTGGTACGAACACTCATGAGAATTGAAGTAAGATGTGAACACTCATATTCGATACTTGAATGAAATTCAGTTCAAACAAATCAGAAGTCAGACAACTAAAAACTACAACCTCCTAATACAATACAATTCAATACCAAAATTAATCTTACATGAATCATTTCTAAAATCTATATTATCTACCCTCATTCTCATTTAAAATAGGCTCATCCTCAACATCTTCCTCATCTGTGATGGTAAACTCATCCAAAGGTATCAGGCCAGGTGAGTCGAGATCGTCCTTCTGTTCGATTGGGTTTGACGGAACTGTCGAAGCAACAGTTGCTGCAGCTCCCACTGCCGCTTCCACATCATCCTTCTGCTCAGCAGGTTTATACTTTAAGATGATCACGGCATTTCCGATAATTAAAACAATTCCAAGGAAGCTTAGTATACCGGGAAGATGTCCCCATATAAATAAGTCCCAGATGATAGCGAAAATCATGTTGCTATACGACATAAGGGCGGCTTTGCCTGCCTTCACTCTTTGGACACCTGCGGTCAAGCAGAATTGCATGATGAATCCAGAGAAACCAATGAGGGCAAATAACACCCATTGACGGTTGTTCTGAGGTAACGCAAACGAGAGTGACGGCACGACTACTATAGTGACAAAGGTGAGAATTGTACACCAAAGTGCAAAATAACTCACACTAAGCAATGGGTGAGCTGCATGGCCGATTTTCCTTAAGATGATGTACACGCTCAGCGCTCCACATACACCTACAATACCGACGGCCGAAGCAAGTAACCGTTTTTCAGTCGACAGAGACTCGATATCCTCATTTACACCGCTAGTTTCATGGTCAGCCTCAACGCCAAAGAGAAAGTGCGGCTTCGCAATGAGGAGCACTCCGCCCAAGGAAATAAAAGAACAAACTGCTTCCAAGATTGAATATCTTTCGTGCAAAATGACCCATGCCAAAAAGGCCGTGAACATTGGGACCAAGAAGGTGATCGCCACCGCATCTGATAAACTGAGGTACTGAAGTGAAAAGTACAAGCCGAACACACCGAAGAAGCCTGCAAATCCTCTAAGTGCCAATAGGCGGCGAATCTCAGGGGGGCCCCACGGTGCGTGGGGCACCGACTGGGTCACCAACATGTATAGTAAGCAACACAAGTAAGTGATGAACATACGCACAAATAAGATCTGGAGTGGACTGATGGGCACATCAAATTCTTTGTCAGTGACTAGAAGCTTACATGTCACCACCATGATGGAGTTGAAAAACTGCGCCAAAATCAATAGCGAGATCCCAAAGTTGGGCTCGATGTAGTGGTACCATGCTGTTTCTAAGTAGTACTTGGTCTTGTTATATAGGCCTTGTGGTGGCGCTCTTGGCTCACCCGATAGGCTCGCATCCCATGCATCTTGTAGGTTGAACTCTGTGTGAGACATAAAGAAGTGTGTATATTTTCATAAAGATAAGGGTCGATTTTTTCTATGGCGATGCTGCGAGGCACAGTGTTGCGACACTGCGCTAATATTTGCGGTGGTACTTTCCGGTACGACTTATTAAGGATCGTTGCTAACTGAGTTAACCTTTGTGTTCTTCTCTATCTTAATTAGGTACAGCTAGATTTGTAATAAAATGTGGCCGTTGCAACCAAGGAAGAGTGGCTGGCTAATTTGTGGTTGATCTCGAAGTATTTGATCTAGGTTGTGGCAACTGTAGTGGCAACTGTACAATGACCTGGCTATACTGGCAGTTTTCTGCAGGTCATGGTGAGTTGTGGTTGGGCTACTAGTGGTTAGGAGGCCCGAAACGGTTGACAAAAGAAAATTGACTGCGGATCTGTTGATTGGAACGGTTGGTGATCCGGATCGCTCTTTTGCGTTGGGAAAATTCCCCACAAGAGCAACGGAGGGGAAGTTTTTATGCGTTGTAGCAGCTTTCGATGTTGAGCAATTGCAGTGTGATTTAAGTGACTTGGGATCTTATTGGGGGTGCCTTGAAGTGGCTTATAAGTCAGGGCTGTGTTAAAGTGAGTGGTGCTAAATTGGTTATATTGGACGGTGAACGTTCAAGAAGATTCTAAAAAGATTGCAAAGAAGGTCTTCCGAAGTTCGTTGGAAGTTGTTAAGGAAGATGTGGGGGTGCACTGGGTTACGCAGTTACTATGATAGCGGCATAATAGCAAGATCTCCGAACTTATTCGTGTGGTGCGACAAAATTGTTCAAGTTTTGTAAATTTGACTTCGTGGCCAAGCTGGTTAAGGCGTAAGACTGTTAATCTTGAGATCGTGAGTTCGATCCTCACCGAGGTCGTCTTTTTTTAACACTCCAACTTTTGAAATTTCATGCACTATTCACGAAAGGTTCATGAATTTTTAGTTATTCTGAAACACCCATTATTCTTGTTAACCTCAGAATCAGTCTTGAACAAAGGAGGGATCGTTCTCGTCATTCTAGATGTCACACTACAATGAGACCAATAATTTAGAAGATGAATTATCAATATTTTTTCATGAAATGGACGTCGTTAATGCATCTAATACGTGATTTCTCCTAATGCTGCTCATGTTTCCACTATTCTACAACTCTATTTCTACTGTACAACTCACTTCTTAATTGGGTATAAAAACTTATACGATTATTCAATAATTTCAGTTAGCATATTCATTACTACTATTTTCCATAAAATTACTGCAAAATACTTAAAAATTTCTGTACTAGCATGCATTCAAAGTACAACCTGCACCTCAAAATCCTCTTCAAGTTCGGTATCTCCAACTAGTGCAGCCATATCCAATTCCTCATCATCAAATATAAGCTTGGCTTTGGAAAGATTCAAACTACTCTCGTCAATGCCCTTCGATTTGATGTAGAAATTCAATAATTTTCGTATCTCAGTCTTTGCAGAAACTTCCACTTCGATTCTCTTGTTATCTTTACCTTTTAGACCAATTTTAAAGTATTCTTCTTGTGGAAATTCTTCTTCAAGGTCAATAATCTCGGGCTGTGATATTTGTACTTGTTCATCTTCAGGGGCCTCTGGCACAGTTATCTCACTCGCAAGTGGATCATCGTAAGCGTCATTCTCTGATTGGAATTCAGGATACACCAGTGCAAAATCGCTTACATGCTGCTTTGGAATTAAGATGCAAGCCACATCTGTTGGGGGTATACTTTCCACTTCATCGGTCAAAACTCCAAACAGCAGCGGAGGTTGGATTCTGAGTGTGCTGGGTTTATAGAACCCCTTCAATTCCATCCTCCCGTCGAGCCAGATCAACGCAGTTTCTTCGGCATTATACAACTGCAACGCTTCAGGTGTGAGTTTGCTCTCAAAGAAGCTCTGGAAGTGCAGAACCACCGCCTCCAATATCTTGGAGAACTTCTTGGAACCTTTGGCTCCAAAGTCGGACGACAACATCGGGTTGTAATCCTCGGGAATTGGAAGTTTAGTGAACACCTTGATAATGTACATGCGTTTTCGTTCATTTTGTTCAGTGAATTGGTACTTGTCCGTGGGAGACATTGATTTTTCGTATTCAACCTTCTGGTCCAAGAATTCATCGTCAGAGTCCTCCTCAATAGCAGGTCGCACTGGCTTGGACTCTTCCACCTTGAGTTTCTCTTCAATCTGCATCCTGATAGCTTCTCTGTCTATCCTAGGAGGCAGAGTGAATACTCTAGTAGTCACTTCGAAGACAGACAACTCTTCGTCGGTGGCATCATCCACCGTTATTGGCCTTTCTGATTGTTTGAAGTGTGCTTTGTAGGATTCTTGTGTATCAGATTTTACCTGTTCCTCTTTTATCACTTTAAAATCCATTTCTTCTTTTACCCCATCAGTCTTGTGCTTCTTGGACTTCTTCTTCTTCTTCTTGTCAAAAGAAGAGAGCGAGAAGAAATCATCCTCAACAACGTTTCTCTTCTTCTTCTTTACCTCATCATTCATCTTTGATATTTACTCCAGAAAAAATTATAAACAAAGATAACCATGTCATTACCCAAGTCAAAAGATTTAACGTTCAAGACCAGAATACGGCACATGCGAGGCTGTGACCAGCAATTCTACGACTCCATGTTGCATTACAAGGAAACATGGCAGAATTCCATCTTTTACTTTGAAGAGAATCAGTTGCAGGAGGAAATACAACAAGGGAACTTGAAGACCAGGCAATTACCCGAAATAGATGAAAAATCCTTGAATATCCCGGATTTGGTTGTTGAACCGTTGGGGTCTCTCGAAGGAACGGTCAAAGAGTCGATAGAGTTTGATTTGATCAGAAATGGCGAAGACCAGCCACAGTCGTTGGGGTTTGCCCAACTGTTGGACTTGAAAGAGTTGGGTAGAAACGGGCTTATTTTGAACGCAGGTGGGAGCATAACGTCTTTGAAGTGGTTACCAATACCATTGAGCGATACTAATGCGAAATTTCAGTATTTGATGGTGGCCACAGTGCACACGGAGAGTCTTAAAGAATTGATCAATAGTGACGAATTGAGTATTTTCAACCAGTCGGCCCCGAACAAAGTAAAATCGTCAATTCAAATCTATAGATATGACTTGCAAGCCAACCTGCTCAATTTACATTCGTTGTACGATACTTCTTCAATTGGAGCATCGTCCAACTTGAACTGGGTACCGATCCACGTTCGTGGAAGTGTGTTGGGGGTTCTCGCAGGAACCTTCACCGACGGCAATTTGCATTTGTTTAAGATTACCGAGAAAGAAACCAATAGCAAAATAATTAAATCTTCGGTAACTTATTCAGCCAATTGTGTTGACACACTGCTGAATTTTACTACTTTTGACTTTTTAGGTGATAAGATATTGGTAGGCACAAGTGAAGGGTATCTTTTTGAACTTGCATTCCCCTTCAGCGACGGCGAAACATTGGAGCTGATACACACACCTTCGTACGTCACCAAAATCACCGACAGTTCAATTTCGATGGTTTTTGCAGCCAAGGTCGAGGACCTGGATAAATACTTGGTGAGTATAAATTCCACAGGAACTGATGCCATAGTGTACGAGTATCTGAATCCACTCCAGAGCAAAGTTATTCCACAGGCACGGTCACCGTTCCGGCCCACTTATAATCCTGCTCTCGACATAATATTATATGCTGGTGCGAGCGATTCCATGGCTTTCAACTTTTTCCGGAACCCGCACGAGACCGGCAATTACCTCTTGAGGCTCGACGCGTTCCTTACTGTGATGCAACTGTCAGAGAGGCTCGGCCACCCACTCTGTCTCACTGGTACGGCGGACGGCGACGTCATACTCCTCAATTACGCACGCAAGTTTTTGAATGGTAGCAAGACAACTAATAAAGTTCTACTGCCATTACTGCTTTGGAAATTGTTGTTGCAGGAGGGCAGGTTAAAGGTGCGAGCTGATTTCGAGCTCATACCCGTCGAAGGCCCGCAGCAACACCCAATCAGCCCGCCCGAAGTGACAGTTTCGAATTTGGCATGGAATGAGAACGTGTGTGGGAGCTCCCTGTATACGGCTGGCACCGCGTGCGGGTTGCTTTTGTTGGAGCGCTTGGATCCTTCCAAGTGGTGATTATTTTGTTGGTTATGAGGTTGATGATACGAGAAATGGAGCACAATGAATGATGAGCATTGAATTGACTTTCTGTCTGTTGTTTTCTCCTATCCGGCTATTGAACTACCCGATTCTGTATACTGTTGATGAAGCATTGAATTGTATACTATGAACCATTGAATATTGTATACTATGAATCATTGAATATTTTGTACTATGAGTATTGTATAACTAGTAATTGATCAACCAGATACTGTATACTATTGAATCTACTATACTGATGACGTACTTACACTAAGGCATTCTTCAATACTACACTAAAACTAATGTAGCCTGAGCGTGAATAAACCACGACTGTGAAACTTTACAATTTAAACTCAAGTATATTCACGCTACAAAAACTTTTAGTATACCTTTTCAGATCTTCCCCTTTAAGTAACTTACTCCACCAACATTTTAAAACTTCTCTCTATTGTTCCATTCCACTTACGTAACTTAAACTTTATACACGGTACTCGAAGCTTCCCTTTCTTTTTATTCGCGATTTAACAATCGCGAAGCAAGCGGAGATCTTCGAACTCTACACTATGTAGTACAACAAAATGGGCTTGGGAGGTAAAATTACACTGTTTTTGAGCATTCCCTTTCGTAGACCCTGTCCCATTCATAAGTTCACTGACTCTGCCATCATGCGACCCTTACTACTCAATCTAAACCATCAGGACAATACTGTTCAACAATAATCTACGTTCTTTCTTTTCGTGTTTATGTTTGCCGTTAGTACCCCTGTCATAAAATTGCAATTGGTAGTTTTCTTGGCTGCGACGGCGGCCATTTGCAGAGACACGCTTTTTTTTGCATCCATTAGAGTTGTGCCCGCTCTTTGGCGGCCCTCGAAAACTATATAAGAAGGTGTGGATTCTCTTGTCTTTCTACTTCATTAACTAATCCAACTTTTACTTTCGCTTAACAAAATGCAATTCTCCACTGTCCTTTCCGTCGCTGCTTTGACTTCTGTCGCCGCTGCTGGCTTCGCCAACGAAACCGTTGTCACCGTTGATGCTACCGTCACTGGTTACACCACCTACTGCCCAGAGCACACCACCATCACCATCACCACCTGTGCTGACCACAAGTGCGGTGCTCACGAGATCACTGTCACCGAACCAGGTACCATCACCGTCACTGAGGAGTGCATTGTCCCAACCACTTACACCACCGAGTGGACCCACGTCACCGAGACTGTCTGCCCAGGCTGTGAGCACCCAGCTGCTCCAACCACCCTTGCTGAGCAAAGCACCTCTGTTGCTGGTCCACCAGAAGCTGTTACCGCTTCCGTCTGGGTTGGTGCTGCTGGCCAAAACATGGTTGGCGCTTTTGCTGGTTTCGTTGCCATTGCTGCTGCTTTGTTGTAAGCGTGATGTGCTTGCTATGATACCCTTCTTTACTATGACGTGTTTAGATTTCCCTGGTGATCAGTGGAGAGAATACGATAATAAAATGTACTAGTCTATACCCCACAGTGTGGAGTAGGCTAGTGAATAACGATTTACTGTAGCGAATAATACTTGTAGAAAACAATACATGAAATCGCAGGTGCGACACTCAGAAAAACGGATGCAAAAATTCGCTTGATGAAGTAATTGATATTTTTTTGGCCTCGGGTCCGAATTTGGCTTTGGGTTTTACCCCAATTTTTTACCAGATTGGGGCACTTTTGTGCTTGATACGAACAATTGAACCTAAATTTCTTGCCTCTTAGCTGTCGAAAGGTTCCGTGTTTCAAGATCGCGATTGTAAACCGCAGCTTGTGAAACTAAATAGGAGTAGGTTGCTGTTCTAAGCCGATGGAACTCCAGAAAGAAGCTTTCCACCTGTACAACTCTTATTTAGAGAGATCCAGAAGACTAAATTCGCCGATTTTCAGTATGCGTGTTTAAGGTTTATCATGGGGTGATTGTCTAAGATCGGCTTATCAGCCGTCTTGTCTAATTCCCTTATTTGTAGACGCCTAGCGGTACTTAGGCTTTCGTGAAAGGTCGGATATTCTAGAATGAAAGGTGATTTGAATGGGTGCAAAAAGAAAACAAATTTCAATGTTTTGTTGAGATAGATCATGGAATGACCTTCTTGACAATGGAGGATGTGAGGGACGAGTAAACAAATGAATTATTATGAAGAATGAGATTTTAAATGTAAACATTGAATGAAACAAGGTTAAAGACTATTTCTATATTGCTATTGATGTTGTGAGGCGATTATTATCAGGAAATGGAAAGGCCAGAAGACTATTCTGTATTGCTACTAATGAAGTAAGGCGATTATTATGAGGAAATGGCAAGGACAAAAGAGCCGATTGTAAAGTAATTATGAGGAGGACAAGACTCGTACGAGACTCTGATCCTTCAATGTGGGGGGATCTGTTTTTGAATATTAGTTGACAAAATAATCGTAAAGCTGCTACTATCTATCCTTCTATTAATTTTGAATCGGCATATTAGCTCGTATATTATCATCTGAATTAAAGCTAATGTTCTTAATACTTCGGAAACATAGGATCAATATTGTCACTCCACTTGTTCAACCCCCCAATAACATCGTAAACATTTTTATACCCAAACTCTATAGCCCTCCTCGCCGCCAATTGCGAATCATTTCCAAACCTGCAAATCAAATACAATTCATCAGCTTCCTTGTCAAAGCCAGGCAACACTTCATCCAATGTGTCGAGCTTCCTAAACGTGGGATCCCATTGAATATTGATTGCGTTGTCGAGTTTTGCAACTTCGTACTGCTCCTTCGGCCGCACATCAAGTAAAATATGCTTCTTGTTGCGTACCTTCTCATACTGTTCGACTGATATTCTGTGCTTTCCATCTAAAGGTGTAACTCCAACACTCCCACAGAAAGCAGCATAATCTACTCCTCCACCAGATATAAGTGACTTTGTCATACTAGGGGTTTCACCACAAGCAGCACAACCAGGTTGTCTCTTTCTCATCTTAAACACTCTAATCTGCTGTTGAGGGTATGCTGAGTACATCGAAAGGAACGGACTAAATGTTTCCAGAGTGTAGAACCCAGTCAACACTTTTATAGTCTCCACGGCCATGGCCACGCCCACCAAGCCTATCACCGGCCCAATGACTCCTCCATCAGAACATGTGGTCACCGACTCAGGTGTAGGAGGTTTCGGGTAGAAACACCGGTAGCAGGGCCCCTCATTATTGAAGTTCAATATGGACAACTGGCCATCCGTCTTCAACCCAGACCCACTAACTATAGTCTTACCGCATATCACCGAAGCATCGTTTATCAAATACCGAATGGCAGGTGCATCGGTACAGTCAAGGACCAAGTCGTACTTGCTCACTATATCAAAAGCATTGCTGTAGTCTAGTCTGTACGGATAAGTGGTCACCGATACGTTCGGATTCAACCTGTTTATGTACCTTTTAGCGGATTCACACTTTAACATGCCCACAGTTTCAGTGGTGTGCAAGACTTGTCTGTGCAAGTTACTCAGATCAACCACGTCATGATCAACTATACCGATGTTTCCAACACCCGCTGCAGATATGTAGAGCAATGCTGGACAGCCCAATCCTCCAGCTCCCACTACCAATACCCTTGCATTTTTCAACTTGATTTGTGATTTAAGAGCGCCAAACTGAGGCACTATCATTTGTCTTCCATATCTAGAGTATTCTTCAAGCGTCAAGCCGGAGATTGTTGGTTCTACTGAAGCCGGCGGTGTGATTCCTTTGAGAACTGCATTTTCCTGTTCTAACCTTTCGATTTTGGCCAAAAGTTCTTCTTTTGATAGGTGAGACATACTCATCGTTTTTCATCACTGAAAAATGTCTACTGAAATAAAATGATCTCTTTAATAAGATTCAACATCAACCTGAAAAATCTAGTTTCAATATACTAACTACACTGAATACTTTCATACTATATTGATGATAATTACACAATCTTCTGTCTTTTATTGATTACACAATCTTTTGCTTGACAAAGAAACCCTTCAAGTGACGCAATTGATAAGTACAGGTACCGATCAAAACAATCAACTGAATGATGGTCCATCTGATAACCTTGGAGTTGGTGCTCTCGGACTGGTTTCTGAAAACGGCTTCTCTTTCTCTGATACTTTCCTGTTCCCAGTGGATGGTCTGCAACTTCTTGTTCAAGTTCTGAACTTGGAGAGTCAAAGCATCCACCTTCTTAGTGGACTTGGAGTCGGCGTAGTCGTGGGCGGAACCAATGGCAACATCAAAGAAGATACGGTGGTGCTTGTGGTAAACTCCGTCAGTGTATATTGGTGTCAAGCAGAACTTGTGCTCACCGGCATCCAACGAGGTGAAGGTGAACTCACCGTTAGGGTTCGACTTTTGAGCAACAACTCTGTGGTTGTTGTCGAAGGTTTCATCAATGGTGATCTCGACTCTCAAGTTTTGTGTTTTGATATAGTCGTTGGTGTGCTCTTGTTTTTCGTATGCATCGATCTTACCAACAACCAAGGTGTCTTGAGGTAATTCTTCGAAGAAGCATCTGGTTTCACCAGTTCCCAAGTAGAAGTGCAATGCGTTGGTGGCCTGGACGATAGCCAACAATAGGGTGATGAATCTGGCTATTTGGAGCATTAGGAAGAGTGTTGTTGGTTTTTTTTTTGATTTGACGCGTGGCAGAAAAATTTGTGCGTAGTGAGTGAGCCACTTAGTGCTCGTAAGAGCTCGAAGAGTTTAGAGTAGAGTGATCAAATAAGAGTGAGGAAGGAGTAAGGAGGTGTTATAAGAGTTCAGCTATATACGGTTGCAGATATGCCTAGTTCTATAAAGCAAATCTTAGTTATTGAAATCTTCAGCACTCTAAATTTCAGGCCAAATCAATCAGATCATACAAATTTCACAGAAAATAGCTGCAAATTTTCACTCAATAAATCTATAATTTCTCACTAATTACTACTTCGTCTTCCTCTTATTTATAATCTTCTTCTTAACATGCTTCTTCATCTTGGTCTTTCTCTTTTCTTGCTTTGCAAGTTTAGCAGCCTCCTTTCTCGCCTTCTTGTCATCCTTATCCTCATGCTTCTTACCTTTGAGTGACGTCTCTTTTTCCACCCATTCGGAATCAGACCCCAGTTCATCATCAGACTCTGAATCTGAATCATCCAGCTCGTCATCAGACTCTTCAGCAGATTCTTCTTGCTCCTCTCCTTCCTTGTCTACTAAATCCTTCAACGTCAATACACCACCCTTGGAAAACTTTTCAAAGTCCCTCTCGTCCAAATGGTTTAAAGACCTCACCAAATGCATCGTCCTGAAAATCTCATCTTCTATCTCATCATCCTTGTCTGATTTCAAGGGCAACAGCTCCAAAACCTTTGCTAACTCAGCATCAGAATTGTCAACAATTCCCAACTTCTCATTATCATCTATAATATACTGGAAAATAAGCCTCTCAGGGTAAACGTTGATCTTCTTCTTGGAGAAAAAGTCATTGACGTTCTTGATATCCATTCTCAAGAAATCAAGCGACATTGGGTGTTCTGGCTCGACAGATTGCGAAACATCAATAATGTACAACTTGTCATTGTGCACAATAGAGTTGTACTCACTCAAATCAGCATGCACTAATCGACACTCCTGGTACATTCTACGCATGTAGTACAACATTTGGTGGTAGTAGTGCACAACCTCATCAATGTCCTTGAATGGGTGGTCTCTCAACTTAGGTGATGGTTGGCCCTTACCCTTGGTCAAGTACTCCATGACAAGAACATGTGACCTCAATTCAATTGGCTCAGGACACGGGATCTTGTGCAAGTGCAACCTCTTTAAGTTTCTGAACTCTTTTTCAGCCCACAACTTAACCATCTTTCTTGGGTTACTCTGGTTCTTCTGGTGTCTGAATCTGAATTCACCGTCGACATATCTTTCTCTGTCTTTGAACACCAAAATCGATGTTTTGTAGATCTTCACAGCATACTCACGGTCATTCACTTCTGGGTCTTCATGGTCTCCATGGTACACATTAGCTTCCTTACCAGTACTGATACACCCGTTGATTCGCGAGATTATCCCTTTATTGATGATCTTCGCTAAGAAGGCCATGGTTCTGGGGTCCAATACCTGCTCCACAGTGGCTCTGTTAGCCCTGTCCTTGGTGGTCTTGCTGTTTTTAAGCGGATCGGTCTTGATTTTATCGGCATACTTGGTGACAATATCTTCCTTCTCTGTTAACGTTTTCGCCACTGGTGTTTTCACAGCTTGCGTGTTTTGAGGCTTGTACGTAAACTCCTCATCTGTAGACTCATCTGACGAAGAATAGTCCACTATATCCTCCACTGGCTCTGCAACTGACATTATTTGCTGCAACTTTTTATCTCATCTCTTTTTTCTAGCGAAACAAAATCAAAATACCACTGAGGTTGATTATGACTTTAGCTTCAAACGTGAATAGACTTTTGCCTCAAGTAAGTTATACGGGAATTTGCCTCTAGACTGTACTAACACCACAAAGAAGTTCTTCGGATTCATCCCGTTGTACATTGGCGTCGAGATTATCTTGGGCATATCTATATTCAATAAAGCTGGCGGAGCGTACGGGTTCTTGTCTATCATCACCGGCCATCCCATAAATTTCTTCCAATGGTTATACAATATCTTGTGCATTATCACATTGCCATTCTACATTGGTACATTGTTCAACTTGAGCAAAATTAAGACTCAGAAGAACATTAGAAAGTTGTCCTTGTCTACTGTTATTTACGTGATTGACACGGTGGTTGGAGTTTTTTACACTTTGTATTTCATCAAGTTTTGGTTCGCCAACGAAGACACTGACAATGGGTTGAAGAGGGATATCAGTCCAGGCGCCGCTGCAATTGGCAGCAGCGAAACGTACCCTAATAACCCATCCACTTTGTCTTCACAGTCTGCGTCACAGTTGAGAGAACTTTTCTTTACCTTTAGTACTACCATCGTGGTGACTGTGTTGAGATTTTACTTTGCTTTGGTTGTGTTATCCTTCACAAAGCAGTTATTGAAGTACTCTAATGAGCATCCTAATGAGATTGAGGATGAAGAACCAACAATGGAGAAAAACTCGTTCCAAAAGTTCATTTTCAAGTTGGAGGTTCAATCCAGGGAATATTTGACCAATTTCTTCCACAATTAATATAAAGGTAACTAGTGGGAAAGTATTGGTTTAAGACCTTAGATGTCTTAATTTCTCAATTTCCACAATTAATATAATGATATTATCTAAGTGGGAATGTTTTAAGACCTTAGATGTCTTAATTTCTCAATTTGTTCCATAATGAATAATAGTTGGTATCAAGTGGGAAAGTTCTTTTGGGTTTGAGACCTTAAATGTCTATACACTAGATGTAATCTTAATGTAACAAAATTTTAGGTGTAAGTTAACTTAATATGGCAAAAATATCTATATGAAGTTAGAGGTATACCAATTCTTTTAGGTATCAGTTAATTTCTTGATAATATACTTAGAATCGTCCTAACTACTCTACTTGGATACTCAACCATCTTCACCAGATCATATCTCACTTTATCTCTTTTTGCAGCAAATCTCTATACAGAACTTTTTTTCAGCTCATCTGATTTTTTTCATCATCTCTTACCATGGCTAAAGACAAGAAGAACCAGAAGAAGGAAGCAGTGACTTCCGATTCAAGATTCAAATCAGTTCATAATGACCCAAGGTTTAAGTTACCATCTTTGAAACAATTCAAAGTGAAGGTTGATGAACGTTTCTCCAAAGATGAGTTGAAGAAGTTAAACAATAGTTACAACGGAAAGAAGGTTAAGATTGATAGATACGGAAGAAAGTTGGATGATGAGGACGACAAATCTCTTGAGAAATTCTACGAACACGAGAGCGACGAAGAGAGTGAGCAAAGTGGCGAAGAAGAGGAGGAAAGTGAGAAAAGTGGTGAAGACAGTGAAGAAGAAGTTGACTTGAAAGAGGAAGAGCTGTCTGAAGAATCTGACGCGGAAGTCTTAGAAGCTAAGGTATCTAAAGAACTTGATAGAGCAAGAGGAGAAGGATTGGCTAGTTCTGACTCTGAATCTGAACCAGACTCAGACTCAGACTCCGATTCCGACTCTTCTGTCCAGTTTGAAGAGGAAGAATCTGACACCGAGTTGGAAGCCACCAAACCAGAAGAAGGTGACCCTACAAATGGCTTTGCAGTTGTGAACTTGGACTGGGACAATGTCAGGGCTGTTGACTTGATGGCCACCTTCATTTCTTTCGTACCAAAAGGAGGCTTTATCAAGTCCGTGCACATCTTCCCATCTGAGTATGGTAAAGAACAGTTGAGAAAGGAAGAGGTGGAAGGACCCCCAAGAGAGTTGTTTGCCAAAAAGAAAAAGGCAGAAGATTCAGACTCCGATTCCGATGAAGAGTTGGATATGAGCAACCCTGCTGATATTGAAAAAGCCACCAGAAAGCTTTACGAAGAAGACAACGGTGAGGAGGACTACGACAGCAAAGCATTGCGTAAGTACCAATTGCAAAGATTGAGATACTTCTACGCAGTAGTGAGATGTGACTCTGTGGCCACAGCAAAGAATATATACGATAACTGTGACGGCACTGAGTACGAATCTACTGCCAACATGTTTGATTTGCGTTACGTTCCAGAGGATATGGATTTCGACGAAGAAGATGCTAAAGATGTATGCACCAAGATTCCTTCTACATACAAACCCAACTCCACGTTTGTTACCGATGCCTTGCAACACTCCAAGGTCAAGTTGACGTGGGACGAGACTCCAAAGGAGAGGTTACTGTTGTCGTCTAGGCAATTTTCCCAGAAGGAGATTGACGATATGGACTTCAAGGCATATTTGGCGTCGGATAGCGAGGAGAGTGAACCTGAAGGAGAGGTTTCGATGAAGGACAAATACAAGAGTTTATTGGGAGGTTCGATTCCTAAGTTTGGCAAAGAAGAGAATGACGAGGACGATGTGGATATGGAAATCACATTCAACACAGGCTTGACCGACAAAGACTCCAAAGCAGATGAGACCCCTGCAGTCCAGGAGTCGTCGATCGAAGCCTACAAACGTAAAGAAAAGGAACGTCGTAAGGAGAGAATGGCAAGATTCAAAGAAAAGAAGGCTTCTGAGAAGACTGGCAAGCAAGAACCAGAGAAGAATGGTAAGAAAGATAGAAAGAGTGCTCCTGTGGATGAAAAGACTAAGGCTGAGTTGGAGTTGCTTATGATGAATGAAAACGATGATGAACAAGAACGCGAACATTTCAACATGAAGGACGTCATCAAGGCTGAAAAACAAAACAAGAGAAAGGGCAAGAAGGGCAAGAAGAATATCGACTTAGAAATGACTCAAGACAACTTTAAGCCTGATTTGAACGATCCTCGTTTCAGTGAAATTTTCACGGACCATGCTTATGCTATTGATCCAACCAACACAGAATTCAAGAAGACAGACACCATGAAACAGATTTTGGACGAGAGATCAAAGAGAAAGAGAAACGACAACAGCTCAAAGAAGGGAAAGAACAAGAAGCAAAAGCATACTGATTCCAACAGTAAATCGGAGCTCAGTTCTTTGGTGAACAAGGTAAAAAATCAAAACAAAAAGTGATTTGTACATAATACAAGGATGAAAATAATGATTGTTGTAAAGAGTGGATCCTGAGAACAGTGTAATATTGTAGTGTATGCAGCTAATGAGTATTGTAGAGTGATTAAAAGTTGCGTATGAAAATTTCTAAACTCCTACAACTTCCCAAAGTGGCTGCAAATTTCCGCAATTTTGTGCATATTCATGCAACAGGATGCTGAGAATCATCGGTTCTAGTCGTTAACACAGGGGCAGTCATAGACCACGCTTGTAAACTAGAACTCTTTCAATATACTATCAAGAGATGAAAGTCAAATCTTTGCTATTAGATGCTCCAAAGTTTCCAGATTGCGAGGAAGTGACATCTAAAAATGGCTGTCAAAGTTCACTCTCAAACGGAGTACAAAGAAATGCAAGTCCAAGACATTCTGGGGCACAAGCGCAAATTCCTCGAGCCCGAGATGAGAATGAAGCCTGTGTTGAAACATTGAAGTCAGAAAATGGCTCTATGAAGTGGCTCAAACCGTTGTCGCATGATCTTGAAAGTAATATTTCTAACGACAGACTCGTTGAGACCTACTCTAGATACTGTGAAAATAGAGTTATAGGGCTAGGAATTCAGGCTGAAGAATCTGATTCTGCAAAACCTGAGGACTTCTTAACCGCAAAGATCAACCTGTATCCTAGCTTAGAGGCACTTAAACTTGAAGCCAAAAAGGGTGGGATACCTATTAAGAAAGACTTGACGAACCACGAGTCAGTATCGAAAGAGAATAATCCTGGTATAGAACAGAAAGGTAATAATCAAGAGAATAGCGAAGATCAAGGCAGCCGAAACTTGACTAATAACATAAGAAGTGAAATTAGCAGACCTGAAGTGAAGAGAAAAGTGAAATCTGTGATGGGTTCTCCAAAATCACTGATATCAAACCGCCAGAAGCGAAGCGCAGACATCACTCATAATAGAGACAGTCTAAGCGATAATGAGAGCTTTGGTGTGGTACACATGGGAAAAGCTGAAGCATATCAATTTCAAAACTTGGACCTCCAGAAAGTAACGGTCGGGGATACTGATTCTCTTCATGAAGATTCGATTTCCGGGAGGCTCCTCTCCCCAATACAGTTTAGTAACTCTGAATTGTCCGATTCTTCTGATTTGTTCCAGGACACAGTCTGGTGGAAGGGCCAAGATGTATCTTTATCACCTAAGCTACTGGTTGTACCAAGTGCCGACGAATCGTTACAAGAAGAACTTGGATCTCCCACAGAGTCACAAACACTGCCTACTACTGAGCTCCAGCCACAAGAAGGATTTACGAAGAAGTTAAAGCCTGTTTTTAAGCGGATTTTCAGTGCTAAGCCTAAAAGAATGGCTGCGAAAAAGAGGCTGCAAAATCTGGAGACAAAGTGTTGCCCTTCACCATGGAGATCAGACGAGCCACCCAAGGATCGGGGCTGCAATGAGACCACTTCCCCTAAATGGGGTAAACACAAAAAACTTGACAAGAAGTTAATAGGCAACCCAGAAGGATTCGTGAAACTAACCAAAAAGCTCACACTGGAACTGCTAGAAAGTGGAAAGAGCCTGAAGTTAGAAGTGAAAAGGCCCATTCCTCTTTGCGAAGTTGTGAAACGACTTCAGATATCTCGAAAATCAGGCTCAAATGGAAAAAGGGTTGATTCACCAGATGAACTGACTTCTCCGGAAGTAAAACTTCAGAGTTCGGTAGTAAAACTTCAGAGTTCGGAAGTACTACTTCAGAGTTCGGACGTACTACTTCATGCTTGCAAGACAGTAGAACCAAACATTAATATTGGGAAACCCACTGAGAAGGATGGCCTGGAAGGCGAAAGTGTGTACCATACACCAAACAATAGCAAATTTGAGCTCACAGGCAGGGCAAGTGAAAGTCAAAGAGAGAGCGTATTTGTGAATGATACTTACACCGACTTGGTCTCTGCATTTGGCCGTTTTGTTGACAAGTCGTTAATAGGTGGAACCATTTAGGTTTGCTCTTAATAGTCATTTAGCCAATTTGTTCTTTAACGACCATTTAGCCAATTTGTTCTTCATTGATCATTTAGCAAATTTGTTTCCTTAATGATCACTTCATTAGCCAGTTAGTTCTTTATTGTCATTTAGCCAGCGTATAGCTAGTCTGTTGACAGCTCTTAATATAACCATTTAGCCATTTTGTTGGCAACTCTTAGAAACACATATATTATATTACAGTTTTGTAAGAATAATAGAACATTAATGTATGATACATGGGTAATAAAAAAGAAAAAACAGAAATCGCTAAGTAAGTGGTCTTTGAAGAATCAACTAGTCAATAGAGGATCACTTGACCACACATAAATCTATCAAAGCAAGCGAGAACCATTACCAAATAAATTAGGAGGAAGTAAAGTATCAAGGAGGGCAATACCTAGAAGAAGTTCGAGGATTGCTGGTTTAAACCATTCGATTCTGAGGTGGTGACTATGTCCAGGAAAAACTCATCTGGATTAAAGTAAGATTCTGTTCTCGCATTAGAGTCGGTAGTGTTGGTTGGTGTATCTCCCAAACTGGCAAAGTTTGTTGCTATTGTGGTTGACGTTGGAGCCGGGGGAGGGTTGAACGCCAGGGAATCGTCCACAGTTTCACCTGGGATCTCACCCTGTATAGCCTGAATCTTCTTGATTAACAACTCTCTAGCCTTGTCTTGCAGTTCCAACACAAACTTCAAATGGTTGATGTAGTCGACTGATTTGTTCAAAATGGTGCTCTTGTTTGGCTTTGTTTCCTTTACTTTTACGCTAGATATCAATTCATTTATCTCACTCGAGTTTGAATTATTCTGCAACATCAGCACTGCCGAAAGCTGTGGGTTTAACAACGATGGTGGGACGATGGTACCCAATTCCTTAATTCTCTCCTTGATCAAGTCACGTCTCTTTCTTTCGACTGCATTGTGGAACTCACGCCTTCTCTTCAACTTTTCCTCCTTGGTCAACTGCTTTGTGGGTACGGTGTCTCTCGATATGGTGCTTGCGTTCGGCACAGACGAGCTGATGGTCGATGTGTTTGGAGGAGAAAGCAAGTTGGAGGACTGGCCACCGACCTGCTGTGCATGGTTGGGGATGCTCCTGCTCAAGTTGCCGTTAGAGGGCCCCCTTATGTTCTGGTACTGGGGAGGTGAGTTCAAGTACGACTGCGACGGAGACGTCAAGGTGTCGAGCGAATCAAAGTTGTTGCTTGGGGAGATGAACTGGTTATTCTGCTGTGGCGACAAGTACAAGCTGGACTGTGCGTCGGGAATGGATTTGTAACTGCTGCCGTACTGGTCCTGTTTTGTTATGGACGAGCTAAAGTTGTTGTCCGCGTACAGGTCGTCCTCGGCGATTGAATTCAAAGAGTTGAAGTTGGAGCCTCTGTTTGGGGGCAGGAAGTAACGAGGGTTCAAGAAGCCCATGTTGTTGTTTGGGGGCGAGATGATCTCGTTCATCGTCGGGGTGACGTTGTACTGCAACTGCGACAGGTCGATCACTGGGTTGAGCTGTTGTTGGAGACCTGGATTCTGCAAGAACGACTGCTGTCCTGGGTTTTGGTTCTGGAGCGGGGGCGAGTTGACATCGTACTGGCCGATATTCTGCTGGCTCATCTGCGGGAAGTTTAAATTGTCCAAGTCGTCCAAGAAGGGGTCGTTGGTATAGGAGTTACCTTGGCTCCCTGGGAAGATATCGCTGTTTGGTTCATTCAAATAGCTTGTATTGGGGACTCCGTTGAACTGGGAAGGGCTGGTATATACTCCGCTGCCCGCACCCAAGTTGGTGTATGTATTATTGGCGGCCCCATTGGTGTTGTTATAGTTGGACTCCTCGTAGTCCAAGTTCAACGAAAAGTCGTTCGCCGCATTGTTGCCTCCCGCCACACTAAAGTTGAACTTGGGCGTGGTGGTGGAGCTACTCCCAGTATTGTTGGAAGTGTACTGGTTGTTGCCATTCTGAAAGTCAGAAGGACTCTCGTTCAAGTACTCCTCCATGGTACAAGGGTCTTATTAGTAAAAAGGAGACGGTACAAAAACAGCTACTCTTATTCTTAATTTTTGAGCCAGTGGATCTTTTGGCTTCGCTGGCAATTCTAGGAACTGATGCAATTCCTGGCTTTCTCTTCGGTAGACTCAATTGAACGTGCCACGGTATTGGTTGGGGTATTGCTGGTGAGTGTTGTACAGGGATTTACTTTTTTTTTGAGTAAATACGGTTTTAGTAAAATACGGAAGTTACCCGGATTTAATTGGTTATTAGTCGGGCCTTTTCGGTTGCCAGCCGGTGGAACTGGGATCCTGGAAGCTACCGAGGGAGGTGATTGCTAGCGTTGTATTTAGTGGAATATTTGCAGCTGATGTTGTTCAGCTGGGTGAGGTTGGAGAATTTTGGGTGCACGTTCAGTGTGATAATAAACTGAAAGTGGATGTTTTAGGTAAGTGTATCTTTGATAAATTAGTACAAGATAAAAGAGTTCTTTAGGACTTCTTTAATATGTCTTTGAGGGTGTGTTTGATAAATGAATGTGAAATAGGTAAGTGAAGTGTGTTGGCAGGTAAACATCAATGTGTAGTAAAAACTGGTTAATAGTTGGGGGAGTAAAATGAGAGGTTTTGCCTAGCTTTTTGTATTACCAACTGTTCTTCTACCGAACCACAAGTAAAGTGTAATAGCAAAGTCTATGTTTAATTAACCTAGATGCATGTTATCTAAAAGTAGAACCAACTAAATGTGTGGCTATTTAGTATGGACATTTAATAACTATATAAAGGTAACCAGTAAACTTGTAGATAATTGACAAGAACGTTATCACGTATCTACCGGTGTATCACATAGTTCGCAGCCAAATCGATGATGTCATGGCAGTGTTCTATTAATTTGAATTATAGTGTTTTTATTTCTAGACTCAACATACATTGTTAAATTAGAAGTACAACAGGTAGTGTCAAGTAATATCAAGTGAAATCAAGCAAGTCAAGAATGTCTAGAATGCCTACAATGTAAAGAAAGTCAAGTTATGTGAAGATAGACAAATATCACTGACCTTCCTATACTCGTATTTAATCTCAAAGATCGTCTTGTGATACACAAAAAAAGTGATTTAAAAGTTAAAGTGGCAAGAGACTTATCAGCAAATGTCCGACTCAGAGAATATCTTCAGACAGCTGTTCAATAATTGGAACAGTTCTAGGCCGCAGGCTGCTGCAGCCAACACCAGCTCAAGGCCGATCTTGTCAGATTGGACCGATTACGTTAAGACCAGCGCAAACAACTTGTACACCTCATTGCCCACCACAAATAACCCGTCCGAGACGACAGTACAGGAGCCATCATGGTTCCAGTTGGGCCGCATAGAGAGACTCGTGGGGTTTGCGTGCTGTCTCATAGGCTCCTTGCTCTGCTTCACCATCTGCTTTTTCATGTTCCCTGTGTTGGCCTTGAGACCACGCAAGTTTGGTATGCTTTGGTCAATGGGATCCATTTTGTTTTTGGTGTCGTTTGGTGTCTTACAGGGACCTAAGACTTATATCTTTCACTTGTTATCACCGGGACGTATTTTATTCACGAGTATTTTCGTGGGGTCGGTGGTGTTGACCTTGTATTCACTGGTGGTGTTGAAAAGCAGCATATTGACGATTTTCACGAGTATCATCGAGATTTTGGCGGTGGCGTATTACACTGTGAGTTACTTTCCGTTTGGTGCCACGACCTTGACCTGGGCAACGAGTTATGCCGTTGGGTATTTTGGAGGATTTATTGGTGGGATCTTATAAGCATAATAATAGTCATTGGATTTATAACTCTTGTGAGTGTGTAGGATCTGCACACAGTGGTTTAATAAGGGGATGAAACTTCTGAAACAGTTTAAGGAATGTTAATTGGTTTGGCTGATTAAGTTTCACAGAGGGTTAAGTTCTTTTCATTTTGCAACCATTTCTTTGATTCATATTATAGACTGCAGGGGTGGCTGGGGTGGCCGAAGGGTGTTAGTTTTTGCGTGCTACTTCCAAGTCAAATTTGGAGACTCTTTATAGGGTTATGGTAATATATGATCACTTCCCAAAAACCCTTCAGAGAAAACTTTTCGTTAGGTTGATCAGTAATGCGTTCGGTTGTCCTATTCACTTTGCAAGTTGGTTTACAATTAGTGGAAAGACTTAGTCACTATACGTTTTTAGTATAGCTTTATTAATGAAGCTGAATCTTGGATATGTGTACATAGTTACTGTACTTTAATAGGTTAATACTCAAATTGCGAGAATCCTTACTTTAATAAAAACATACTAAGTCAATAGTTCCAATAAATTAGGAAGAGACAAGTTGAATATATTGAATTCTACTCTTCCTTAATATCACTGTGGTACTGAATTGTTAATGGTCCTCAATATAAAATACCATTAATACCCAGAGATCAGGAAACCTACACCATAAATCACAAGTCCAGCAGTTTCATATTGAATTTCTCAACTATGAAAAGATCACTCCTTTACTTGCGGATTTCGAGAACCAATCATTGCAAGATAAAATAGTGGACTAAGAATCTTCTCTATTCTAGTACAGTTAAAACAAATACAAATATGTCATAATAATCACATACTATATAAAACAATCATCACACAGTTCATCAATTCGTATAAATTGTCAAGAAATCAGAATACACAAGGTATATCTACAACTTTTCACCCCCTTCCAATTCCTCCAACAATTTCTTATGCAACTTACCCAAAGCCTCGAAATCAGTCTCTTGAGCAGGCCATCCAACACCCAATCCGGATTCCTCGCTCTTCTTAGGAATCAAGTGAAAGTGAACATGGTCAACCAATTGGTGCGCAATACGACCATTGTTTTGCAAAACATTGTACCCTTCTCCTTCAGGAGTATTGTTCTCATCTAATTTCAAAACCTTGGTCAATTTCTTGACAACAGGTAAAATATCAGCCAAGTATTCATCAGGGATGTTGTGCAATTTGGCTCCGTGATACTTTGGAATAACCAACAAGTGTGCCTCGGCAGTAGGCTGAATATCCAAGAAAGAGTAGGAAAATTTGGTCTCAATTAACTTGAAAGAAGGGATCTCGCCCTTGATGATCTTGCAAAAGATACACGAAGCGTTGGAAGCAGCAGACATGGTGTAGTTTTGAAATTTAGATCCCTCCCCACATAAGATTTTTTGTTGGTAGGCCAGTCACGTGGTGACAATCACCCGTGATTTTGAGATTGCGCACTGAGTACTCTCACTGTATACACTCCCTGCCAGATAGCCTTAGTTTTCCCAGCGTGGGTTGGGTGGCAAAAAAGGTTCTTTGGAGTTCCATAGGCATTGAGCGAGGAGCTGATACACTGGGGCGATCAAACTTTAGCGCATAGAGAGATTAGGAGTCCCACAAAGCAAATAGCAGTTCATTTCTAAGCATTTTTTTTGTAGTGTTGCTATATAAAGCTATAAGTTCCTTAGATTTGTCGAAGTTCCATAAACTTGGTGTTTGTTCCTATTCCAAGTTTTTTTTATATACCACTTTCTTTCCAGTAAGGTATTAATACAGCGAACCAGATAAAGACATGGCCGCAGACGACGAGAAGAAACCACTTTTGGACGCCAGTGGTGCCGCCAAAGCAGCCGAAGACAAAACCGCCACCGCGATCTTGAGAAGAAAGAAGAAGGACAATGCCCTTATTGTCGACGATGCAGTCAACGACGACAACTCTGTGATCACGATGTCGTCTGAGACGATGGAGTTGTTACAGTTGTTCCGTGGTGACACAGTGCTTGTTAAGGGTAAGAAGAGAAGAGACACGGTGTTGATTGTGTTGTCTGATGACGACATGGAGAAGGGAGTTGCCAGAATCAACAGATGTGTTCGTAACAACTTGCGTGTTAGATTGGGAGACATTGTTTCCATCCACCCATGCCCTGAGATCAAGTATGCTAATAGAATCAGCGTTTTGCCAATTGCTGACACTGTCGAAGGGATAACCGGCTCGCTCTTTGATCTCTACCTCAAGCCATACTTTGTGGAGGCATACAGACCTGTTAGAAAAGGTGACTTGTTCACCGTAAGAGGTGGTATGAGACAGGTTGAGTTCAAGGTTGTCGAGGTTGACCCCGAGGAGATTGCAATTGTTGCCCAGGACACAATCATCCACTGTGAAGGCGAGCCTATCATCAGAGAGGATGAAGAAAACAACTTGAATGATGTTGGTTACGACGACATTGGTGGTTGCAAGAAGCAGATGGCCCAGATCAGAGAATTGGTTGAGTTGCCGTTGAGACACCCACAGTTGTTTAAGAGTATTGGTATCAAGCCACCAAAGGGTATTCTTATGTACGGTCCACCTGGTACCGGTAAGACCGTGATGGCGAGAGCCGTTGCTAATGAAACTGGTGCCTTTTTCTTTTTGATCAATGGTCCGGAAATCATGTCCAAGATGGCTGGTGAATCCGAATCCAACTTGAGAAAGGCGTTTGAAGAGGCTGAAAAGAACTCCCCTTCGATTATCTTCATTGACGAGATTGATTCGATCGCTCCAAAGAGAGACAAAACTAACGGTGAAGTTGAGAGAAGAGTTGTTTCGCAGTTGTTGACGCTTATGGACGGTATGAAGGCCAGATCCAACGTTGTTGTTATCGCTGCCACCAACAGACCAAACTCCATAGACCCTGCCTTGAGAAGATTTGGTAGATTTGACAGAGAAGTCGACATTGGTGTTCCAGACGCTGAGGGCCGTTTGGAGATTTTGAGAATCCACACCAAGAACATGAAGTTGGCGGACGACGTCGACTTGGAGTCAATTGCGTCGGAAACCCACGGTTTTGTGGGTGCTGATATCGCATCCTTGTGCTCTGAAGCTGCTATGCAACAGATTAGAGAAAAGATGGACTTGATCGATTTGGATGAAGACACCATCGACGCCGAAGTGTTGAACTCGCTTGGTGTCACCATGGACAACTTCAAGTTTGCACTCGGTAACTCCAACCCATCGGCCTTGCGTGAAACTGTCGTTGAGAACGTCAATGTCACCTGGGACGATATTGGTGGTTTGGACAACATCAAGAACGAGTTGAAGGAGACTGTCGAATACCCAGTCTTGCACCCAGACCAATACCAGAAGTTTGGTTTGGCTCCTTCCAAGGGTGTTTTGTTCTTTGGTCCACCAGGTACCGGTAAGACCCTTTTGGCCAAGGCTGTTGCCACTGAGGTTTCCGCTAACTTCATCTCCGTCAAGGGTCCTGAATTGTTGAGTATGTGGTACGGTGAGTCTGAATCTAACATTCGTGATATTTTCGACAAAGCCAGAGCTGCTGCTCCAACCGTTGTGTTCTTGGATGAGTTGGATTCGATTGCTAAGGCCAGAGGTGCATCGCAGGGTGATGCCGGTGGAGCTTCCGACAGAGTTGTCAACCAGTTGTTGACTGAAATGGACGGTATGAACGCTAAGAAGAATGTGTTTGTCATTGGTGCCACTAACAGACCAGACCAGATCGACCCAGCTTTATTGAGACCAGGTAGATTGGACCAGTTGATCTACGTTCCATTGCCTGACGAAGCTGCTAGATTGTCTATCTTACAAGCACAATTGAGAAACACCCCATTGGAACCAGGCTTGAACTTGACCGAGATTGCCAAGATCACCCACGGTTTCTCTGGTGCCGATTTGTCGTACATTGTGCAAAGATCTGCCAAGTTTGCCATTAAGGACTCGATTGAAGCTTACATCAAGTTGAAGAAGGAGAAGGCAGCCAAGAAGGCTGAAGAAGATGTGGATATGAAGACTGAAGAAGAAGCTGGTGCTGCCCCTGCTGCTGCAGAGGAAGAGGAGGAAGTGGAAGACCCAGTTCCATACATCAGCAGAGCTCACTTTGAGGAAGCTATGAAGACCGCAAAGAGATCTGTTTCTGAGTCCGAGTTGCGTCGTTACGAGGCGTACGCACAACAATTACTGGCTTCGAGAGGCCAATTCACTAACTTTAGATTTGCTGAGGATGGCTCTGAGGGTAATGGTGAGGCTGGAGAAGCTGCTGGTACTCAGGCTTCTACCGGTGCTGCTTTCGGTAATGTTGAGGAAGATGACGACTTGTACAGTTAGTTTAGAACTGCCGATAATTGATTTGTATTGTATAACAAATTGTTGAAAAGTAATGTAGAGAAGGAATGATTAGTAAAATAGGAGGCTCATTTTTTTATGATAAGAAACTATGAGCAAAGGAATTCCAGACTCTTGGCATTGATGCGGACATGTACAATTACAAGAATCGCTCATATATTAGTGGGAATAGTTGATTCACTAAGAAACATAGAGAAGCTTGGACTTTGATTTGAGAAGAGTTTCTTGAATTTGCAATCTTTATCATACTTGAACCAATTATCGGTTTAGTCTTATAAATTGGAAAGAACTATCAAAGTCCATTGGTAATTGCCGGTAATACGATATAGCACACAAGGTGATGAGATGAGAGTTTCAGATAAGTTTTAGATTCATTTAGCACATCGTTTCTAAATTATTGTAATTTGCAGCCAATCTAATGATTACATAAGATGGTATTAAACGGTTTGGAAGTATCGGAACCGTTAAGTTTTGGTTAGTTGTTGGCTATGTTAGGGGTGTATTCGGTAAATGTGATGACTAGATAACTACGCGATTAGGTTTAACTATTAATGAGCTTTTCTCATTTCAAGGTTCTGAGAACAGGAAGAAAAGTTGTACACTGGAAACATCTAAGGTAGTGACATATCCAGAGGTTGCAGACAAAAGGCATTCGATAGATGGAATGAAGAGATTCTGGAATATCTGGGGAATTGTGGAGCCTGGTGCATAGGAGAGTTAAAAAGAAAAATGACATATTGCCAATACTTTGTGTATGGGGAAATCAATTGGTATACTAGTGTCGCATAATGGGAGTAAGTAAGTAAACGTATTAGCTAGTACATCAATGAGGTGAATAAGGAAACGTTTTGGCTGATACTAGGACGTTTAATTGATTAACGTAGTTCTAATTAAACTGTCAACAACGGAATTCAATGTTCAAAGGATAGGGGGAATAAACAAAGTAGATCATGGAGAAAACTACGAGCGCAAATAAGAACCTAAGCGGAAACTTAAACAGTATAAAAGCAATTGCAAGGGTAAAGAAAAGCAATAGAAGTGTCAAGAAATCATCTTCTTGTGGCTGGGCTCCTAAACAGGAAGTGACTTTCAGGTTCATTTGTTAATTGTTAAACACTTTACACATGTCATTGAAGTGGATGAACGAACAGATGGCACTGGGTGGGGCTCAATAGGTAAGGATTGCACCTGCTTGTTTACTTCACGAAGAAAGACGATTCATCTCGCCAAACTTACGAGACAGTATTGTCGTTACTTTTGGCTGCTCCGATGTCCGGGCTGATTTGTGGGGCCAATCTATTTTTGTGCGCAGGCGTGCTCCTCATTCATCTTCGATTGATTTAGCAACTTTGAAAATTTTTATCAATATAAAATAAACTACTTTTACTCCATAAAAGATCCTAGGATCGCACCTCCATCAACCACCCAGCATACATATACCTTGCAAAAGACATATACTGGTTATACTGCTTTTCGCCTGTACTTTAATACCCCAAAAAGTTTTATTCTCGAGTTTTACGAGATTATACAAATTGCATTATGAAACCATTTACCAACGGAGGATTGTTTGTGTTGGCTCCCGCATTTTTGATTGCCACAGAGTTTATCGTGTCGAGAGGTTCGACACAAGGTTCAAAGGTTGTGAAACCTGCCAATAAGTTGAAGTTCAACCAGAATATTAAATCAGCATGGATTAATTACGGTCCGGAAAAGTAGGTGGGTTCTGGAACCTCCAATCACAGCATTTTTACTTCGGATTTTGTTAGCACTAGTTGAGCATGGCTTGTGCGTTTGTTTGCATTGTTATTTTATTTAGTTAGCATGCTGTATTATAAATGAGACTGTTTGATAGTTCTGTAAAGAAGTTTTCTCAAGTTGTTAAACCCGAAACTTGTGGGGAATGATGGCTTTGGTAGTTTGCGATGTATTCGCATACGAATAATACTCAAACGGAAAACGATAGTCGTGCAGTTCACGTCAGTTCAACCCCAAACGGGAACCATTCAATATACGCGCATTTGCTTTGATTACAAGCTGATGAATATTGTCATCAAAATATTGTTACTTCTAATTACACCAAAATAAATTTTAAGAGATATTTGGATGGTAGTTCACTAGCATCTTATCTAGCATGTCAACTCAATCTCATCTCTACTCACTCGTGGGTCGATAGGAAATTTGCAACCAACCTGCACATATTGATCACCTGACCAAACTTCATTTCCTCTCGCTGTGATTGGCCCAAACTTTTTTCTTAACAAATTTCAATTGTCAAATAAAAACTTACAGCAGTAGCCATGTTCGCCAGAGCCAAAACCCCCACAGCTCGCTTGATATCACAATCCTCGAAGAGATTCAACTCTGGCAGCGCTCACAGTACCAGCGAGAAGCCAGTTGAGATTAACATCACCAAGATCTTTGCTGTCGCTGCCTTGGCTGGGTCTTTGTTCGTGTACAAGAACTACAACAAAACAGAGAAACCATTGGTTGAAACCAAGTTATACGACCAAGTGGGGGATGGTGAGCGTGTTGACTTGAGAGACAAGAACCTCCAGAAGAGATACGACGTCTCGTTCCTCAAAGGTCTCATTAGAGATAAGGGAGGCATAGGGCAAAGACAATACAGAAGAGTGTCCGACTCGACGCCTGTTCCAACCAGTTTGATTCCTACCCACTCGCCTACTGGCAACCAGTTTGGTGCCGGTATCAAGACTGACAAGTTGGGTCCTAGAAGAGAAAGAATCAGAATCTACGCCCCAATCGACACTTCGGCCTAGTTTTTCAAAATTATTCACGTTTACGATGTCAATTTGGGACTGTGACTATTCAGTTCCGTACTCACATTTGCATTATTACTCTACTGGTTGTCGGTAGACTATAGAGTCTCTGGGGAATTGAGGGATTCAGTTTGCCAATTATAATATACATTTAAGTTAACAATTGTAGTTTGTATACCAGACCCTGTGAAGTCTTCTTAGTTTGGAAGTATCATGTTTGTAAGAATCCCGGATATTCTGCTCCACAGTCAACGTGAGAAATCGCAATTTCTAAAACCAAAGACAATAATGAACACATTTCTTAAAACAAGAACCTTTTCCCAACCACTCTTCAGAAGCTTTAAAAGATCAATGTCTCACGAATATAACGTTATAGTCTACGACAAGCCTGGTACTGACAGAACTGAGATCAGACCAACTCACTTCAAGAACATTGCGCCAACCGTCAACGAAGGGATTGTCAAGTCTGCAGGTGCTCTCTACTCGGACGAGTCTAAGACCAAGTTTGTTGGCAGTCAGTTCCATATTGTAGCTAACAACAAGGAGGAAGTCATCGAGTTCTTGAAGAGAGACGTGTACTACACTTCTGGTATCTGGGATATCGAAAATGTCATCATCAACCCAATTGGTCTTGCAGTCCGTTTACCAAAGGCTTTGGATGGTGTTAACGAGGAGCTCTACAAGTTGTAACTGTTTAGAATGAATATTTTACTTTTATGGTGTAAGTGTGTATATTTTGTATTTGTATGGGTAATGGTCAATTGAGCAATTGGCGAGAATATGGGCAATTGACGATAATATGGGCAATTGGCGAGACCTTATCAATTCACCAGATGACCTCATCAATTGCCATGATCCATAGTCAATTGTCATGAACACTGGATTTCATCTAGGATCAAACTCTAAATAGAGAGTTTTCATGGATCAAATCGCATGATCACCAGATAAGGCCTTCCGAGCAATCGTGATCACTAACCCAACCGAAAACCACTACACACTTACACACTTAATTGTTAATTAATATAAATCATCCTAATAGCCAACGCCAATCAAGTAGTCAGCCAACTTTTCAACCACAGCAGTCGCTTCACCAGCAACGACACCAGCCGGGTAGTGGGCAACCAAAATGGCCTGCTTTGTTCTCACAGCAACCACACCCTCGGCCTCGTGCTTACCGTAGATAGATCTGTCGTCAGCTCTCAACAAAAAGTACTTTTGGCCTTGGACGTGCAAACCGTGTGCCTGCAAGTTGGATGGATCATCATATCCTTGCGCAATAGAGGTAATTTCCTCGGGCTTCAACTCGAAGCTCGACGATTGTGCCCACAACGAGTCACCGGCTCTGGAGTACAAAGCGGCCTTGTCAATCTTGCCAGTAGCAACTAAGTTGTCAGTGTATGCTTGCCAGGACATGTTTTATTTAAGGGTAAAGAATAATGAACAAAAAATTGTCGCCATCTTTTTAAATCTGATCACTACTGTATTTTTCTGGCCACTGTGTTACCTGATTACGTAACCGGAGCTCGTCAAGGATCTGAGGCATGTTTATATGTGAAACGTTTATTGTGATAGTGTTACAGTTTTGTAGAGAGTAGAGGTTTGTGATTGGTTTATATGGTTGCTAATGCTCAATTATGTGAAAGAGTGGTCGAGTTTTCCTGTTCATTTAACAATTTTGCACCAATTGCCATTTGTGTGATATTGGTGGTGCGATTACTTCGTCTAGTAGGCTTGTATCGTCAATGCTTGGTCGTTTTATTAACTGTTGAGTATTCAGGTTATTCATTCAACTTCTTTAGTTAATCTAGTTATACATCCTCAATCTAACTGCTCTTCCAACTTCCTCTTTTTTACAACAGGCTCACTCACTTCAACCAAATCATCATCGTCATCATCGATAATAATTGTATCTCCATTCATAGTCACATCACCATCTCCCTCTTCTTCCTTTTTCTCATCATCAAACACCTTCTTCCCTCTCAAAATAATATCTGGGAACACCTTTTCTGGCTCATTTTCTAAAATAGTAATGTACAATTCAAGACTCTCCAAATTGTCATTCTCGTCTTGTACAAGTATTAACTCTCCCGAGTTAAACCCTGGAAGCTCACTTAATTTCTTGTCCAAGTTATCATCAAAATCAGCATCGTAAATCAACTTGGATTTCCCCAAGATGATCGATATTCCTTCCTCTTCAAAACCGTATTTTGCAATCAAACTATCCACCAACCAGTTCAAATCCTTCTCTTCAACTTGATTATCTGAGATGTTCAATACACCACGCGAAATCAACGACGAACTGGCACATCTCTCATTAGGCTCAACTAATTTCGCAGACGTAATATACTTGTTTGGCTTGATACTGATGAAAGTGGTGGACGATTCGCCTGCAATTTTCGAAAAGTCGGTCGAACCTGTCATATCATACTTGAAGTATTCCGTTCCGTACAAACACAGAAATCCACTTATGATAGCATTTGTGGTGGCGATAGCAGGAATAATGTTTCCTGCTATCTGCTTGATGTCGAACTTGGACTTGACCTCAATATTGAATATAGACGATCTCAAGTTGGCTGCTGCACATACAAAGTTGAGAGTGTCGTCGTCATCCTTGTCGAACGATATGAATGTTTCGTTTCCAGACTGGATTCGTTGTTGGAGTGCCCTACTAGAAGCATGCAAAACGTAGAGGTTCTCCAAAACAGACCACACCTTGGTTTCGTTCTCGAAGATTGTGTTGCCCTTACTTAACTCCTCCAAGTCTTGAATGTAATGGGAGTAGTCAAGAGGAGTTGGTTTTTCTCTCGTCTTCCACAAGGAATCAATCAACAATAATCTTTCTATATCGTTTTTGAAGATCTTGGTAACCAACTCCCCAATAAACAGTGCGTGTGAGTCCGAGATCAAGTTACGCAAGTCCTGTAACTCGTTAAACTCCTTATTCATGTTCTCAATCTCTTTCACGTCGTCCGTTTCACTCTTGATGGTATCCTGGTCATTGAGTGCAGACAGCTCGTTTTCATCAAACAACTGCTTGAACAAGAACTCCTTCGCCCACGTTATACAGTGCACTGGCTGTGACGGCGTCGACCGAATAGTACACACGGGAAACGTTTTGGGCGTCACTTTGGCATTACAATCGAAACACTCACTATAGTAGGGGTAGATGGGTTGAATCTGGCCATCAAACCCAGTGGTACCACTCTCCATCAACGGTTTCTTCAAGAACAAGCACATCTTGTTCACATACCTTCTGGCTTCTATATTATCCAAAGCGTTGAAGATAAAACTGAATTGATCCCACCATTCACTTGGGAACTGTGTGGTATCCATGATATTACCGTGGTGCGGGACCAATTTGGCGCCAAAGTAGTTGAACGACTGCACCGCTTGTGCAATTGTCAAGGACTTTGACTCGTCGATATCCTTCTGGCGGAACAAAAACTGTCTGTTCAAGTTGGACAATGTGACTGTGTCGAGGTCTACAATGTGGATTTCACCGTAACCAGTCAAAAGTAAGTTCTTCAAAAGCTCACAGCCGATTCCTCCGGCTCCCACCATTAGCACCTTGGTGTTTCTGATACGGTCATATCTCTCAGAGCCCAATATTCTTTTCAAATAAGTATCTTTGGGCATTTTGGTTTGATTAGATTTGAAAAATTGGTGCGAATAAAGGTAATGAAACACGGAATACTAAATTCTTGATATTGCTTCTCTATTATTATATTAGCATCTTGAATACTTATTCATTTGATAACGATATCTCTCCTCTATATATTTATTAAGACTTCTCAATATTACTCATCTATATCTTAATTTCAGCAAATCTTAATGAACATTAAATAAACAGTTTTATATATTACTAACCACAACACTCATAGAGTCCCCTAGAATCGAAAACTTCCTAAACACTAGTAAACAAAGTCCAAACACCCTGCAAGTATCCCACAATCTCATCTCCTCCCAACTTGGATTCACCATACAATCTGTCCACAAAGTTGATTGGAACCTCACCCACGGTGAATCCCAACGATCTGGCTCTCACCATCATTTCCATCTGGAAAACGTATCCCTTAGACTTGGTCACGTCAATGATCTTCTGCAACACGTCCTTCTTGTACAATCTGAAGGAACCAGTCAAGTCGGACACGTTTGGTCTCAACACGGTGGCTGCCAAAAAGTTAGCACCTCTGGACACCAACTTTCTCTTTAAGTCCCAGCCGAAAACACCACCGTCGCCGGCGTATCTGGTTCCGGTGACAATGTCAAAGTCTTCGGTCTTCTGCTTGGCAATCAACTCTGGAATGGCCTCTGGGTGGTGCGAGAAATCAGCATCCATGATGATAACAAAGTTACCGGTGACAAATTGCAACCCGTGCACGTAGGCAGTACCCAATCCCAACTTACCAGCTCTTGGTCTTAATTGAATGTGTTCCTTGCCAAACACATCAATCAACTTTTTGGCGATTTCTTGAGTACCGTCTGGTGAAGCGTCGTCCACAATGATAACTTCCCAGTCCAACTTGTGCTCCTTGAAGGTCTTGGCCAACAAGTAGATCAAGATTGGCAAGTTCTTCTTCTCGTTGTAGGTGGGTAAGATGACAGAGTACTTGTTAGCGACCATGGTTGTTGTTGTTTATTTACGTGTCACTATGAAAAATACTACAATATTGAAATAAGTCGGCTGGTCACGTGTGAGGTTGGGGTATACATATTAAGTAAATACAGTGCTATTAGTTGAGTTATTGCAGTATTCCCTTACTCTGGGCCCTGGGGATTGATATTCTGTGTTTAAGAGGAGGTACTGAGAGAAGGTATTGTGAGAGGTATTGGGAGAGATATTGTGAGAGGGTATTGCTTCAACTTAACTGGAAAACGCGACGTGGCTGCAAAAATTACGCAGTAATGCAAATTAGTTTCCTCCTCCCAGCAATACTGTTGTGAGCTTAAGACTCACACCCTTATCATTCATACTCTTACCATTCACCTCATACACATCACAACTAAAAGAAACATTACACATTTTACTCTCAACCATCAAGAAAACCAAATTTGCAGCCATTTTAAAAAATTAAACCAGCTCCAGTTCAAAATCTTTACCACCTCTCACATCCAACCATATCCTACTTCAACCCAATTAACAATAATCTGATTCACATAAAAAAATACACACTCCCACCAAAGTCCATATCCAAACAAAAACTTCCAAAGTCTGATTAAAATGAAGCCAATAAAGATTGTAACATATAAAAACAACGGAGCGATAAACTTGAAATAAAACATCATGAACCATAACTTCATCGCACCAAAACGCCACCACCTCAGGTTTTCTATAGTACATCGCAAAATGTCCTGTGGATGTGATTATGCATAATACAAAGCCGAAATAAAACCAAACCCGAAACTAGTGGTTCAAACTCAACGAGTTGATCTGATTCGCAAGTGAGTTGTACCCGTTAGGGTCTGCATTGTCCGAGGACCCAGAGTGTGAGTTCTTGCTGTAGAACTGCACATTCAAGGGCTGTGACTGTGACAGCTGCTGTTGCTGCTGCTGCTGGTTGTAGCCGTACAAACTGGGCGAGTTTGACTGGTTGTACTTTTGCTGGCCGTACGACTGCTGCTGGCCCGACTGGTTCTTCTGGTTAAGCATCATCAACTGCTGCGGCAACATCTGGGACTGTGGGGTCGCGTTCCCGCTCCCGCGAATGCTCGAGCCATTAAAGTGGTATTTGTTGTTTGCGTTCGAGTTGGAGTTCGAGTTGGAGTTCGAGTTGGACGTGCTGCTTGAGTTGGAGTTCGAGTAGTGGCTGTTTGTTGAACTGATCGAGTTATTCCTCGATTGTGCGTACGAAGCATGGAGGGGTTGTGGTTGTTGCAATCCCATGAGTCCATTGCTCAAGTTCAATGGCTGGCCACTTGCTGTGGCCGCGGCAATGGCCGCTGCCGTCGAGTTGACAGATTGCATGGAGTTGTTCTGGTGGTTATTAACGCTAAGCACTGGCTTTGGTGCCGCACACTTTAAACAACACAAGTTCTTTGCAAAGTTGTGGTACATGCACAATTCACACTTCCAGTCACCTGCCCTGAACGGAACATTGTTACCGTAGTGTGACCGTGACCCGTGGTTGTGGTGACCGTTTCCGTTACCGTTCCCAGCGTTATTGTTCGAGTTGTTGTAGTTTTGAGAATTGTACCCATGCGAGTTGTAGTTGTCGTGGTAGTTATACGAGTGGTTGGAGTTGAGAACCGAGGCCGCAGCGCTTGCTGGGTTCACGTTGTTCATGGCCAACTTGTCGGCATTAAAGTTGTAGTTGTTGTTGTTGGCGTTGTTTGAGTTGTTTGAGTTTTTACTTCCAGACTCACGACGGTTACCGTTGGATCCGTTGGTGTACATTGATTCCTGGATTGTTACTGCGCTAGAAGCAGGGAAAGAACACCTGAAACAGTGTGTACGTCTTTGGAAGTTCGAAAATCCACACGATGGACAAGTCCAGTCGCCAGGTCTTGGTCTGTTTTTCACTGGTGGGAACGGAGTCAACAACTCGGTGGCCTTGTCTAAGACTCTGGTTGATGACGGTTGTACTTCAATAGCTCTGTCATTCAAAGCTCTTCCGTTCATAGATAAAGAATCGGTTGCCTCTTCATGGGTCGAAAAAACGGCAAATCCAGAGATACTTCTTGATTTCAAGTTGTTGGTGTTAACATTTTTATCTTCAGTACCTTGCAAACTCCAAAACGCAGCTGGTCTTCCGCCAAATTGCGTAAACCACGACTCCAATTCAGCCTGTGTGGTGTCTGGAGTCAAGTTCGAAAGGTATAATATTTTCGATCTTTCCGCTAAGAAAACACGGGCATCTTGGGCAGAGTCGTATGGTCTAGTTAAAACCGTCGAATGTTCATTCACAGGTAACGACTTCTTTGCCAACTGTATCAACACTTGGTCGTACAATGTGACGGTCGAACTGGTTTTGGTGGGTGTGGCCGCCGTTATACTCGACTGAGTGCTCTGTTCTGGTGCTGGTGAAGTTGACCCATACACGATATCCTCAGGGTTTTCCACTTTCACGTCCAAGGCCGTTGCAATATTCGACAACGAGCTTGCGGAATACGATAAGGATTCCGGGTGTGTGGTCTGCCACTTCAAGTACTCATTCTGCAAGTCGAATACACGGGGATGTTGCAAGTATGGAGGCAAAACCACCAGCTTATCGCGGGCTTCGCGAAGAAGCTGGACTCTCAACTTGCTCGCATCAAAGGTAACGAGGGAAAATTCCTGTTTCTTGTCGATAATGTTTTCCTGAACATAATCGTCAAACTTGGTGATGGCATCCTTGAAGGACCCAGCGTTACGGACATGTTCCCAAGATACTCTGTTGAGCTGCGAGCAGTAAGGTGTGATGGGCGTGTTCACGGGGCGAACTAACACACTCTGCAGATGTACACTGGTGAGCGTCTTTGCATCGACAACACTCCATGCAAACTCAATCAACTCTGTCGAGTCCTTGGTTATGTACATCGCCGAATCGTCGCAGGTGGTCGCCGTATGGATCACCACGTAGATGTCGCTCATCGTGTCTATGATAATAACTGGAGACGGGAGCGGAACGATGAAGGTGTATCCGGTGTAGTTGGACTAGGATGGTTTGTCTTTCCTGATTGAAGTGGTGGAAAAAGTCTTCTATTTTTTTTATGGCTGGTTGAGGTTGGATTTTTGCGAAAATTTGTTTAGTGAATTGGTAGTGAGAGAGGTTGTTGGTGGGGTTGGGATAGCGTGAGGTGTTTATGATTTGGGAGGGTTCTCTTGAATGTTGTTGATTGTTGATGTGTATAATGTAGTTTGGGGGAATATACTGTGAGTTTTTGGATAGTTAAGGATAGATAGGTTTGTATTGGGTGGTTTTTGTGGATTGGATGGTATCTATGAGTGACATGGTTTTGAATCTTGGTGTCGTGAGGATGAAAGATGGCTGCAAATAGTCTTAAGAACTAAAATATGTTATGATTGAATAATACGAGACTATAAGTGTTTATTGTCAATCATACTGTTGATATTCTGTTCTTAACGTGCATTGTTCGAATTCTCTGAAATCTGGTGCCTAACTCTGGAGATTTGACAGAAAAAGATCTTTGAAGTTAAGATTGTTTAAAATTACAGAAGGCCGATCTATTCTTAACGTCTACACGCAACCTGTATGCTCTCCAGTTCATTTTCGCTGCGATTCAAACGAACTGGGAGAAGAAATTCTTTTAGTAACTTAAATTTTGATCTTGCTCCGCTGTGCATTTGCAGCCATTTGTTAATTCTGGGCAACGCTCCAAAAGTTTCTCCAGTAAATTACTTCTTTTAAATAAGTTTCAAAGTTTATTGAGGTATCATAGTACTCTCAGGTTTAAGAATCTTCGATGCTTTGTGGTGAAGAAGCTCTGAAATAAAGTTATTAACTGAAAACCATTAACTGAAATATTAAGTACTTCCAATTGCTTCGTTGTCTCTAGAGGTTTAACTTCTCTTTGTTTATTATGCCAATCCACAATATGATTCTCTGATTGTCATGTTTATGAGCCTCTGCATGTCTATAATAGATCAACTCTGCATCGTGTGTTTACTTTGTGTCACACGATGACTTAACAAGAGCCATTATTGGTTAGTAAACTTTAACGGTGTTAGTTAAATTTGACGTGTGAGAATAATATTTGACGAATAGAAGCTATAAATAAAACTATCGGCTAAAAGTGATATTGATGGAGTATTTAGCCAAGAGTATAAACTCACGTCAACAGTGACAATATCTGGCTGGGAGTTTGCAAAGCTGAGTTTATTTTAGTATCTGTGATTTTTAATACAAATTGATAACTGTTAGGTATCAAAGGACACTAGTGTCATAAAGCGTTCCAACAGTAGGTGCAATTGTTGACTTTTGTAAGTACCATTTTTGACGAATATTAGAGAAGTTTAAAGACTGAGAACTTTGATAATTCGCTTTCCTGAGATCAATAGTACGTGTTATTGGAAACCGGTTAAGCTCTTAAACCAAAAGATTCGGTCTTAAGGGAGAAACGAATAAGCAATAAAAGGTTAAATCTCTACTGGCTCTAAACTTTCTTTTTGAATACAAGACAACAGATGTTATACATTTCCGCTATACTAATAATGACTTTGAATCAAGAGCTCTTTCATCAGCATATTTCAACAACTGAGTTCTAGACAATAGACATTGCCCCAAAAATGGCTGCGAAAAACTTTCAATTTGTGTTCATATGATACACAAAGATTGCGCATGTTGGTCTTTCAATTCTATTAGTGGGGTATGATTGTTATGATTCGGAATTATCCAGTGTTTTCCAAGCTCATTTCAACCTTCGTCACCTAAAAGTCTGTAATTTGTTGGAGACTTGTAGTCCAATCGCACAACTTCTTGAAAATGTATTTTCTCTGATAGCCATTCAGTACTAAATCTAAATAATCACTATTCAAAGGCGCTCACTAAGTCCGTTCTGGCAACAATAATTGTAGAGTATACTTAAATCTACAAATCATACTATCATAAAACGCAAGTTCTCCAAAGTTTGGGCCTTAGAATTTGTTTTTTAGGTCTTACACCAATCTTCAAAATTTTGTATCTACCTTGTTTAATATTATACCTTTGTCCAAAAGGTCTCGAAGTTGAATAATGGTCTGTTGTTGGAATCACTAATTCTGTCACCATTGGTATTTTTCTCAATGCCTCAATACCGTTGATACTAATCATACTATTGGTAATTCTGTTCTTCATTTTTCTAGAACGTTAAATCTGGTAAACATCAAACCCAATAGATGAGTGGGTCAAACCAGCTTAATCTTTAGATTGCTAATAATATGACACTATCATAAATCCCTAGTTGCGAAACTCTCTGAATTGTCTACAAGTTCCTCACGCTTTCTATATTTGCTTATCAAAGCTAAGTATCCATTTAACTAGAAAGTTTTTAGTGATTATACCTCTCAAATGAAACCTTAACTAACAAAGTGCAGTTGATTCCTCGTACAATCTAAATCCTTATAAAGCTCGGGTGGCTACGTATCTTTCTTCCATGTTCTGAGAACACAATCCAAGTACGTAAAGATTGTTTTGTCTTCTCAACACACGTGTGTCTGCAAAACTGGTTAATAACGCAAAATACCCAAAACTGGCCTCTTCTCTCTGTAATCGTCTGTCTGTGAAGAGAGTCCCGTCAATAAATTTTGTCAATGTATTCTGCCAATTACCTTAGCTAACTTTAATAACTGAAAAGACGCCAAAAAGAAGGCTGCAAAATCTGAGCTTAACAACCAATCTTAACTACAAAGAATCCCCAAAATCAAAATCCAACTACAATTCCAATTCACTCATCTGACATCATTCAGCTTTCTAACCTCTCTCAAATCATAACCCCTCTCAACTTCCCTCAAAATACACTTTAGATACAATTGTAGTGAATTATGTTTTCTCGTGAAAATATAAAGCGCGACTTTTTAATCATTTCGACTTCTTCCTTTCTCAAGGACAATGTCGATTCCAGCCATAATAGACGATCCTATTACGGACCCCATCTCAATGAGGGGTCAACAGCGGGTTTTCACTACCCAGTTGGTCATCTGCCTGGTTGCAGGGATCCTTTCCTTAGGATTATTTTGCATATTGCGCTACAGGTGGCCTCACATCTATGCTGTGCGTACCTTGAGACGCAACTCACACGTTCAATTAAAACCATTACCCAACAAGTACTTTGGTTGGATATCCGTGGTCTACTCCATCACTGACGAAGATGTCCTAAAGGACTCCGGTTTGGACGCCTACGTCTTTTTAGCCTTCTTCAAAATGGGTATCCGTATCGCGTTTCAGTTGTCATTCTTAGCGATTTTCGTGTTGAGTCCTATACGGTACTACTTTACCGGCAACTACGACAAAGACAGCTTGATGGTTTCTGTTGTGAGATCAATGTATGTGTACTCAGAACCACCAAGCAGAAAGAAACCAGGTCTGTCTCCGGATTTCGACCGCAACTTTCCCAAGTTCTTTTGGGTGTATCCAATATTCACCTACGTGTTCTCGTTCATTGTCTTTGCCAACCTTTACCGCTTCACCAATGATGTCTTGAGAACAAGACAAAAGTACCTTGCGTCCCAAAACTCGATTACTGACCGTACTATACGGTTGGATGGAATACCTAAAAAGTTGTCGTCAAAAAACAACCCTCATATCTTGAAGAATTTCATAGAGGATTTGGGAATAGGTAAGGTTATGGATGTCAAGTTGATCTATGACTGGACTCCTTTGGAAAAGTTGTTTGAAACACGGAAACAACTTATTAGAAAATTGGAGTTGTTGTATTCTTCGTACTATGGGTTGGACATTGATATTTATAACCAATCAAAAACCCCATCTGTGTTACCTCAACACTTGGAAGAAACACCGCTTGAAGAAGATCTTTCTACGTCGACAGGAAAGAAACATAAAGAAGTTAAGCAGAAGATTATTGAATTATCAAAGTCATTACTAGAAGTAAACCAAGAAATCAAAAACATGCAAGCCAAATTCGATCCGAAAACTTCAACGGTCAACTTGGAAGAAAACCCCGAGTTCAAGCTGGTTTCACTGGCCTTTATTACAATGGATTCCGTGGCACTGGCGCAAATGGCAGCTCAGACAGTTTTGGATCCTCGTGTTTACAAATTACTTGTTAATTTAGCCCCCGCACCCAAGGATATCAAATGGGAGAACTTCAAACTCACTTCGTCTGAAAAAGTAGTAAAGTCCTATTTGATCACCCTAATTATAGTGCTCAGTTATGGGTTTATTATATTTTTGGTGACACCATTGACGACATTGTTGGACTTGAAGACCATCTCAAAAGTGTGGCCTGCCCTTGGTGAGCTCATCAGTAAATCAAAATGGTTGACCACTTTTGTCACTGGTGTTTTGCCTCCATTGTTATTCTCTCTCTTAAACATCCTGTTACCTTATTTCTACAAGTACTTGACGCAGCACCAGGGTTACTCGTCAAACAGCGAAATTGAGCTTTCAACCTTACTGAAGAACTTCTTCTTCATCTTTTTCAACTTGTTCTTGGTTTTCATGGTTACCGGTACAATCTGGGACTACATGTCTTACATCAGTGATACTACTAAGATCGCCTACCAGTTGGCGCGTTCATTAAAGAAATTGTCATTGTTTTATGTCGACTTGATTTTATTGCAAGGATTGGCAATGTTCCCCGTTCGATTGTTACAAGTGAGCGATTTCCTCGTCTTGAATATTGTCGGCAAGTTGTTTTTGTTAAAGTCGATATTTTTGAAAACACCTAGAGACTACAGAGCTTACTACTATACCCCTCAAGTGTTTGATTTTGGAATCCAGTTGCCACAACACATCTTGATTTTTATAATAATCTTGATCTACTCTGTTGTTTCAACCAAGATTGTTACGAGTGGGTTGGTATATTTTATTTTGGGATACTTTGTGTACAAGTACCAGCTCATTTATAACTTTGTGCACCCTCCACACTCTACGGGGAAGGTGTGGCCCATGATCTATCGCCGTGTCATGCTCGGCCTCATAATTTTCCAGCTTTTCATGTGTGGAACGTTGGCACTCGAAGGTGCCATTTTGTTAGCTGCATTGACCTCGCCCTTGTTATTTGTCACATGTGTCATATCATGGAACTTTGAAAGGTACTACTTGCCACTCAGCACGTTTATCGCCTTGCGTGCAATCCAGAACCCCAATGACTTTGACCATGAATTTGACGACGACACGCTGCTGATTGTGCCGAATGTAGAACTGCAAGACGGTTCACCGATAAGCGCGTCAACAAGCAATGCGGTCATAGACGGGGTTGACTCCGGACTGTTGGGAGACGAAGAATCAGCTCCGCTCCTCTCTGGGATACATTGCGTCAGAAACTACAGTAGAACCCCCAAAAGAAGGGCACTGACGATTGACGAAGACCGCGAACAGTTTGCCGATTACACATATCCCTACTTGGTAGATCCTTTGAACGGACCATGGGTTGGGTTTGAAGGAGACTACATTTCAATGGTGGACTACCACCCCAGTCTAAATGAATACGACATCGAGGGCGGCGATTTGAGCCTTCTCTCAGTTACCGAACACGAAGTGATAATAAGAAAGAAGTTGCATGTCAGCGAGTGGGAGTAATTATCTAGCTCCTGTGATTCGCTTAATATATTTAATTCTATACTCATCTGTAATAATAGAAAATCGGCATCCCCTAGATGCAAATCGTTTGCAATCGTCTAACCACCATCGTCTCCAGAGTTTTTGTTTATATTTTGCAGTAATTATTATTATGTAAGGGGCCAATTTGGGGAAGTTGCAATTTTGCTGGTAGAATAGGCTGTTAAACTTTGATAAAGGAGGGTTGTCAATAGACGGTGATGACGCCCTAAAGTCAATCTCTGTGTGCCTTAGCAACCGCTCAGCATGTAGTTTATTTCTCATTCTAATTTTTGGTGTACAGTGGAACACTGGAGGTTCGTCTTTATTTCTCTCGGCTTGGGGCCCTTCCCCAGCCTTTTCTTGTCGTGATCGGTAGACGATAAACTTAATAGGCTGCAACACTCTTCTGTAAGAAAAGTTGAAATATCACACTCGCATTTGTGCTAGACGATAGGAAGAGAAGACAATCGTTTAATTCCTCACTGAAGCATACCCTTTCCGCACCACCATCCACCAGAGAATGTTAGTAAGTGGCACAACAATAAAGAAGCGTGAGAAGATGTAAATACTCGATTACCTATAGGTTCGTATCATTCACCCAAGATTGCACCAATAAGTGCAATTGTAACGACGAAGTTTAACGAAGAATTGCAAACGAACTCGACAAAAATATTTTTTGTTTCAACTGTTTTATTGTGTTTGTGGACAGACGTAGGGTGGGTTACACGCAAAGTTACGCACTGGAGTCTTCTTCTATATAAGGGGAGCATTTGCTGGTATTTGGGGCAAATTCTTCCTGCTTGACATGTTTGGATAAAGAATACCACCATACTTTAAGTTCGATACAAACAATGACTATTAGTAACTACCAAGTTCTTTTAGGTTAATGTGCCTTCTTAGCTACAGGTTCTGTTTGGGTTTACAGGTTCTGTTAGATATCTCGATTCAATAATGATGCTTGGGTTTACTGACAGGTGGGTTTATGGTGACTTTAGGTGCTGTTGGACCTTTGACAACAATTACAAAAAAGTTTAACGTAAACCAAACTACACTTATTCACTTAATGAAGTTGTACTGCAACTAAATAAGCCACCACGCTATCATGGCAACAAAATTAAAAAATAGCATCAAACTAGAGTCACATTAACCTAGTTATGCAATGGGTAATAGGCTGCAAAAAAAAATTTGCAGCCAAAAAAATTATACAGACAGACCACTGGGAAAAGGAACAATAAAGTCAAACTGAACAAAATAAAAATGAACAAAGCGTCAGTGACTTGGACCGATAAGAACAATTATGAAACTTAATATTCTTTGAGACGGTTAGACTGCCAGTGGTAGTAAAATGGTAATAAAAAACTTGCCCAAAATAAATAAACATCCAAAATGAAAATTAGTAGCCTATGATTATAATACGGGAGTAGCAACAAAAATGATAATATGACAGGATTGGATAAAAAAGAAAAAGGGAAATGCAAGGACGGCTATTCGGCGGCGACACTGTAGAGAGAGTTCTCATGCATCATTGACATATGAGGCTGCTGATCGTACAATTCATCGTCGTCGTCGTCATCGTCGTCGTGGTCTCCCTTCAATTTGATCTTTTGCGATTTGTTTGTTGCTTGTCTTTGCTTGCGGAGGATAGAGATATTTAACAACTTTTCCTTTCTCAAGTTTTTGTCAACGACATAGTCTGGTTTCGAGGGCGAGTAGTCGCACTCGATGCCAAACTTGGAACAACTCGAGCATACTGGTCTGTTTTCATCACACTTCAAGTGCTTGATACGGCAGATCCAGCAGCCATTCTTTGATCTGGGGAGTAATCTTCTGCGAGTATACTTCTTAGGCTTCATCATGCCAATGGTGCCGTCAAGGTTTGTCACAGGGATTTGTGGGAGCGAGTGGACATTGTCATCACTCAACTTACGAGCAGCCTGCTGCTGCTGTTGCAACTGCTGCTGCAAATGCTGTTGGATCTGTTGTTGGTGTGCCTGCTGGTGTTGATGCACCTGCTGGACAACCTTCTTCGATTTTGCCAGGGACGACTCCGACAAGGTCTTTCTTCTTGGTGTATCGTAGTACGACGCAAATTGCGAGGTTGAGTCGGAGTTGTGGCGGAAGATGTTCAAAGGGGGCATTAAAGCCTTGTTTGGGTTTTGTGGGGAGTTGTTTGAAGTGGAGCTTGTGGTGAACGAGTTGTTCGAGTAGGCCGATGCGTTTGAGATGGATCTAGTCAGACTAGGCGACTGCTGGTAAATCTCCAAGCCCTTGTACTTGTTGCACAATGGGGAGATTCCAAGAACATGCGGCGAGCCGTCCAAGTTGGGCTGCTGGCCGTTATTGGCAATCTGGGTTGAGATGACCAAGTTCTTCTTGTTTGCAGCCATGGAAACGCTATTGAGGCGGCCAAAGGACGACTTCTTAACCACTTTCCCGTGCAGGCCCAAGTTTGGCGAGGAGTTGGAGAAGGGCATGTTCTTCAACAGAAGAGCGTGCGGAGGTCTAAACTCGTCGGCAGTGATGGGTGCGTTTGCTGCGGCAGCAGCAGTGACAGCGTTACTGGTCAGGTTGGGAGTAACCCCAGAAGAGTCCAGTAAATTTGGTGTGTATACGTCACTAATTGTAGGAGTGTAAGGGTACTGTCCAAGCTCATGCGCGGAAACCGAGTTAGGCAACACGTAGCTGCCTGGCTCGTTCAACTGTGAGAGCTGCTGAAGACTGACGCTGCCCGTTGCAGTACCGCTGCGTAAAACAGTGTCTGGGATCGAGTCGAGCGACGGATTCAAGTCGAATTCGGTCAAGTTGTACATGAGATCGCTGCTGGGGTTTGTGATGGAGTAGTCATTCAACAAGTCAGCAGTTGAGTCCAACTTGAACATGTGAGGGTGGGACGACTGGTTGTGGGAGTCGTTATGCAACGAGTTGACCGAGTTCATGGCCTGGCTATTTGAGAAAATCAGATAGTAGGACGAATTGGGCAAGCTGTAGTCGTTGCCCAAGTAAAAGTCTGGGTTGTGGTTGCCTGAAGCCGAGGGCTCCGCCAGGTTGGTAGCGACGCCTGCGTCGTGCAAGGCCGAGGTTGGGGCCGACGACGAGGTCGGCATGTATTGCTGATTTGCAAATGCAGGAGGAGGTGATGCTGAGGAGAAGGGCGACGTGGTAGTCTGCGAGACCGCAATTGCGGGAGGCTGCGGCAACTGGTTAAATGAGGCGGCAGCGTCGGGGTAAAACTGGTCCACAAGGCTAAAATTGCTGTGGATCGCATTGGAGTTCATGTCTCTGACCAGCGGCGACGAGATGATCGAGCTGTTCATCTTGATTGTATCCTCTGTTTCGAACGACGAATTGGGGGAGTTGGCCAACGAATTCGACATTATGCAGTTAAAAATGAGTGTGGTTGTATTAAAGGATTGTATGTGTAGTAAAACTTAGTAGTAAGGAACGTGGTAGATCGTGGGATCGAGTTAACAGAAAAGAGTGTATAGCAGTTAGTTGGACATCGTCGAAACGACAGATCAGTGTTGGTCAAGGAAACAAGTACGGAATGATAACAAATTTAGGAGATACCAAATTATATATATGAGCAAAACGCCTTAACCAGGGAATCCGCCACAAAGAAAAAAAGTCGCACAACTTTGCATACTTAATTATATACATAAGATAATATACCACCGACTCCTCATCAAGAAAGTGGGAATCTAATACAAAGACCCCCCATGAGGTGAGTATTGCGGTATGGGTCAGCCTAATAATAGGATTTGTGGGAGAGGATTTGGGACATTTTTGGCGGCGGTGCAGAACAATGCGTGGCAAGGTTTTGTGAAGGCACTCAAAACACTCATACAATGCAACGACAACAAGAGGATGGACGCACGGGGATGTGAGTATTTTGAGAGTTGAAGGCTTTGCAGGCGAGACTGGCGATATGCGGAGTCGGGGTGCCTACCAAGGAGAGGCATTGTGTATCAATACACAATCCGAATTGCGAGGCTCTCTTTTAGCGAGGCCGCAAAGCGAATTTTTCACTTTTCAGATTACAAGGTTGGTGTAGCAAAAGGAGGGTGGGTTCTGGGAGAGCGATTCGCGTGGGCAAGGATAATTTCTTTTCTGGGACGTACATTGGTGCCAGTAATGTGTGATATGCGTGTAATATGTTTCTCGAGGTGACTGTGTGTGTGTTTTGGGGCGATAAAGTGCCAGTGCTAATTTCCCGAGAAATGGGCACAAAGCCAACAAACAACAGAGCAAACGTCAGGAGCATGAGCAGGTGATGGACAGTGGTGGTTAACGTGGGCAATGGAAGGTGATCGTGATGGATGTGAAGAATTGGGGAATGAGAGAATGATCCCGGTAAATAATAAATGTGATGTAAGTTTACTGATTGGGAAAATGATTGAAAATTACGAATACAAAACACAAGTAAACACAAGTAAACACATTCTGCAAATATGATCTCATGTCCGCTGTGTACATCGAGAATCAGCGATCCACCAATGTCACATAATTTCAAGGGCCCAGGGCCAGGACACAACACCAACAAAGGACTTCTGTCCACCAATTCAGTAGCTCCCACCCAAAAAAACCAACGTTCATATCCATGCAGCCCGCTAAACTCTAGTACCTTAACCTTAACCACCGTGTCTGTTCCTAAATGCGTATAATTACAACTCAAAGTGCAAAGTACACAGCGCATTCATGGCCGTGGCACATGATTCTAGAAGTAGTATATGTGAGTGTGCCCGCATCAACAGGCACATTCAACGCCTCTTGCGGTGGGTTGGGGAGTCTGTTCCACCATCTTTCATCTTTCAATGTCCATCGAGGCTGGGTGGCATGAGTGGTATGATCGTGGGTGGATTTCGTGGCAACCTGAATTTTCAATTTCGATGGCCCCTCCCTCATAACCAATTTTGAACCTTGTACCGGTATGGGTAAATTCTGAGCTAATAGATAAACAAAGCCCTTGTGGCGGGATTGTTGCCTCGCACAAAAGTTGCGATCTTGATTGTTCTTATCTTGAGCACGATCCTCTGGCTTAGAAACAAGTCCTCCATTGGAGCTTGTTTTATTGTTTTAGGATCAATTGTATTGAATCCACATTCGGTTGCTGTAGTGCTCTTATCTGTTTGTGGGCCACTAGGGCACTCGGGAATGTCACGTGTGTAGTTTTGATGAAAATTGTCACGTGACCTTCTCATCCCGTAGCATTTAATTCGCGAAAAGTTTTCTTAATTTCTCTTCTTCTTCTTTATACATATTACTACACTTCGGGATTACCAGCGACACTGACGTACACCATTTAGTTAAGCAAAAATGGCCTGAAGGAGAAAGAGATACCATCATTATATAATCCAGAGTTTGGCCGTGAGGCAATTGAATTTTTGGTTCGCGTGATGGGCACATAGGTATATGGACTGCGAGTGTAGAAATGCATCCATATGTGTAGAGATAAGGTTGATTTGCATGTGAGAGCAAGTATGAATACAAGCACACACATGCAAATGTAGAGATTCAATTGAATTTTAGAACTTTCAGCATGACAAAGCTTACTCCTTTGGAAGCAACTCAAAAGAGAAATCTTCTTGAAACACCATGAAGTCCGCTTCAAAGAACCATGATGGAAAGATGTTAAGATTTCCGTAAAACCGAAACAGAAGAAAACTCTTATCAATTTAAAGGTTAATTAAAGTTCTTAACGCATGCACAAGTGTGATGATTCATCTTCCCTTTACCACCTCGTTACATCTGATCACAACTTCTTAGTCTCCACCTGTTTATCCAAAAAGTTAAAACAATCTACAAATTATAGTCAAAAAAGAAGCAAAATAGCAAACACTTCAAACTCAAATTAGAGAACCCTAAAGCTTCCAGAATAATCATCTAATCAAATTTTGAAGCAGTTGCTAGGTGCCTCCACCATATTCCTCGAAAGTTCTTAAACCGAATGGCTGCAAAATGCATATTTTTGGCTGCAAAGGAGGCCTAGAAACTTTAGGCGAGGCTCATTCACACAGCAATTATCTTACAAAGTGGCAAACCACCCCGATCACTTTTTCCTATTCTCTTGTGAAATGCCAACCTGGCCTCCCAAGTCACCCCTAACGTAGATTCTTAGCACATGTGGTTTTGATATCAACACAAGTTGATTTTGCATTGTATGGTTTTGATATCAACACAAGTTGATTTGGTATGTATGCACCTGTTAAATTTGTAGTCACTTCTTTTAGTTTCACAAGATATCCCTTTAATCACCAGGATACCAATATTCGGAAGATTCTTTAATATTCCACAACACAGCACAACACAACCCAACTCTTAACCCCTTTCAAATCACATATCCAGATCACACACTTGACTCCTCTCTGATCCAATGAGTCGTGGTGGGGTTCCAAAATTGTTGGGTGTGCCAAACCTAAAGCGCTCGAAAAAACGTCAACCACTACTGGTGCATGGGTGTTTCCCCAGATTCGATCCCTTATTACGTGTTTGGAACACGTGAATTGGCCGGACCAACAAAAAAAGCCCATTTTATTTAATCTAAAGCTTCTTAGTATATATACTCCAACACACCCTTAGGTTATAAACCACCAATGGTATCGCAATTCAAAGCAGGCAGAAATCCGAGGTTGTGGCTTGCGGCATTAGTCACAACCTCTGTGGCAGCGCTCTCGTACAAGATCTACTCAGCATATACCTCAGAGGAGGAAAAGACGGAAGAAAGCGAGGCGTCCTATCAAACGATATCCAAGAAGTACTCCGATAAATCGATTGCACTCACACTTTCGTCGCTGATTTTGAACTCAGCAATCCCCTTACACGAGATATTGGTCAACTCAGACAACATTGTATTTATTCTTCCACCTAATTTATCCACCGACGACTTGAACAATGAATTGAACAGGCAGTTGGTCAGCCAAAGCAATAATTACAAGTTGATGAGATGCTCCAACATGCAAGGCTACGTGCATACCTTGAAGAACTTGAAGCCTGATTTGTTACTTATATGCCCCGACGACTTGGGGATCTCTAAGCTCAACTTGTCAAAAGATTTGAACAGGTTTATCAAGCAGATTGTGAATATAGATCAAACATCGGAGGACGTATATTTGAAGTTGGCTCCGATTTTTAAATAATGTGTATGGTAACTGGATTAATGTGCATATAATATTAAGAGTAAGAGTTAGTTCATGTATTATTTGACGAGTTTTAGACCTTCAGCCTCCTTCGTTAAAGCGGATTCAGGTGAATCACCAGTTGTTTGAGATCTACACATTTTATCTTTTTAGACAAAAATTGGAAAATCCTTAGACATGCATAAAAACCACTGGTTCCGCAATAGGAAGCGTAGGCTATATGATCGTGCTTATGCCGCAGATCGCGAATACAAAGTAACAATGTACGAATTGTGGTATAGCCTTATTAAAATGTTTCTCCCACTTTACGTAAATACAGTTAATATTGTTTTCTAATTTCATTTTAACACCTTGAGCACAGGGGTGAAAAAAGAGCAGACGAATTAAAAACGAGGCTGTTAATACTAGATCTGTGCTACTTCTCTTTTAGATTACAAAATGCAATAATGTCGATTGTGTTAATCTGCAACTCTAAACAAGCATACAATCAAACGTTTATTAGCCCACTCTCACCACAATTCTTTGTGATTTTTCAATTTGGGTGCAAAAAACTCTGAGAGTTGTTGATCTGTGGTTTGCTCATGAGTCTAAATATTAGATTCTCTACCCAAAAAATTATAGGGTACTAGCAACATCCCTCAAATTCACACAATAAAATCAAGCTCACTACCGATAAAGATAATTAATCAATTCACTACCAAGTTAATCTCAAACTACATCCACACTCGCAACATATTAAGACTAGATGGAACACTCTCAACATATAAAGTCTAGATGGCAACACTCGCACCATCTCCTCTGAGATCAGACCCAGCAGCATAAGCAAGCTTCCCATTCTTAGAAATATTCTTGATAATCTGAGCACGGCCAAACGTACCACGAGCATATCCAGTCACATATTTAATAGAATGTCCAATTTCCAGCAACTTTTTGCGAACATCTGCATCGATTCCTTCTTCCAAATTCACAATAGTCACAGGAGTGCTCACAGGTCCATTGCCACCTCTTCCTCTATCTTTGTCTAAGTTGTCCTCATCAGCTCCAAGAACAAATCTAGGCGAATCTGCCAGATCCTGTGGACTGTACCCAAAGATAATAAGGTTTAAAACATGCTGAACATGACATACAGGTTGCGCAAACCCTCCCATGTTGCCAAACGAAGCAAACAATTCGCCATCTTTAGTGATCATTCCCGGGATAATTGTATGATACGGCCTCTTGCCTCCTTCCAAGCTGTTTGACGCACCTGGAGTCAAGTTAAAATTGGATCCTCTGTTCTGCAAAGCAAACCCATACTCTGGAACCACAATTCCCGAACCAAAACCTTCAAAAACAGAGTTGATGAACGAGCACAGCTCACCGTTCAGATCGCTCACAGTAAGATAAACGGTGTCAGACTTGTACTTTTTGTCTGGAACCGTGTGTGTAATCACATCACTGTCGATGATTTTGTTCTTATCGAATAAATCAGCACGAGACAGAAGGTGTTCCTCACCAAGAAGGTGGTCAATTGGGATATCCTTAAACTTGGGGTCTGTCACATACTCGTCAGAGTCATAAAATCCAAGCTTACAAGCTTCTATCAACAAGTGCAAGTACTCTGCAGAGTTGTGCTTCAATTTGTAAATATCAATTGTACCTCTCTTGTGAAGCTGGTCAATGATCCCCAATGCAATCAAAGCAACAAGCCCATGTCCATTTGGAGGAATCTCCCAAACTTCATAACCGTGGAACAGCAACTTTATTGGCTCCACAATAGTAGGTTCATTTTCCTCCAAGTCCTTCTTCTTCAACTTGTGGTTCCACTTGTCGGTTGTTTTAATAATGGCATCCGCAATAGCTCCTTTATAAAAGGCATCCTTTCCGTCTTTTGCAATCTCGCGAAGTGCCTTCCCAACAGCTTTATTGTCCACAATTTGTCCTTCCTCTGGACCCTTACCATCAATGATAAATGGGATATTATCAAGGTTATCGGCATTATTCTGCTTCAACTTACCAATTTCATTTCTCCACAAGTGACTTGCAATTTGCGAAACTGGGAACCCTTCTTCAGCAAGTTCAATACTAGGTTGCAATATTTCTTCAAAACTAACTTTTCCAGACCCCCACGTCTTGTAAGCTTCGAACCACCCCGCAATAGCTCCGGGAACAGTAATTGCAAACGGAGAGGTATAAGGAATTCTCTTAGCATCCTTACCAAGAACTTGCAACACATCATCAATGGTCAAGTCTTTAGCAGCACGTCCGGACCCGTTCAATCCAAGTACTTTACCTTTTTCAGACCCTGCGTCTTTCTTGAAGTACAAGGCAAAACAGTCACCGCCAATACCCGTGGAACCTGGCTCTGTGAGACAAAGTGCGGCGGACACTGCAATGGCTGCATCCACACAATTGCCTCCTTTCCTCAAAATAGTTACACCAGCAGCATTGGCCAAAGGTTGCGAAGAACTAACGATTCCTTTGGTGGAGTACACTGTAGATCTTCTCGAGTTGAATTTAATGAAGTCGGACATTATGAGAATATAGTTCAAACTTAGAAACTTAGAATGTAGTATGTTAGCTGAGGCGATTCAACTAATTTATAACTTGTTAATTGAAAAAGAATCTTGGGAGTTGTGGGGTTTTATAATGAGTCAAATTGTGGAGGACTTTGATCTCCTTCCAAATTAGGCAGGCCGTTATAAAGTAAAAAATGATATCATCATTTGCAACAAAGTATGGGTGTGAATTCGCTATGGGACGTTCTTGGACCAACAGCACATCCCGTCAGGTTGGAAGCTTTGTCGCGTAAGAAGCTAGCCGTTGACGCGTCTATATGGATATATCAGTTTTTGAAAGCCGTTCGTGATCTGGAAGGTAACGCGCTTCCCCAATCGCATATAGTAGGATTCTTCAGAAGAATATGCAAGTTGCTCTACTTTGGGATTCTTCCAGTGTTTGTGTTTGACGGAGGAGCACCTGTATTGAAGCGTGAGACAATCAACAAAAGAAAGGAGAGGCGACAGGGCAAATCAGAGAGTGTTAAGCAGGTGGCTGAAAGGTTGTTTGCTATACAGATACACAAGCAATTGGCGAATAAGGCGAAAAATAGACAAGCCCCTGAGTCTATGGGAACGGGGGTTGTAAACGAGGAGGATATCATGTACTTTGAAGATTTGCCGATGAATAGGACTGAGGAAGAGCCTAAAACTGTACAAGAACTGGACCTGCGATTTGTGAAAACTGATGAATACCATTTGCCCACTTTAAAAGAGTTCAAGGTATACAAGGACGATGGAAGGATAATGCCAGAGGAGGAGTTTGAAGAGAACATGGCGGAATTTGATTTCGTAGATGGCATAGACATTAACTCTGTGGACCCAAATTCAAAGGAGTTTCTTGATTTGCCTATAAACACACAGTACATGATATTATCGCATCTCAGATTAAAGTCCAGATTGAGAATGGGGTACAGGAAAGATCAATTGGAAGCTCTCTTCCCAAACAGTATGGACTTTTCGAAATTTCAAATCCAGCAGGTTCAAAAGAGAAACTTCTTTACTCAGAAATTGATGACAGTTGCTGGAATGGACGAGGAGGTGGGAAATGCCACCAAGAGGATAGCGGGTGATAAGGATAGGAAGTACATGTTGGCCAAAAATGAAGATGGATATACGCTTTCGTTAGGCAATGGAGCAGAATCCACTAATCCGATTGTATTGGATGAGGATGGAGAGGAAGTGAAGAATATGTTTTCTCCTCCTAGGTTGAAAAAGAATGATGATAAGCCGGAAACGGTTCAATCAAACGGGAATAACCCACAAGACAGCCCTCAAAAGGGTAGTGATAGCGATTCTGACTTTGAAGATGTGCCTTTGGAAGAGAAACCTGAATCTGAAGAGGAAATACAGCGCAAAAAGGCGTTAATTGAGTATCTTTATGAGCAAAATGAGGAGCCTGTAAAACTTCCTTCGGGTAGTCAAGCATTAAATCAGCCAGATTTTAGTGAACAGGAAATGAGGCAAGCTATAGAAAACTCAAAAGCTGAATTGGTTGAGATGGAAAGGCAAGAACTTGAATTGACTAAAGAAGTATCTTTGAGGAAGGCGCAAATGGTTGGAAGAAAGTCAGAGGATTTGGGAACTTCTTTCTTGTTTTCATCTGAAAAAGATAAAAATAAGGATAACGGATTGGGCTCTTTCTTGTTTTCAAATGAAGATGATAAGAGTTCTCTGTTTCCAAAAGAAGATGATGATTTAAAGAATTCTCTGTTTCCAAAAGATGATGATGATTTAAAGAATTCTATGTTCTTTCCAAAAGAAAATGATAAATCGGAGTCCTTGATTCTGAATAATGAAAGTGAAGTAAATAATAAAAACCTGGTTGGTGATTCATATCTCAATGCACCTAAAACCACTATGAAGCCCCTTAAGATAGGATCGACGTTTAGTAATTTGTTGTCGCCTCAAAAGGAAAGTACGGTTCTTGGTGGCTCTTTCTTATTCCCCATGGAAAGAGAAAAAGATATCAAACATGTCGATTCTCGAACCAAAAATAACCAGGGACCTAGCAATCTTGATTCTAAAGTAAAGCAACATGTTGAACATCAAAACAAATCGCCACAGGGTTCTCCACCAAAGATAGTAGAGCAACCAAAAGTAACTGCAGTCATTACAAACAATGAAAGCTCAAGTCGTGAGAAAGGCGATTCAAAAAGTGAATCTGAAGAACCTGCAGAAGAACCAGATCAACCAAGAGAGATGCCTACCTGGTTCAACCAGGATATTGAACCCCGTGAATATCTGCACTCACAAACACTCTTCTCTAAACCACAGAGCCTCCAGGATAAGTACAAGGAAGATGAAGAAGCAGGGTTGATCTCATGGAATGAAGCTAAAGACTTGCTAGGGGATGATGATGAGTTTGAAGAAAATTATAGGGATGATGATATCCAAGAGATACCAGCACAGATGTTTAATAAAACTGAAGAAGTAAAGAAAGTACCTATCGAAGAGCCTCAGCAATCTCAGACTCGACAAGCGGAAGTTTTAGATTATGATTATGAAGAAGAGGAGGAAATAGGCTTGATGCAACAATTGAGAGTTGAAGCAGAAGACCATGAAACTTTCAGATCCAAGATACGAGAATCGCATGAACTACCACTTGCTTCAATAAACACGAGTATTGGTGAAGAGCAAATGTTACAAGAACAACTACAAAAAGCAAAAAGAGACTCTGATGAAGTGACCCAAACCATGATCAATGACGTTCAGGAACTCCTTCGCAGGTTTGGTATACCTTACATCACAGCACCTATGGAAGCCGAAGCACAGTGTGCAGAGTTATTAAAATTGAACTTGGTCGATGGCATCATTACAGATGACAGTGATTGTTTCTTATTCGGCGGTGACAGAATCTATAAGAATATGTTCAATCAAAAACAATTTGTTGAGTGCTATATTCTCAATGAAATTGAAGCGAAAGTTGGGTTAAACCAGGAGAAAATGATCGAAATGGCCCTTTTGCTTGGAAGTGACTATACTGAAGGCATTAAAGGTATTGGGCCTGTTATGGCAATGGAAATCTTAGCTGAGTTTGGGAATTTAAAACAATTTAAAAAGTGGTTTGATGAAAATGCCAAATCCACGGCGGGTATAAGAGATAAGACTAACTTGGTAGGTTTAAGGAAGAATCTTGTGGGGAGAATCGGAAGTGGAAAGTTATTTTTACCAGATTCATTTCCTCAGAAAGTTGTATTTGAAGCATACAAGATTCCAGAGGTTGATAAAGACAAGACGGAATTCAAATGGGGAGTTCCGAACTTGGATGAAATCCGCTCATTCTTGATGTACAATGTGAGTTGGAGTCAGTCTAAGGTGGACGAGGTTATGGTCCCATTGATACGCGACATGAACAAAAGGAAGAAGGAAGGAGTACAATCTACAATTGGTGAGTTTTTCCCTCAAGAGTACATCCAGGCAAGAAAAGAACTTGCAATAGGGAAAAGAATGAAGTCAGCTGCGAAGAAGTTAAATAAGAGAAAGCGTGTTGAATAATAATAAACTTTAATGTTTAGTTTAGTCTAGAAATGGCTAATGTTTTAGAGTTTTTTGAAGTTGCCGATTTGTGAGGGTCGCCGTGCTTCATAATTGTTAGTGATATATAATATATTAACATAAGTGCAGGTAAAGAACTTGGTGGTTTAGTAGTGATTAATGAATGAAATTCAGACTACCCTTTTAAATTTTCAGAAGATTTTTGTAAAAATTGTAAATATCAGTTTACATTATGGCAAGAATGAGAAATACTTCATCTAAAGTTCAACTTGTATGACTAAGTTGGCTAATAGCATGTATTAAGGTAGATAACACAACAAGCACAAGGTTATTTAGATTGCTGGGGTGACTGCAAAATCATCTTACAAACCCATTACCTAATCCGTACCTATTAAAAAAATGACTTTGCGAGTTGACAGAAGTAACCAACAACACCTTCAACAATGAGCGTATCGATATCCACCATTACCTCAATGTTGGAGTCCGCCAAGGAGTTCACAATGGAGGCTGCAGCCTCTGCTTCGTCAAGGTTGGTTGAAATCCCACTTGAGCAAAGACAGTCGGAGATCTTCAAATTGTTGAACTCTAGGGTCGAACGAGACGTATTGATCGGAATGCGGTGTGTGATATCCTTGATCTCCAAAGGAGAGGACGGATCAAAGTACTTTGCTGATGTTGTTAAGAATGTGACTACATCAAACCAGAAAATCAAGAGCTTGGTTATGATCTACCTTGTCAGGTTCGCAGAGAAGGAACCCGATACAGCACTTTTATCTATCAACTCTATCCAAAGATCATTGAATGATAAGAATCCAATCCACAGAGCTAGATCTATAAGGTCATTGGTCGGGATCCATATAAACGAAATCATCCCAATCTTGTTGTTGTGTCTTAAGAGAACCGTGGCTGATCCGTCGCCAGTAGTCAGAAGCGCCACTGCTATTTCGCTAGTAAGTGTGTATGAAATTGATAGCAGCACAAAGAAACAGGTTAATGAGTACTTGTCCATCCTTTTGTCAGATAGTGATCCAACAGTTGTGTCGTCTGCCATAAAGACTTTCTACAAGTTGAAAAATACGTACGGCGACTCAACCCCCAAGATTTGGCAACCAATACATGGAAATTTCCGTCGTTTCTGCACTATAATAACCCAACTAGATGAGTGGGCACAATCGTTTTTGATTGACTTGTTGACAGAGTACTCCAGACTTTTCCTTGTGAGACCAAAATTGAAGTTGCGTGATGGATCAAACACAGTTGTCGAATTGCCTCAGAGTTACCTGGAAATCCCTTTCCCATTATACGACATTGTATTTGACTTGGATCTCCAGCTTTTCTTGGATTCTTTGAAACCATTAATTTATTCTAGGTCTGAGGCTGTACTTCTAAGCGTTGCCCGGGCGTTATATTCCACTTCGCCACCTCTGACATTTAAAGAGTTTAATATTGCTGCTGCGTTGATCAAATTGACTACCTCATCGTCACAGAAGAGTCCCCGTATCGCATACTATGCATTGGAATTCATTGCTTCGGTTTCGCGTGAAGATGCAAGCATTTTCAGTTCATTCTACAAAAAGTTTTACGTTTACCCTGATGAAACATTTGCTATCAGCAAATGCAAGTTGGCAATTCTTTCTTCGTTGGCGAATGAGGGCAATATCAAATATATCTTAGAAGAGTTCAAGTATTACGCATTGAACTCAGAAAACAAAGCACTCGTATCCGAGTCGATAATGGCCATTGGACGCTGTGCCCAGTTGTCGCCTGAATGGTACGATTACATCTTTAAGTGGTGCCTTAGCCAAATAAAGATAACCAATGGGACTGCTTTGAATGAGTTATTGACGGTTGTGAGATATATGATCCAACAAAAGAGCAAGCACCATAAGGACACATCGTCTGATGACCGTATAATTGCAACAATCTACAAACTCTCCTTGATTTTAACAGACAAGAAGATATCCTTGGACAGTGAAGCCAAGGCCAGCATTATTTGGATGATTGGTGAGTTCACTGATATTGCAAGAAACACAATTGGACCTGATGTGTTGAGAAAACTGATAAAGAAGTTCTCATACCAACCTCCACTTGTCAGATACCAATTGTTAGTTTTGGCTGCAAAACTGTACACCTATGAATTGAACAGGATTCAAAACGAGGAGATAGGAGAGAAAGAACTCGACAAGTCCGAGGAATTGGAACTCCTCAAGAACAATAGAATCTCGCAAATGTTCCAATACATTTTGCAGCTTGCAAAATATGATAAATCCTACGATATTCGTGACAGGGCGAGACTATTGAACGTGTTGCTCAACAATGGGTTCAAGCAGTCGAAATTGGCTTCGTTATTCCTCCAGGTCCCCAAACATGTTCCGGTTGCTATAGATGGAACCAAAAACGAGAGTGGCAGTGATGGTAACTCGCTCTCCAAATCATTGCTCAACTACATGTTGACAAGTGAATGGACTGACCCACTGCTAGTACCAGACGCAAAAATCAGAAAGGAATCTGAAGTGCATGTTAATAAGCTTGCAATGAAGGGCACGGGTAGTGCCGGAATTAGTAGATCTGCCTCCCCGGCTTCAATCTCGGAACACGCGATTTCCTCCGAAACCTACCATAAAATGAAGGGAACTGAAAAAAGCAAGAGTAGACAGCCATACCAATTGCAGAGTTTAGAAGAATTCTTTGGCAGTGAAAATGAGGACGAAGAGGAAGAAGAATCAGAGGAAGAGAGTTCTGACGAGAGTTCTTCCGAATTCGAATCGAGTGAAGAAGAAGAAGAAGGAGAAGAAGAACAAGAAGAAGACGAGCACGAGGCGCTGAAAAATACTGTTGATTATTCAAATGATGGATCTGAAGACGACGCGAGCAGCGCGGAGCTTATGAATGGAGCCACACGAGGCGAACCGTTTTAGGCAGTTTCTGCGTCTAAGGCTGTCGGTAGTCCTTTTTTGTGTATCCAATAATTGCAATCAACACATGATTTATTTATAGATTTACAACTCAACTCGTAGCTCCAAGTGGGTGTGAGGACCTGTTCTACGGCATAGGGGTGAACACGGCCCTTGTTGTATGTTTCACTACTGTAGGTTTATACTCTCGTTGTGGAACACAACACAGGGAAACAGAATTGTCAACTGGTTCTCAAGTGGCAAGTAATAGAGTCTTTTATTAGATCTGAATCTACAGAGATGCATATTAGTAGTAACCCATTAGCACGATTTTCCACGATTTCACAAAACTCTTTTAACTAAAGCGGAGAGCTAGACCAGAAAAATCCCAGCTTCGGCACTAATTTTATCCAAGAACTTGCGCCGTCGCCTCGTTCTAAACACTCAATTTGGTGATTATTTTCTCGTAAAGCATAAATGGCATGAGTGAATCTTGCGTGCTTACGCTCCAATTGTTGAACTTTTAAGGATTGAGCTACCAATGTTTACTCACACGCTTTTTGCTGGCCCAAGGGGCATCAGAGGGTCCATCGTAGACAACGCGTTCATGCACTGGAAGGGGCGGGCCAACTTACCGAATACAGATCAATAAGAGAGCTTGCTAAACAATATACGAGATATACCCTTCCAACTCCACATGCTTATTACAGTGAACGAAATACTCTTACAGCTCTACATGCTTATGCAGTGAACAATAGCAAGCGATGTGGCCGTGAGGTCTGGCGGCCAATAGAATCAATTAGACTGGTGATATGCAAAGTTGCTCAAATTGAAGTGTTGCAATTTTTCATGCCTGCATGTTGAGCCGGATAAGTAGTAAGGCAGAGAGTACTAGGTGCCCCTGATGTACAAGTGACTAATAACCCACAAAAGAGCGGGGGCAGTTCACGCACAGTTCCCCAGACTCTCCTGGTCTCGATCGGCGGCGGAGGACCCAGAAGTGTCTTGCATATTCCCATTTATTCCCTTTTCCAGACTAATCTACGCGAGATGTCTGTTTTGCAAACAGTAAATAGACGTACGCGTCACAGGTGCACAACAAGGATTAGAGTGTGATTCGAGATGGTAATGCCATCATGCATGTATAGGGTTTTTGCTGCGCAGAAGTAAGCGTAAATAAGTATGCAATAGATATCTCAAAGTGTAATATCCAAGAATGTTCTCAGCTCAGGAACAGGAGGATCCGTTGGTCTCCTTTCCTCTCAAGAGAAGTTCGTATTAGTTTTGCCAAATCCCCCTAGACAAGAAAAGAACAGCAAAGTTCACATAACATGAGGAGACATACCACTTTTCGCGTCGTTTTGTGCTCCTCTAATGTACCTTACTGTAAGAGCCGGAAATAATGTGTCCCTGCTTTCTTAAAGAGCTGGAACCTGCAGACAAAAGTCTAACTGTTTCGTCTATTTTATTTTTTCATGTTATTTTGAACATCCTTCGGTTACAATTGTTTGTTTTTCGCTGAAAAATCACTTCATGTGGTGATTTTTTTGGCTGTTTACCATGCTTGTGCTATTCGGCGCTGCATAAATTCGTAAGTAAGGCTCGTCTACTGGCTTGTCTACACTGCTTGTCATGCTTCCCATTATTTGGGATGAGATTGTGAGATGGTTCTCAGCGCACCAATATTGCATGGTACAGCCAAACTCAATCGGTCTAAGATTTATAACATTTGCCTGTGAACTTGAACCCTCACGATAATGGCGCAACCGTTTCCTTTGTATAGCACTCTATATTTTATTTTTGGCGCTCGTACCTAGTTGGATCAAAAGGAGGACAAGCATTGTAGAATTTCGTGCTTTGCAGCTTGCACCAAGAACAACGTCTTCTTACGCCTCAATGACCCAGAAACAGTCGTTTTTTAGGCGTTTGCGTATTCGCAAGCAGACAGGAATATGAGCTTGGATCTTTGGAAGCCTAACAAGGTGACTTGCAGCGGTTTTTGAGATACGTTTGGAAGCGAATTTACTGTATTTGGACCCGAGAGGGCGGAACGTCTACGCGAAAATCGCACAAAGCGCGATTACCTTTTATTTTTTACTGCCCAAATCACTTCGCCCAACGAATTTTGGCTGCAACTGCGAGATTACTACGCTGATATGAAGCGGATTGACATCGGATTTTTTTTTTATAAATAAGAACAGATCCTCCTACCAAATTGTACTCTCTAAGTAAACCTATTTCACCCTTACCCTAGTCTTTCGTTAAATCTAACAACAGAATGAAGGTTACTAAGTTAAGCTCCTCGGAGTTGCTCTTGTTAGCATTGTCATTCGCTATGTCCGCTGAGGCCACCTTTGGGTTGTGTGGTAGCAGTGTTTTTGACTTTTCCACCAACTTGTTTGGAGGTCTTATCTGTTCCGACTTGAGTCTTTCCGCCGACTTGAGCGCTGGCGGTACTTCCAACGTCTGCAGAGACGAAGAATCCGCTGAGCAATTTGCTCTTGCTAAGAGAACCAAGAACTTGGCTCCTAAGGCTGCCTTCGTTGTTTCGCAGGCCGACAAGACCAACGTAGACGGTGTCTACAAGGTCACCTGTAACTACCAGGCCGACCAACACGACCAATTGAACTCGTACTTGAAGCCAAACTGTGGAGGTATCAACCTTGTTAACACCGGTGTCAAGGACATCAACTTGTTCTCCGACTCTTCCTTCAAGGCTGACAACATTGCCCTGTTCTCGGCCTCCTTCGCTGTCAAAGCTGAAATCAGATTTGGCAAGTGTTGTCTCCCAAGCAACTTGGGACTTCAGTTCCAATTGACTGCTGGTGACGACAACTACAGTACTTTGACTGATGCTTTTGGTAGCAAACTTTCTTATGGTTTGACACCATGTGGAAGCAGCTTGTCTACTTACAACCCATCTTCCATTTTCAATGCTGACCTCAACCTTTTCTCAAGCTTGAGCTTGAAGAGAGACAACATTGAAGAGAGAGGCCTTGGAGGTTGGTTGGACTCCATTTGTACTTCCAACAAGAACTTCCAACAGCAATGTTGGGACTGTGACTGTGGTACAAAGACTCCTTCTACTTCTAGTGCTACTACTAAGAAGTCATCTTCGTCTTCTGCCACTAGCGTGAGTAGAACTCTCTTGGTTAACGCTCCAGTTCCACCTGCCTCAAGTTCTAGTTCTGCTGTGACTACTTCTTCTACTACTCCAGCTGCTACTACTCCTGCTACTACCTCGTCTGCTACTACTCCTGCTACTACCTCGTCTGCTACTACTCCTGCTACTACCTCGTCTTCATCTTCTAAGGCCAGCTCTTCGAGCTCTTCCAGCTCTGCTCTGGCTACTCCATCTGGTTCCACTGGCACTGGCACTGGCACTGGTACTGGTACCGGCACTGGTACTGGTACTGGTACTGGCACTGGCACTGGCACTGGCACTGGCACTGGAACTGGCACTGGTACTGGCACTGGCACTGGCACTGGCACTGGCACTGGCACTGGCACTGGAACTGGAACTGGCACTG